>CM035227.1:50826360-51426360 GCA_020226215.1 Sindora glabra | reverse complement strand
AAATTATTTGGATAAAAATAATTAATTCAAATATGGTAATAATTATATTTTTACACTATTGTTAGTTATATACATTATTTATTCATAAAAAATTTTTAAATTTTAAAATAGTGGATAACTTTTTCAAATTTTTATATTATATATTAATTATAATATTTTTTACTTTTTTTTGTAACAAGTATTATTTTCATAATTTGTTATATGTTAATTTATTATTTTTTGGTGAAAATTTAATTTATCATTTCTTCTCTACCAAAAGATAAATTATGAAATAAAAAATTAATTTTTTATATTTATTAGTCACCAATAATAAATAATAAATGTAAAGCCATCAATTGTTCTTTTCATTTATCTTTTCAATATTAAATTAATTCTCAATAAAATTTTGAATTTGAATTTTTATCTATCATTATAGTTCACAACTATCTATTTATTTTATTCTTATAAAATATTTCTAAATTATATTTATGTTTTACTTTTTTTTTCCACATTTAGTAAGATGAGATTAGTGAGATGAGAGTTTTTATCTTCATCTTTTATATTTGTAAACTCACAGCTATTTAATTATTTTTATTCTTATAAAAATCATTTTATTCTCATAAAATGCTACTTATAATTTGTCACATGTTAATTTATTATTTTTTAATAAAAATTTAATTTATCATTTCTTCTCTACTTGAAAGATAAATTATAAAATAAAAAATAATTTTTTATATTTATTACTCACCAATAATAAATAACAAATATAAAGCCATCAATTGCTTTTTTCAATTATCTTTCCAATATTAAATTAATTCTCAATAAAAATTTGAATTTAAATTTTTATTTATTACTAAAATTCACAACTATTTATTTATTTTATTTTTATAAAAATCTTCTCAAATTACATTTATATTTTACTTTTTTTTCTCTTCACCTTTAGTGAGATGAGAGTTTTCATTTTTATCTTTAATATTTATAAGTTCACAACTATTTAATTATTTTTATTCTTATAAAAATTATTTTATTCTCATAAAATACTCCCTAAATTACATTTAAATTTTGTTTCTTTTCAATCTCTATTTTTAATAACTTCAAAGCCATCGTCTTCTTTGAGATGAAAATTTTCATCTCCATCTTCAATATCTATAAATATTCTATTTTATTAATTTTACTTGATCTAAAGTTTTTATCATATAAATTTTTTTACAATTTCTTTTACTTTTTATACTATTATTATTATAATTTGATTATCCTTTTTTTTGTTATGAGTGCTTTATTTCATTGAATTTTTGCTTTTTATAAAAATTTTATAACTTAATCGGTTCTCATTAGTTTAATAGATCCTTAATGTGTAAAATTATAGAAGCATACATTTTCATATAGTTTATATAGTTTATTTTAGTAGGTAAAATTTTTAATTATTTCACACTGTTTAACAAAAAAAATAATTTTTGAGAAAAATTATGGAATGAGAGGAAATGTCATGTAAATATATTAATTATCAATTATACAATTGATAATATATATAAATAAGTCATTTTTATTACTTTAGATTTGTATGAAAATGTTGATATTACAAATGCAAAAAATTTCTATTTTGAAATTAGAAAATAATTTTATCTCTATTTTCATCTAATTTTTATTTCAAATTTTTCTATTTTTTATTTTCATTTAATTTAATTAAAATTTTTTATCCTTATCTTTATCTCATTTTACATCTAATCTAAAATTTGTAAATTTTCATCTATAATGTACTTTTTCTTCATTTTTATTTGATAAAATCATTTTTTACTTCCATAAATAAATGAATAATTCAACTTGCATCTATCGAATGACATTTGTCATCATATACTTTCATAGTTCATTTTCATTTAGTGAATTTTCACTATGATAATTATAAATTATTTTTTTACTTTACAATCTAATTAATTATTTTTTTATTATATTCCTAAATAATTATATTAATTGTCTCATATTTTTTCTCTTTTATGTCCATAGCATATTTTTCTTAAACTTTGACTATGGGTTAGATTAATCAATTCTTCTTCTAAATTTTTAATATCTACTACACATTATTTATTTATTATTTTATATTTTAGTTATATTATAAGAAAGGAACTTTATTATAATGCATGTTTTAGAAAATACTAAATGTAAGTTGATCATTTGTGTTTTTCAGTTAAAAGTTATTCTTCTTTTTCATTGTGAATTAAAATTTTTTTAAATATTTGATATCAAAATATTAAATTTTAGTCAACATGTATGTCATAATTTGTAAATCTTAATGAGTTATTTGCAATATAAAATTATTACTTTTAAAATTTTATTTTCAAATATTTATTTTATACTGTAACGTGATAAACAAAAAATATATTATATTATTATTACAAAAAAATTATTCTTATCATAAATTATATTATTAAATAATTATTATTATTATCTTAAAAAATAGTATCCAATTAATGTAATGTCTAAATTTAAAATTAATTATTTACTTGAATGTTGAGCAAAATAAATAGATAGATGACTTTTTTCTTCATTAATTTTTTTAATTTTTATTTTTTTAGATATTGTCTTTCAAATATCTTAAAGTCAAAGAGATGACTTTTTTTTCTAGAGTTGTTGGCTATGTATTAATCAATTTTTCATCTAATCCTCTTTATAAATAATTAATATATAATTATAATATTATATTATTAAAATAAATATTCATTTGTATAATGCATGGGATGATTACCTAGTGCAGTACATTAAAATGTAATACTGCCATTGCAGGAAATTCATTATCTAATGCTCATTTTACAAAATAAATATCGATTAATGGAATTTGTTTAATGATTTTGATTTATTAAAAATTATATTTGATTACTCTTCATATATCAATTGACAATTTATTTTTGGGAAATTCTATAACACTAAAAATATAAGTTTTTGGATTGTCTAGCTACTTGCCGTAGCCTAGCAGCCAGTATTATTTATTCTATCTAGTTTAAGATTGTATTGTAATTTTAACCTATTTAAATGAAAATTCAGAATTATATATAATTTCAATTTTTATCCTAGAGTAATTATTTTTACAATAATCATTTAATACATTTAGTTAATTAAGATAATTTTTGAATTTAATATAAATAATTATTATTGCAACAAAGTATACGATAAAAAATTATCGACACCAAAAAATTATAAAAAAGTCACTATTTGCGGATTGGTGGTAATTAAGGAAATTGCAAGTCCCGAAAGGACCTAGATTACTATATTCCCTCATTGAGAGCTACTTCTCTAATTTCTCCATTTTTAATTCAAACCCTCCGCGGCTTATATTTTCCAGATAAGCATATCACACCACCTCCTTGTCACAGCTCTGCTAATGCATCCGTCCATTGGTTTCAGCCCAATGCACCGCAGTATCCCCCATTATATAATATAAGTTTGATTTTGATACCTAATAAAATTTTTACAAAAGCATCCTTGTATCCGTATTTATTTTTTAAAACTTATACTTCTTATTAAACGAGTAAAATTGCGGATACTTATTGGATATCCATGTCAAATTACCATCCTAGGTTATATGGAGCATCGGAGGAAGGATGTATAATTTTTAATTAACTTCAATCAACTAAGATTCCATTTGACACAGAAAAACTAATGATTAACATGAATTATTGCTTTCTTGAGGGGGCTGGGAATCGGACGAGGATAATTTCTGTTTTTTAAAGTAAAATGTGAAACTTCGTTTGTTTTATAATTTCGCTATATGATTATTATAAGCATGGAATAGACACTTTCGGAGGTAGGTTTGATTCCCAGAGTAATTGCAGGAAAAGAGATTCCTAAAGAAATTGATGACTACGTAATTAAGCCAATTCATGACAACCAAAAAAGTTGAGACAAATTCACTCAATTCATCTACAATTTAATTTATTTATATTTATATCTCTTTATTTTTAAAAGAGTAAATGGAGTAATTAGCCACTCATTTATAAAGAAAGTGACCATTATATTATAATTAGTACTATTGGTTTTTTATTTTTACTATAATTATTAGTCCATCTCCTTTCCACTACAAATCTTTTAGTATAAAGTGATGGAATTAACGATAGATAATGCATCAGAAAAATGATTTTTCATACCCAAATTTGAAAACAAAAATGAAATTGACTTTAATAATGGAATTAGCAATTGAATTTTTATGATAGTCGCCTAATTCATCTCTAAATAATGATAAAATTTTATTGATGGAATTAGTAATGACATCAATTTTTTTTTAAATTATTGACAAATTTGACAACGTAATATTGCACAAAATATTGAAAATTTTTGTGTAAAATTTAAATTTTTCCAAAAATTGCAAACAAATTTAATGATGAAACAATTGTAATCTAATGATGAATCCATTGCTAATACAAATACATTATATTAGTATAGACAGCTTAGAAAAGGAATATCCATCACTAAATCCATTGCTACATTTCAATTATAGCTACTTCATAACAAACATTCCTCATTTTTGCAAAGGCATCATTTTCACTCTCTTTCCTCACTACTAAGTTGTTGCTGCCTCATTTGCTATCCTTTGACCTCCCCACAGCCTTTTACCACCTTTGCAAGTTTCCTTATTTTTCTCTCTCTCTTTGAATTAATTGTTTTCCTATAAAAGATTAGATATAATATGTACAATTTATTTGATTGTTTTGTGAGGTATTTGTTTGATTTATCAAAAAGTTGATATTTATCCTTTTGTTTTCATATATTATTGAAGTATTGGAATGTTTTAGAACTTTGAATATAGGTTCAATTTGTTAATGTGATGATTTAGGATTTGACGAAGGGAAATTAAGGTTTATGTGTAATTGGGGTTTGATGTGTTTTAATTTAATTTGGATATGACAATTTAGGATTGATTAAGGTATTATAATGTTTACATTGATTTTATTAATGTTATAATTAATCTAATCTTAGATGAGGATATATCTAGGTGATCTTTATAGCAAAGCTAAAATTATAATAACTAACACTTTAGTATTAAAAAAAGTTATTTCACTCATTTTTTACAACATAGTTTTATTTGAAGAGTCTTTGATGAGGAATTGTATGACATGACATATATTTGTGATGCAAAATTGATATAGATGTGTTTAAACATAGAAAGTAGATGTACAATAGGGTAGGTCCTAATTAGTCAGGAATAACACATTACTATAGAAAAGCCATTCAATGTTGATTATTTAACATGTTCCACCTTGGTTATTACCTAATAAGTATATAAGCATCATTGTATATCTAATATATTCAATGTCAATTTTTGAGCCAATATTGAATACCTATAATAATATCATTTTTTTACAAGAAAAATGACATGTTTAGTTCAAGTATATTGATGAATAATAGAAATACGACATCAATTTTTTGATTTTGTGACCAACATTGATAATTGATTTAACTTAAATTTGATTAGGACATTGTTTCTTTTAAGTAACTGATTTTTAATGTAAAATAGGATGAAAGGTTTATAAAATAATTAATGTTATTTACTATTTTTTTTAATTCTTAATAATTCTCCTAAATCCTATTACCCTTATAGCAATTTGGATCCAATTATAAAATTTAACAACTTATATTACTTTAAAACCTAATTGCAAAATCCAATAACTCATATTACTATACATGCTGTAACAAACAATATTCAAGTCTTATCTTAGTGTCTTTATGATCAAAATTAATATTCCAAATACAATAAATTGGAAAAAAAGGTGAAAAATGATACATTTATTTGGGTTTGAATAGTAAAAGATATATAATATACAAGTGTTGTAAAACTAAAAATAATACCTCAAAATATTAAGAAGTAACTTACATTATTTTGTAATAACACAACCATTGATAGAAATACTTAAGAATCTCACTAATGCAAAAAAAAAACCATAATAACATTAAAATTAATGTTGTAGGTGAAATACTAATATAGTATAGTGAAACATTAATATAGTATGCTTCTGTTGGAGAGAAATTTATTACATGGCTTATGTCATGTAATATTGTGTGTTGTTTGAATTGTTCATGTCACCTTGGCTGTATAGAAATACCTATTGAGTTACTTTTGTAAGGAAGAAATCAATCATCTTTTCTTCAAAAAATTTGCATCATTGAAAATCCTAAATAAATAATGAAACCAAACACAAAAAACCTAAATAGATCAACATAAAACACAACAAATAGACATTCTTAATTAGCTTTAAAGAAGAAATAAGACATTTAAACATACCTTAATATTGAGAAGAAGACACTAACAAGAGTGAACAAATGGTTGAACTTAAGCTAAGGTTATCTTTTATGTGAAGAAATTGTAATGGACTTCTTACTTATAAAAGAAAATTAATTATTTAATCACTTTATAGGGTATTTTTTCTTTTGCAAGGAATACGCTCTTGCTTTGTAACATATCTATAATTTAGCACTAGGACAAGCTTTGAATTTCAACTCTTACTTTCATTTTCATAAGTTTTAATAAAAGAAAGATAACATCATTTAAGTATTCCACATTTATTATAAACTAAAATTGTATATTATACATGTTGGTTATTACTAAACAATTGATGTAGTATATTTGATTTTTTTTTTAAATTATACCTCTATTATTACCTTAAAGATAGAAACCAAACCTATTACATAAATAGTAAGGTAGACATACTTGCTAATAAAAAAAATTACATTTTAAACAACATTAAATCATAAAATAACACGTATAAATAACTTTCATAACACATACAAATCAATATACACATTTACAAGTAATTGTTTACAAGCACAATCATATATACATTTTCATTTACTATTGTACTTTATAAGTTTACATTTGGCATTGCCCTTTTATGTTAATGCATGTTTCTCTCTCTTTCTCAATACATATGCAACTTATTCCTCTTACAAGGCTACTAAATCTTCTGCACTATAAGGTTTTATATATCCTCTAAAGAATTGCATATTTACACATAAAACTTGATAAGAACTATATATTTTCCATAAGTGTTTACTCAATTTAAATTCAAACAAATTATCCCATTAAGCCTTTCATTGCTTTTCATATACTTGACCATAATAGCCATGTATTTCATCATATAGTATCCATACTCCACATTGCCTTCTTGTCTATGGCACTATAACAAATTAACATAAAATAATGTTGATTTTATGTAATAATGATCAGTTACTATATTAAGGATTTAAACATGCACAAGAATGTTACCTTTATTACCATGCATTCAACGTTGGCCTTGTTGGAACTTTACATCTTATAGTATACGTTCATTACCTTTATCAATGATTTTTTACAACCCTCAAATGATTGGTGTCCCAATGGATCAAGCTAATAGATTGTCTTTAACTTTCAATAAAGCATGTGCAACATCCAATAGCAGCTATAAACAACATTATTAATATCAAAGTAAAACAACAAAGTAGAAAATATAACCAAACCTGAATTAAGGTGCATCCTTGCACCCATATACCTTTGGTAATATGGTATCATAGCGCATTGTTACTTTTTATTCATTGTCATAGTTATGTTTATGTACTCATTTTGAAACTTCGAGGTTATTCCTAACTCTTGTAGCTTATTTGGATTTAGGAAATTGAAGTAGGAACTTAATTTCCCTTGTTGATATCATGATATAAGTGCTTATAGTTTTTAGAATGAATAAGCATTAGATTTCATACTGTCTAATATGTAACAAAACTAAAGAAGAATTGAAGGGTAAAAATGAACATGCCTAATCTAAGTCATGACAATTGAAACATTTAGCTCCTCTTTATTTAGAAGATACAAAATAAGATCATTGGACAAGAAAATATCATTAACGTGCCTTAAGACATCCTTGCTTAGAGATAATGAAATGACTTTCTAAGTTGAGATCTTTTGTGTAGTGGATTGGAGCTCCTCTCAAGATGTTCCTACCTTTGTTTATTTGTTAAGGATGAGGATGAATTACCAAAGTCTTTGATTCTTTAAAACATATGATAAATAACTAAACATATAATGTGATAACTCACATAATAAGGAATGATTGGAAATCATTTTATTACATTTAGTTTGATCTTAAAACAAACTTTACTCAGAATAAAGTGATATTTTTAAAAATAACATCCATGTAACAAAGCCAAATCAATGTAGAAAGTTACTCTATAAATTTACAAAAATAAAAATTTCAAAAATATGAACATAAAATTGGACATCCATTCAGGTATTTCAACTCTTCATATTAGATAATGCTTCTAAAATATGTAATTAATGATTGAAGAATAATTTTAAAAGATAAAAATGAAACCTCTCCAATAATAAATGATAATGCTTAAGCTCAAACACTTAAGACCACAATAAAAAAACAAAATGCTTACAAAACATAAGTGAATTAAGGAAAATATTTCAAATAGATAGGAGTAGATGGTCAAAGATGATTGAAGGTTGACACAATGTAATTGTCGAACAAATGCCAAATAAAATCAAGTGGAAAGTGCAAACAAAGTTAAGAGCAAATCACTATATAATACAAGTTTATCTATGGTTCAATTTATAGTTATGACAAACAACGATAATGTATATACAAATGGCAACACTATATATGTTAAATATTAATACATAATCAATGTCTACAAATTTTCACATTGGTTGATATTAAAATTAACATTTAATATTTTGCGCATAATTACAAAAATTCCACTCAAGTGAAACTTTCAACGTTGTTTTGCATATAAGAATTGACATCTAATATTTTGCTACTTTTTCAATATAATAGTTCACCTTCATTTTTAACATTAATTTTTAAGATAATAGGTGTATAAAGTTTTTTCTTCAAATCATTTAACAATTCTTCACTACTAGTAGATAATTTTATTTTACAATGTTAGTTATTTATTTGAACTGATGTGATAAGTTGCACTTACTTTTAAAAAATTCTATTACACTATTATTTACATAGTTTTCACATCAACTAATGCCAATATGGTGACTTCAAAGGCCAATTTTATGGTAATAAAATTAAATTCATTAATGGAGTGAACAAGTTCATTATATAAACTTGTACAAAGGAGATTTTTTTTTAAAAAAAAATCTTCGAAGATTAGGTATCCATGTGCTAAGTGTGAATATAGAAAGATTTTTATACTTGATACTATAGTTGAGGATTTTATAGAAAAGGATTTAAACAAATTTTTAGTGGTAGATATCCCATAAAGAACAAATGCTTCATTTAAAGCTGGACTAGCAACTAAAGTGGAGAAAGGTAAGTATTAAGTTTAAAGAACTAAGTAATAGTTACGAAGCAATGGTAATAAATGTTATATATATAAATTTTAGATAAAATTTTAACAAATAATAGAAAAACATCCTAACTCTAATGCTTAAAGTTTTTATGATATATTGATTAACAAACAACAATCTTTGTATGAAAGTTGAAGTAACCATTTTGTGTTGTCCTCTACATTTAAGCTATTTAGTATAAAATTATACTACAATATTTCAAAATAATGCTACAATAAGATATACCAATTGATAAAAGAGTACATGTTTCAAAAGAACTAAAATGCCCAAAGATTTTTATAGAATGAAGAAATTGGTTTTGAAGTTAAGCCTTAGGTGCGTGAAAATAGATTGTTGTGCTAATAGTTGTATGCTTTATTTTAAAAAAAAATATGCATAAGAGAGTGAATGTGTTTTCCATTACTATCTTTACTACACATCCTAAAAATCTAGTTAAAGATGATATAGGGAGATTTCTAATAAAAAAATTGAGGTATTTGCCCCATACTCTTAGACTCTAAAGGTTTTATACATCAAAGTTAACTATTATCTTAATGAGATGACATCATGGAAACCATTAGGAGCTAGGGGTTCTATCTCACTTGATAGATGGAGAAGCATGGAAACACTTTGGCCTCACTTATCCTCAATTTGCTAATAATTCTAGAAATATGAGATTAAGTTTGTGTCCAAATGACTTTACTTTATATAGGTAATCTAGACAAACCTATTTATTCTAGTTCATGATTTTGACCCTTTACCATCTCTATCCATGGATATGTATGAATTAAAAGTACATGTTCCTTGCTTTGATTATCTCAGGTCCTAGTAGTTTGAAGGCCAACATCAATCTCTACTTGCAATCATTGATAAATAAATTGAAAGTGTTATAAGAAAATGGTATACATACATATGATGTATCTTTGAAATAAAAATTTACCTTATAGGTTGCATTATTGTGGATTATCAATGTCATTCATACATATAGTATGTTGCTTGGTTAGCAGACACATAAGAAGCTAGTATACCCTATTTGTATGAAATTTTCTAAGGCATTCATATTAAAATATGGTCAAAAGACTATATTTTTTTATTGCCATATAAATATAAGTTACCTCAAGATCACTCATTTAGGAGGAACAAAGATGCTTTTGGGAAAGGTAAGGTAAACAAATTATGTTCACCTCTTAAAAATTAATGATGAAGACATTGAGAAAGGTTTATGTATATATCAAAGGTTATGGATGAAGAACATGCAATAAATATTAAAGGGTATGAAGATTCCCATAATTGGACAAAGTAAAGCATCTTCTAGGAATAGCCTTATTAGTAGATAAAATTTATTCATCGCAATTTGGATGTAATGTACATTACAAAGAATGTAATTAATAAAGTGTTTAACATAGTGATAGATGCCAATGGTGAAATGAAGGATAACATAAATGCTAGGATAGATTTGATTGAGTTGTATAGGTGTGGCGAACTTTAGCTAGTTTAACTAGGTAATGAGAGGATATTCAAACCTAAGACACAATATATGTTAAATATAGAAAAGAAAAAAGCAATGCTTAAGAGGATAAAAAAACTTAAAACTATTAAACAATTATGCTTCAAACTTAGCTAGATGTGTGGATCAATAAGAATGTAAGATAACAAGAATGAAGAGTCATGATTGCCATACTATTCAATGTACTACTACAAAATTGATGATTTACATTAATTGATTTATGTCGATTTACATTCTCGTTGGCATTTATTTTGACATTATGATATATTTAAAATTATATGAAAAACTTAAAATGATGGTATTTTTGAAATTCTTCTTACAATGTTAGATTTAGAAATAATTAACATTAAAACTTTTACGATAAAAATTAAGACATTAATTTTTTCTTAGCTGCCATCCCAAAAGGAAATTGAAAATGTTAATACATCGATTTTTTAAGTAATTGAAGTTAAAAGTCATGACTATGAGCTTCATTCTTTGAAAAGATGAAACATATAACATTAATTTATTTCACTAATACACATCCATTTACTACTATAGAATTATAATTTTATATTGATTGATAAAGGATGTCTATATAAATATGGCAGCATTTTTGAAATTATTGAGAAAAATAAGATAACAATTTAAAACAAATCGACATTAATAGATAATTGGTAGCATTTTTTAAATTTAAATGAAATCTTAAGATAAGAGTTAAACTAGGAAACTATCATTCAAAAGGAACTTAAAAGATCATGTAGGAAGAAGAAAATATTCTACACTAGTTTTGTTATTAATTTATGTGTAAAGTCCTTTAAAAAGTCTTCTTAAGCAATGAAATGACACTTATTTATAATGGAAAGTCCTAAGACGTTAATTTTGATTTAGTGACTAATATTTATAATTTAGTTTATTGATTATATATTTCATACTTACTTTCCATTTGAAAAAATCTTGATAATGTCTTAGTTTTGATCATCGAACTTTAGCATGTGTTTGAATTAGAGGAACATAGTTTCCTCACCATTTTATGTAACTCAAGGACATTATGGAATTTAATTAATATCATTTAAATGTATCAAATGAGATGGTGGGGAAACTATGTTCCCTCTTCTCAAACACAGGTTTATATTGGTATTGGAAGCAAATATATTATCTTAATCTATGATTTACCAATATGAAATTTGATAGATGATTACATGAATTAGCACTAATTTAGCAATGACAAAAGAAAACTAAAGTCCTTTTTTTATTTAATATTATTATAAATTTATATTTAGTGATATAATGATATATAGAACAAATCAAATTGTAGAATAAATTTTCTTATATCGATGTCTTTTTTATCATATTTTGGTATATTCATATTTAATGTGTTAATATTTGAATCATTATAAGAAAAATATGCAAAAAAAATATGTAACTTATTCCAAATTTATGATATTTAATAAAATTGATTGATCATTCTTTGTTAATTTCAAAATTAACTTTCTTTTTTTCTAATTTACAAAAATTAATGCCTTTAAAATAGAGTAAATTTCCTATCCTAGTTATGCAACTTTGAAGCTTTCTTACATTTAATTCATTTCCTAGATAGTTTACAAAATGGCTAATTTATTTTCTAATAGTTGAAGTAATTTTCTAAAATTGATATGGTAAGTAAATTCATTAAAAATATATAGGAGAAAAGATATCAATTATTTATTAAAACCAATGATATTTGTGAAAAATTAGATTCCTAGACCATGATGTTTTTTTTATCATATTCAACATCTAAATTTAACATAATAGTCAGCTAACATGTAATATATATTTATTAACATGAAAACAAATCTACCAATACAATAAATGATGATTAAAATTCTCTAGTTAAACAATGCCATTTATTTATAATGTCATTTTTTTAAATTACTAACATAAAATGTCTTGTATTGCCTTATAAATTACATTTATATTTTATTTTCTCTTCCACTCTTTTTTTCATTTAAGGTTTCATTCTATAATTTATCTTTCAATCCATTTTATTTATTTTTGGCATAAAAGGACAATACAAAAACAATATTACTTAATCATTAACTATTGAGTTGCAAGTTGCAACTCCTGAATGTAATTATTTGCAAGTTTTACATCATTCACATGAAAGTATTAATATCAAGGAAGAGCAAGTATACAAGTGTTCATTGATAAGGAAATTTTATTTGTAAGTCTTGCATCATTTATATCAGGTCATACTTTATTGAAATTTGCCATGGATATGAAAACAAAGGGAAAGAACTACTTCATGGATACCATACATACATTCACCATCAATTTTCTTCAGACTTATGAGATCAAATGATTAATTATACTATTTTTATATGATGTTTACTAGTTAATGTTAATAATTTTGTTAAAATAATGATTTGTTATTGTATATACTTTAAGATAAATGTAAAGATGTAGAAACAACAAAAAAATAAAATAAAATACAAATAAATCATATCAATTATTTACTATTAAACTAATTTGGTTATAATTGGATGATACTATGTCATTTATTTGACCAATCTAATAAAAGGATAGCACCCACCACCTAACTTTAATAAATGGTGGCATTAAGCATCTACCAGGGACTACCTAACTCTAATAAATGGTGGACAATAAACATTTACCAAGGTTAGTGTCCTATGAGATATTAGTATACTGCTTTGATTTTTCTAATAACTAATGTATAAAATATGGTATATAACATTGAATTTTTATTAAAAATGGACATCTAAAGTTTGGTAATCCATTTCAATCATCATGACAATTCATTTGCATGTCATGATGATTCACCAAAAGTTTGCATGTCATGATGGCTTACTAATGATTTACATGTTATGATGGTTCATTGTTGATTTGCTATTAGCCTATAGGTAATGCTATCCTTCCCTATTTGAAATAATTATCAAGAAACTTTCCTTAAGGTTTTGTATTACTTTATTTTCTATAAGCATTAAACTATTCATGTGTTTTAGTGTGAAAATTGACATGCTAATTACTCTATGTGTTGTGTCAAACTTTGATACACATAAAGTAAACAGCACTATTCTTACACTAAAAGACAAGAACACTTTTATACTTAAAGCAAACAATCAATTAAGCACCTTAAGGTTAATAGATACAAAATTGTGATGTCAAACTTTGATAAGCTGTAAAGTGATGGTAAATTGTTATGAGAAAAAGCAGCATTTTCAGTCTAGTATTGGTGGGCTTGAGTACAATGCAAGATTCTTAATGCTTTTTTTTCTATAATTTATTATCAATTTTTAATCATTTACATCACTTAGAAGCCTCAAATAGTATCCTATTCTAAGAAAATACAAAGATGATAAAATTGATGAAAAATTATAGTGAGAAGAAATAACATGCCCATTTTTGCATTGGAAGCTTAATTTCATTGTAAAAATGGATATGCTACTTTTTTTCACTATAATTTATTATTAATTTGCAACCTAGAATATAGCTTAAAAGCCTTCAAGTAATATAAAATAATTACAAGAAGATGTATCCTACTTTTCTTTTCATTCAAAGTTTATTGTTCATTGTAAATTATAGTTTCTTATTTGTTATATTGTTCAATGTATTACTATTCATATTTCTATAATTATATAAGAAAAATATTATAGTTTATGAAGTTTTTGTATTTTCTACTATTATATTTGTTGTTATTTGCTAAAGCCTTTTTGTATTTGTTATTATTATTGTTTATATCTGTATAATTATATAATAAAAATAATTTTAATGCTACTAACTTGTAAAATTATAAAAAAAAAATTTTGAAATATATTTTTAAATAAAATATTTTGGTTGATAATGTTAATTTTTTTTATTAAAAATTAATGTTTAAACTTCTATAGTTGAAAAATATCATTTTACTATACACATTAATTTTTTATTAGTAACTAACATTTAATATTAAAATGATTCTAATCATAGGTGCAAGATAAATAAAAAAGGTAGAGTCATAATGCCATTTGCAAATTTTTTCATGAAACTCTTCCAATCCTAAAATAATTATATCTCTACAAAGGTATGCTCACATTCTAACCTTAAAATAATTGTCCTCATTTTTGTTAAATTTATGCTCACCAACTGTTTTGTAGTACTAGAGATTTGTTATCCTATTGATAAATCTATGGGTTATGCATCCACTGGAAACGCATCGAATATAAACATGAGAACTTTCTTAATTTTTACATTTTATTCTTACAACTTAGTTTCTTTTTTTGAAGTTATACTTACATACACAATTGTTTGATTCTTTCTTTATATAGTATGTTGAAATATTTGAAAAATGAAGGTCTTATTTGAGAGATGCACATGAATAATGAATTAAATATATTTAGATAGAATGATATTTATGATAAATTAGAAGGTAATTTTTCTTCTGCCATAATAGACCTTTCCTTCGTTGTTATTGTAACACTCAAATTTTCATTTTCTTGCTTTATTCCTTTACGGTTTGAAAATGCTTTGGATATATACCATTTAATAGTGCAAATCATTATGTATTCCATAATCCTATACCTAAAGAGTATAGAATTAATGTCAAAGAAAAATAGGGCTATTCAATCTGTCACAAATTGCATATGCTAAATATGAAATTGTGTATTGTAATTAAGATGAAATATACATTACTTTCTATTCAATATAAGGTTTATATATATATATATATACACACACACACATATAAACCTTATATATTATAAAGTTGTAATATTATGATTTTAGAGTTTCTAGATGTATTTCAAGTTAAAAGTTGTGTGGTAGGAAATGTTATCAGATGTTGCACAAAATAAAAAGAGTATAAGGAATTAGTTTATTTTAAGGGGAGAATGCAATACAATATCGATTAAGTAAATTACTAAAGTGGTAAATCAAATATTTCAAGTCAATTAATAAAATAAACTGACATTAAAATATAATTTTTAATGACAGTTATAGAGATAAAATCAACATTATTAGATGTGATTAGTTATTAAGTGGTGTAATCTATAAGAAATGATAATAATTTATTGTTAAGGAACTAACATAATATTTTTTTATCTATAATGATTTTGTAATCGACTTTATAAAATTTTTACTATGACAGTCAATAAAGCAAGGGTTCAAAATCAACATCCAATCCCTTAGATAATAACATAAATTTATGATTTTGTAGTGGCTTGAAATGATTACTTCTTATTACCTTTAAAGCATTATTAGAGTCTATTTGGAATATAATAACTAAATTAAATTTGATTTTAAAAGACTTGTGCTTAAGCATCTTACATCAAAAATAATTGTGACAAATGGAACAAAATATTCATATCACAATTTGTGAGTTGGAATGAATATTTTTTTACACCCTCCTTAGAAAATTTGAATTTTAAAATTTTTCATATGTTAAAAAAGGAAAATAATTAATTAATTTTAATAAAATAATTACTATAAAAATAAATTTCATGTGAACAAATAAATTGTGATGAAAAGATATAAATGAGAAATTAGGTAAAAGACAAATATTGATTGAAATAAAAATTGAGACAAAACTTAGGGGTGAAATAAATGAAGAAAAGAACATTTATTAATAAAGCAAACATTGAATAAAAACTTTCAAGTTAAGTGAAATATTGGAAAAATATGCATGTTTAAAAGTGAGTAAGAATGAATAGCGAAGATATGGATAGTAAAAAGCCTAATGAAATCTTAGAATACAGGAATGGTTAAGAGTAAGAAATACTTGTGAAGCAATTAATACGAGAAAGGAAGGCTATAGTTAATAATCACCATCTAAGCTATGCTCTAAATTAGCATAATTAACTATATAGTCAATTATAACTCAAGAAAGGAAGGTAATGAGTAAAAGACATATGTTGCATTACTATAGAGTTACTAATCTATGTTGGTTGTTTGACACATTTTATGATGGTTAAGAATTGATATATATACAAGTGTTATTGTATATCGGAGGATCCCACATTGGTTTTACAACCAATATGAAAAAGATACAATGATGTCAATTTCTATATGTATAAGAACTATCATTGTTCTTTCATTTGAAAGCCTTTATTAAAAAACATTAAATGTCAGTTGCTTATTAAATAACCTATATGGTATGTCATACCCTCCACAAAAACTAACTGACTTGCAATTCCTCTTTCCTATATGGTCCCTCTTAATAATAACCCTTTCTCACAATTTCTTTTTGCCTAATCCCCTTTAACTATTAATATCTCTTATGACACTTCAACTCCCAATCTTAACAATTTTAAATACATTAAAAAAATAAAAATAGTAAAAGTTTATATCTAATACTCATTAGTCGATATGTGAAATTGGCATTTCTTAGAAAAGCAGACTTGAGTCCAATATCTACAAATACAATAAATATTCATTAAAATTTGACATATAATATTATACATTTCATATAAATAAATAGTAAATAATATTGTTGAATAACAATAAAGATAAATAAAATGAAATTTATTACTTGTATAAACATGTAAAAACTATATTAAAATAAAAATCAATAAAGTATGATCGATTATAAAACTAGAAACTAAGTTGCAAGAACAAATAAATACATAAAAACTAAAAAAAAAATCCTTGCTTTTATATTTGATGCTTTTTTATTGAGTGTGCAACCTCATAAATTTAGCGATAAGCTAATAAATCTTTATTATTGCAAAAAAATGATGAAAATAAACAAAAAACTACAGAAAATAATTTTAAGGTTGACAGGTAAGGATACCTTAGTAAAGAATGAATAATTTTAAGGTCTGAAGAGTTTTGTAATGAAATTTGTAAATAGCATCATGATCTCACTCTTTTTATTTTGAACTCACAGCATAATTCAAGTTTCCATACTAGTTAGTTAATTAAAACCTAACATATATAAGAAAATAACATCATTTTACTATAGAATTTTATATGATAGTTATAAGTTAATAACTAACATTATAAACTATAATTTTTTTCATCTTTCAAGTAATAATTTAATAAAAACTAGTAAATGCTCAGTATTTATTACATGTTAAATGTATACCACTTTTTTAATCTAACTCTTTGTCCAATAATGGCTACCATTATTTCAAGCAACATTATCAATTTTCTACATCCTAGCATTTAGAAAAAATACTACAACCTAAAATCGCTATAGTATACAACATAATCATTATGTAACCTTAAATTAAAATCCTTGTGATAACTTTTCATATGTTAAAGTAATCTATCAAATTTTGTAGACATTATCCATCCATTCCTTAAAGTAATGGGTGGAATATAAGGAAAAACACACACCATCAATGCTAGGATACTTATGATCATAAGATTTTAAGTTTTTCTAAATATGCAACAAGAATAAATATGTTGTCCTTTTATGCCATTTAAACAAAAGATAGAGTTGAAAAAAATTTATAAATAGGGAGTTTCAAAATAAATGTCAATTGTTAAATAAAAATTGATGGGTAAAGGCATTATATCTCACTTTCAACATTAGCCATTAGTTTAACTAACTTTAAAAGGTCAATGTTGTAAAATTTGGCTGTTCTCTACCTTGTAAATATTATCTTTGGTAAATGCTTGTCATTTTTTATAAGTTGGGTAAGTTATGCTATACTTTTATACATAGGTTAGGTCGAAAAAATCAACATGGTTTATTACTTTTTTTTATGATCAAACTCTTTGCCTTCCTGCTAATTTTCTTAAACCACATTAATTTTTAGTAAGTAATTGATGTGGCTTGTTCCTTTTTAACTTTTTTTTAATTGAATTTTTGCATCTTGATAATTCTTTAACAAAGGATACTAATTTTCTCAAGCAATTATCAACTTTTTACATCCTAACATGTTTCTAATAGATACCATTTAAAAATAATTTTTCTAATAACATTAATAACATTAACTAGGAAATACTCTACAAGAATATTACAATTAATCATTCAATGAAATTTACAAATCTATAATACACTATATGTTTTTCCATAAAACAATAATTTACACAAAAATTACAAAAATATCATCAATACAATTTGTAATATAACCACTCATTCCTTATATTAAAGAAATTCAAATCCCTATTATAAATTCTCATTTGTTAAAGAAATTTTCTCAATTTTCCATATGTTGAAGTATTTCATAAGATTCTACAGACGTTAGCTATCCAATCCTTGCTATAAAGGGGTGGAATGAGGACAACTCACCTATATTCATAAATTCTTCAAATTTATCAAAAGCACCTTGTCCATAACTCTAATGTCTCTTACTTCCACTCATTCAAGATTCTTTCTAATGCCTTTTACTTTTTGAAAGCATAAGATATTAAAGTTATGGAGTGCTTCTGATAAACTCAAAGCATATCACAACCTATTTCCAATCGTGATTGGTGTGGATTCCGTTATTAGTTTCCACAAGCCTTAACAAAATTTTCTTCTTTCCATCTAATGAAAGTTTCCAAATTCCAAGAGGACTTAATTTTTCATTGTAAATTTTTATAAAAAAATGAGCAAAATCTCTTCTATTTTTAGACACTTCTCAAGGCCCACACACTCTAAAATACAACACTTGTATAGATTTTAAGTTATGATAGTTACAACAACAACAAGCATTCATATAATGCTACATAAACTTAAACTTATACATATATTGATGTGCATGCTACGATACACCAAAATTATATTAAAACTGGTTGTTGAAAAATAATGTAGAATAGTGGTACAATCAGGTTGTACCCCTAGTAATCCTTTGATTTTATCTTTTTTAAATAATTTTCTAACAATATATGCACAATTATTGAATTATTTATACAATAAAAATGTGAAGCACTAATGCAAACAGAATGCAATGTAATAAAATAGAATGTTGTGTAGAAATAAAATGCAATATATATACTTTATAATGTATGCTATTTATGCTATTTATGTAGTTATGCAATACAAAATGCGGAATCGGGATTTTGTTGTACGAAATTAATATGAAAGTAATGTATTAAATAAACATAAAATAAAAGCAAAGAAGTAATAAAATTAGAAAAAAATTCAATGGAATTAAATAACTGATTCAAGGAAATTAAGAGCCTCAAATTGGATTAATCATAGATCAATTAGAATTGAAATTTTCTAATTAATTATTTAACCTTGGATTACTCGAAACCTCTACAATAATTTATGAATTCTACGTTAGATAGCTGCCTTGAATTTGATTAATTAAGATTAGTCGATTAAGCAATCACTATAATCTGTATGCTAGATCGAAACTGATTTAATGATAGAATTCAATTAAATTGAGAGATTAAATTATAAACCTCTAAATCAATCTCTTAACCTTTTGACCTTATATGTGAAAACTTGATTTACCAATCACAATTCTTCAATAAAATAACAAAGAAATAAAAAATTATAAGGAAGAATATCAATTATACCAAATTAACATCTAACACAAGCAATCTCAATAATTCAATACAAGTAAATAGGGAAGAAGAAAATTAATTAAGAAAAGTCAACATTACAAATCATTATTTCATAATCCTTAAGAGGAGAGCCTTAACTCTTTGAATCAACCACGAATTGAGGCTTTCATTAATGAAGAACAAAGAGAGCTAGAAGAAGAAGAAGGCTATTTGCCTAATGTTGTGTGTAATCTGAATGTGTCATTCTCTTTAGCCCTTTTGCCTATTTATATAACCTAATTAGCCTAAAACCTTATTAGACTAAGATTAGATATCTCTTAGAATTATAATTACAATAATAAGATATTTCAAAATTTCTAAAAGCTCAAACCTATTTAAATCAAATCTTTAGAAACTGTCAAATTTCTAGAAGCTATATCAAGGAATTCTCATAGGTCTAATTTCCAACTCAATTTTGACCATGAAATCGATGTAATTTGAAAAATATATAAACATGAAAGTTTTAGGTGTTGGGAATTCGGATTATCACATGCAGCCAAAATTCAAAATTTAATCCGAATTCTACTTATGATCTATGCAAAAACATAAATCAATGATTAGAATTTTACCTATTGGGTACTCGTGTTTCTACTGATCAAAACTTGAGAGTGGATGAATCAAACACCGATCGGAAGGTATAGTATCTGTACGGTATCCACGCGGAGTGAACAATGATCTCTCACCCTCCACAATTTACTAGGATGCATTTTTCTCCCTAAGATTTAGGATTGGATGTTTTCTAAGTGATTTAGGTTTTTTATGGAAGTTATGAGCGTGTATTAAAAGTGCTGCCCTTAAATCTCTTTTTATAGAACTTAGGCAAGCCACAATCCTAGTCCTACTAGGATAATACTTCTAAAATTCTAATCACACTTAACAACTCATCTTATCTTTATCCTAGAGATAATGAGAAGAGATAGGACTTATCTATTAATTATCTAATATTAAATAATAATATTATCTCATAATATAAATATCTTAATATTAGATAATTACATATAGTTATCAAATATTAAAATAATATTATCTCATAATATATTTATCTAATATTTGATAACATAATTATTTGATATTACTTTAATATCAAATAATATCACATAATAATTATATTTATTACCTGAAAAATATATTATTATTTAACAATATATATATGCACGAAAATAAGTCAAATTAATTGAATATTAACCTAATTAAAGTTCAATTAATTATTATCTTATTCCTACTTCTTTTGTGTGACCTTATAGGTTCTTACTACGTTGACAATGACTCATTATTGAGCCATAGATAGTGAGAGGTATCTAGCAATACATCACTACCACTCAAATAGTAAGAATGTCTATGATTCGACATCCATCTAATACATGATCAATGCTTTGCATTATAATCCCTTTTGTAATAATATCCAAATTGAACTAGAGGCATGGAGTGTGTCATCCTCGTTAATGTTCAATTTTTATTTCTTGATACTGAGTAGACTTCAAAATAAATGATCAATATCACGTATTGATTCATTTGAGCATAGTCATGCATTTCTAAGTCTCACTCAATCAAGGGGCCCAAGGATATATCTCTTTTCTATAAGAGTAACAAAATCCCATCTATATCACCATTTCTCTCTGCATGATTCGTGACACACCTAATCAATGCCCTACTCGTTATCTCAATTAAAGGTGATATAAGATGACATTAAAGTGAATAACCCTTCATGTAGGGAATCGTAGTGATTTCAGGTCAAAAGACTATATGCAATTGTGACCATATGAGAACTACTAATGACATAAGTTTTATCCATACAGTATTCTCATAGTGGGCTAGTCTAGTACATTTGTTCACTAACAATGTACTCATGTATTGACTTGATATCACATATCCATGATTCATAATCATTAGTTACTATACATGTCAGTCTTGATGTACTATTATTATCCCTTGTCGTAATAATACTTGATTAGGGGCATTTTAGAAATAGTAAAACTATTCTAGGGATAATTATTATATTAAGTTATAAATTGAGCAAAAATTGAAAATAAAATATAATAATTACATTGCCTGAAATAAAATATAATATATTGTATATTATTTCAATCATCTATATGATTGGTTCCTAGCACACACACCAATAATCTCTCACTTAGACTAGAGTTAATTCCTCATGTATCTAATACCAAATGACATAGTATGAACATCATGCTTTTTCTGTGCTAAAGGCTTTGTTAGTGGATCGGCGATATTATCATAAGTTAGTACTTTACATATCTTCACATCTCTTCTATTGATGATTTCTCGAATGAGATGGAAGCGCCTAAGTATTTGTTTAGATCGCTGGTGAGATCTAGGTTCCTTGGCTTGTGCAATAACTCCATTGTTGTCATAATAGAGATCTACTGGGCTTGCAATGCTAGGAACAATGTCAAGTTCAGTAATGAACTTTTTAATCCAAACAGCCTCTTTTGATGCATCAGAAGCAGCAATATACTTAGCCTTTGTAGTAGAGTCGACCATTATTTCCTGCTTTGAACTCTTCCAGCACATGACATCACCATTTAGGCTAAATACATAACTTGACTGTGATCTAAAGTCATCCTTCTCGGATTGAAAACTGGCATCAGTGTAACCTTTTACAACAAGTTCTTCCTTTCCTCCATATATTAAGAATGAATCCTTAGCCCTTCTTAAGTACTTAAAGATATTCTTAATGGCAGTCCAGTGAGGTTCACCTGGATTTGACTGGTACCTGCTCGTCATGCTCAAAGCATACGAGACATCAGGACAAGTACATATCTTCGCATACATGATAGATCTAATTACTGATGCATATGATATCTTATTCATGCGGTCCACGTAGATCTAGTGTACATAATACTGAACCACAAGATGATTGAAATAGAGCCTGGACAGAGCCTAAACCGCATGAATAAGATACCATATACATCAGCAATTGGATCTATCATGTATGCCATGATATGTACTCATCCTAATATCTCGTATGCTTTGAGCATGACGAGCAGGTACCAGTCAAATACAGGTGAACCTCACTGGACTGCCGTTAAGAATATCCTTAAGTATTTGAGAAGGACTAAGGATTCATTCTTAATATATGGAGGAGAAGAAGAACTTATTGTAAAAGGTTACACTGATGCTAGTTTCCAATTCGACAAGGATGACTTTAGATCGTAGTTAGGTTATATATTTAGCCTAAATGGTGGTGCTATATGCTAGAAGAGTTCAAAGCAGGAAATAATGGTTAAATCTACTACAAAGGCTAAGTATATTGCTACCTCTAATGCGTCAAAAAAAGCTGTTTAGATTAAAAAGTTCATTACTGAACTTGATGTTGTTCCTAGCATTGTAAACCCAGTGGATCTCTATTGTGACAATAATGGAGTCATTGCACAAGGCAAGGAACCTAGACCTCACTAGCGATCTAAATAAATACTTAGGCGCTTCCATCTCATTTGAGAAATCATCGATAGAAGAGATGTGAAGATATGTAAAGTACCAACTTATGATAATATTACCGACCTACTGATAAATCCTTTAGTACAGAAAAAACATGATGGTTATACTATGTCATTTGGTATTAGATACATGAGTGATTGGCTCTAGTCCAAGTAGGAGATTGTTGGTGTGTGTCCTAGGAACCAATTATATAGATGATTGAAATAATACATAATGTATTATATTTTATTTCAGGCAATGCAATTATTATATTTTATTTTCAATTTTTACGCAATTTATAACTTAATATAATAATAATCCTTGGAATAGTTTTACTATTTCTAAAATGCCCCTAGTCAAGTATTATTATAACAAGGGATAGTAATAGTACATCGAGACTAGCATGTATAGTGACTAATGATTATGAATCATGGATATATGATATCAAGTCAATACATGAGTACATTATTAGTGAACAAATGTACTAGACTGGCCCACTATGAGAATACTGCATGAATAAGACTTGTGTTATTAGTAGTTCTCATATGGTCACAATTGCATATAGTTTTTTGACCTAAAATCACTACGGTTCCCTACATGAAGGGTTATTCACTTTAATGTCGTCTTATATCACTTTTAATCAGGATAACGAGTAGGACGTTGATTGGGTGTGTCACGAATCATGCAGAGGGAAGTAGTGATGTAGATAGGATTTTGTTACTCTTATAAGAAAGAGATATATCCTTAATCTCCTTGATTGAGTGAGACTTAAAAAATGCATAGCTATGCTCAAATGAATCAATATGTGATATTGATCATTTATTTTGAAGTCTACTCAATATCAAGAAATAAAAATTGAACATTGATGAGGATGACACACTCCTTACCTCCAGTTCAATTTGGATATTATTACAAAAGAGATTATAATACAAAGCATTAATCATGCATTAGGTGGATGTCGAATCACAGATATTCTTACTACTTGAGTGGCAGTGATGTATTGCTAGATACTGCTCACTGTCTATGGCTCAATAATAAGTCATTGTCAACGTAGTAAGAACCTACAGAGTCACACAAAAGGAGTAGGAATAAGATAATAATTAATTAGACTTTAATTAGATTAATATCCAATTAATTAGACTTATTTTTGTGCATATATATATTATTAAATAATAATATATTTTTCATGTAATAAATATAATTATTATGTGATATTATTTGATATTAAAGTAATATCAAATAATTATGTTATTAGATATTAAATAAATATATTATGAGATAATATTATTTTGATATTTGATAAGTATATGCAATTATCTAATATTAAGATATTTATATTATGAGATAATATTATTATCTAATATTAGATAATTAATAGATAAGTCCTATCTCTCCTCATTATTTCTAGGATAAGGATAAGATGAGTTGTTAAGTGTGATTAGAATTTTGGAAGTATTATCCTAGTAGGATTAGGATTGTGGCTTGCCTAAGTTGTATAAAAAGGGACTTGAGGGCAACACTTTTAATACACACTCATAACTTCCATAAAAACTCTAAATCACTTAGAAAACATCCAATCCTAAATCCTAGGGAGAAAAACGCATCCTAGCAGATTCGTGAAGGGTGAGAGGTCATTGTTTACTCCGTGTGGATACCGTAGAGACGCTGTATATTCCGGCTGGCGTTTGATTCATCCACTCTTAAGTTTTGATTAGTAGAAACACGAGTGCCCAATAGGTAAAACCCTAATCATTGATTTATTTTTTTGCATGGATCCTAAGTAGAATTCGGATCAAAATTTGAATTTTCACTACATGTGATAATCCAAATTCTCAACAATAGGCCTATGTCTTTTAAGAATTTAGGTGCTAGTTTCAGGTTAATCAGACACTATAACTCCAAATATGGCCTAAATATAGAAATGGGTTTAGCTAGGATAAAGAGAGAGCACTAGCTTCTTGGCCAAGTAAAGGTTTGAAGAAGTCCGAACTGAGCTTTGACTAAAAGATTAAAGTTGTAGATCTCTCTTTTAAATTTCTAGTGATATAAAGTTTCCATCAATCCAAGATCCAGAGCCTAATATATGACTAAAAAAAAGAAATAGTATTAAAATTCAGCATTCACCGAATAAATTCAGAAACTTGTAAAATTAATCTAAAATTATAAAACAAGGCATATTCTGTAAAATTAAGCACATGTAACGCTTAAAAGATATAAAATAGGAAAAAATAAAATAGTAAATATTTTTATCATCACATATAAGCAACTCAATATATCATAGAAATCCACAAATCTCTTTCTATAACACTAATACTACTCCCAATTGTCAAATCTTGAGTAAAGCGGTTTTGTTTCTCCATGAATGCAACAAGCTCATATATGCTCATCATTACTTGAAAATATTGAACATACAATAAAGTGAGTTATAAGAACTCAGTGAGCATATATCTACTAATATCTTGCAGGTGAACAATTTTACGTTTACTAAACATGAATTATTTAAAAACTAAACTAGAGAACATCAACAAACCTAAATTATTGAAGTATATAGAGCTATGCCCTAAAATGGGAGTTCACTTGCACATGACTTAAACTTTATTTCTCATAATATAATCATAGGAGTCTTAACTTTCCATTAGATCTCAATATCATATACTAACCATTCTGGGTAGGTATCATACATATAAATAGCCATTAAGGCTCCAATACAAATAAATCATTTTAATCATATCAAGTTTTTGTAATCATGTCAAATAATGATACTCAAACATAAGTGGTAATTCCAATATCATATAACATCACATAATAGTTACAGTGGCTATACATGTAGCCACTATTTAATTCCAAGGCCACTTTTATACTTTCTTAACTATTCGCCAAGACTTTCCTATCCAACTTTCAAATTAATTTCATATCTTTCATAACTATTTGTTAGGAATGTACTATCCAGCTTTCAGATCACAATTCCATTACTGTTTATAATTTTCTAGATTATTGCTATAATACAGTTCATATTTCCAATGTCATCCATGGTCGAATTTATAGATAGCATATACATGAGAACCTGACTTTCAAATCACATTTCACACTATAATTTCTAGCACACTAGTGACAAAAAAGTCAACCATAATCATTTGGTAATTATTACTAACATCATTATGCTTCTGCTGCACTTTGATCCATTAACCTTTACTCAATATAGCATGGAACTAAATATGTACTTAAATACAGATATACATATACAGGAATATAGATTCAATATTATCAATGCGAAGAATACAATTCACAATAATTAAATTATATTTTATTTAGATAAAAGTTGAGTAGTGAATTATATACTCACTTGAAATTATCCTTTAGCTGTGTAGATCTCTGACTCTTCATTTGCACCTTTTGCTTCTCCTATTCATCAATATACGATAATAAATTATAATTATAAGCATATTGTTGGTTTTCTCTCCTTTTATTACAAATCAAAATTCTAATCATAATATAATAACATTCCATATTTCCTGCTTCTTATATTCATAATTTCTAAATTAACTTTAAAACTTCACATCTAAACTATAGAGATTTACATAATTTAAAAGCCTAAAAATGTTTTTATTTTCTATTACTTCATCTTTCTAGACTATTATCTCTTTATATTTTAACTTTTTTTCAAGAATAAGGAAAAATCATACCTATTAGAAATATCCAAAACTGAAGTCCACATATAAAGATATTGAATTTTCACAATATAAATATATTTTATATATAATCATCTAAAATGCTTGAGCATAAAATTATTATTTCACCATGGTTATATCAAGTATCCAAATAATTTAAGATAAGGACATTCCAAATTAAGTTCAAGATTTACATGTTCTTAAAATATAATATTTTAAAAAAATATTCTAAAATGCTATTTTCTAGAATCATTAATAAGAACCCACAATAGTCATAAATGGATTTCCTTGAACCAAGATGGAATATTTCAAAATATAGTCATAATATTCTAATAATAATTTATATCTTAAAACTTCTATTTTGCAAAGCCATAATCATATATTTGAAATTACTCATAAAATAGACTTTTCTTGATTATATCTTCACAATTAGAACTATTCAAGTTTAATGCTCTAGGATAACTTTATCAATGTTGATCGATCATTCTAAAACATAGTATTTTTATTTTTTATAAGCACCATCATATAAAAAATGGGTTTTGCTTCCAATTAGCTTTACCTTATTAAAACAGAGAGGTTTCCTTTTAAAAATCATTCATGTTTCTTTTTTTCTTTATACTAACACCATATTACTGAAGATATATGCAAGTGGGTTTTCTTTGATTAAATCTTAAATTAGCATAAATATTAAACTCTTACGCTATAAAGATATTCACCTACAGCTGAGGTGCATGGTCGTAGCTTGCCTTCGCCAGTGGTGAACTATCGTTGGAAAAATACCGAGAAGCCATTCCCATTTGGGTTTAATTAGTAGCTCCGTTTCAAGTCATGGAGCTTCCAAGCGGCGGGCCAGCAACCCTTAGCTATATTTCAGCTCCCAATGGCCGAAAGAGTTGATCAACGCCATAGGTGAAGAAGAGCAAGCTGCGAAGAGAGGGATCCTGCATTTCTGTTGCAGCAATCCATGATTCTCTCGTTATGATAAGAGAGGGCTATTCACCGAAGATGAACCAGCGCCAAGTAGAAGCTGAACGTGAAGTTAAGTGGGTGGACGAGCAAAAGTTGGCATCCAGAGCTGGAGAGAGAAGAAGGAGAGGTGGAAGGGAGAGGGAGGGCTGACGGGTGGACACAAAGAAAAGAAACATAGAGGGAGAGAAGAGAGAACCAGACTGTGCTGACAGAGGGGGAGTGATAGGAATAACAAAAAAAAAAAAAAAAAAAGCCAGAATGCATAAAAAGAAGGGCACCAACTTTATGAAAAAAAATCAGCTCCAAGTTCTTATTTTAAATTGCTGGAGTACTGTAACTCCTTTACACCTAAAATCTCAATCACTCATTATATTTACTCAGCCTTCCTTCAATAAATCCTACCCATTCCTTTTAGATAAACTAATCTAGCCATGTCTAAAGTAATTATGTCAAATTTTCACAATTCTCCAAAATAATTTATTAATATAAACAATTTATCTCATAAGTTCCGTATTCTCACATTTTATAAACTAATTTTATTTACATTCTCAATTCAAATTTTATTTTAATCTCTTCTCATTATAAAATATATGTAATATCTTGATATATTTGAAAGTCCTAATATATATATATATATTCAATCTTCCTCAACTAAGTAATTTATCACTTTTCCACAATTAATTTCATAAAGCTTTATACCCATGATTATTATTTTCAACTTATGAGAAAATTTCTCATAAAATATTTAAACTAATCTCAAACTAATAATGGCCATGTAAAAATAAATCTTATAAATCTATTTCAAATTTCAAAAATTCTCGAACATAATTTATCAATGTAAATTAATTATCCTGTAAATCCCTATAGAAAATATTTAGATAAACCTTAACCATAATGACTATATAAAATAAATTTATTTTAATAATTACCATTAGTTTCATTTTAATATTTTAGAATATTTGAGAAGAAAAGAATTTTAAATTCAAATATTAATCAATTAAATAAATATTCATAAACATTGAAATTTATGAAACTCAAATTTTGAGATATTAAAGCATTCCTAAAAAATGAGTGAGTTTTGCTCAAATTTAACCTAAACATAAAGTATAAGTGGAAGTGAAATTTATAAGTAGAATAACATTAATTTTAATATTAGTTGATATAAAAATTAATGTTGCAAGTGGTAGTGCATTTTAAATGAGTAGATTGTTGAAACACAAATAATCTTTACAATTTTCAATATTCTATGAATACAATTAATTAGTTACTGACATTATTTTAAATGTCAACTTAATGTACAATTGACGTCTAATATTTCACATATTCAATGTTTAGTATTGCTTTAGACGATGGGTATTTAAAAATTGATATGTAAGTAAAAATATACATCGATTTTAAATAACAACCATTATTTTAAGTTTTTCTAGGATAGATTCTTCATCTTCTATTCCTACTTCTTTTTACATCTCCTTCCTTCTCCTCTTCTAGATTTCCATCAATTAAGCAAGTTAGGAATGATTTCTTTTAAAATTATTCATACTAGCATGATAAAGTCTTTGTAGTAATTAGATTTTTCAAGGATTCCTTTGAGTTTGAGGAGATTTAAGTATATAACTTAAATTGGAAAAACTAAACCCTAACTTGGAATCACTGTTATTTTGGTTGATTAGGGTTAATGGACCATAAATTTAGCTTTCCAAAAACTTCTCTATAATAGATGAGTGAGCAATCTCACTCCATTTTGAACATTTGATTGGTTTTTTCTTTTTTTCTTTTTGTTTGGTTGAGTTATGCTTTAGATTTTGATGATAATAACCATAAAATATGTTTATATATAGTGTTTGATTTGATTTGATTATGGAAATGACTTGAATGAGATGCTATAAGTATGTATTGATGATTTAGAATGGATTAACTAAGTAAGAATTGATTTTGGATGGATTTAAATGGCCGATTAAGTGTTAATAGTCAACTATATGATTGACTATAAGCACTAAAGTTACTTTTAGAACTTTAATAATCAATTTTGGATTATAGACTAGTAGAGTTGTTCTTTAGGCTTCCATAATGGACTATACCTAATTTAAGTTGAGGTACCATATTATACAAGGGACTAAGATATATCTATAATGCTTGAAAGGTAAAATGAGTTAGTATGTGATAAATAGAGGTCAAACACACAATTAATAGAAATTAGATGAGGTCTAGTTGTGTAGTAAAGTGCAAGTTGAGATATAAATTGTATTGTAAGGTGATTGATGACACATATGGTCATACTAATAGGTATAGTGATGCTTATGTTTCATTATATGATGAGTTAATTTATGTCACGCAAAGAGACACAAGAAAAGTAATGTATTGAATTGTGTACATTTAAAATATGAAATGAAATAATATATGAGAATGATAGGAGGTAGATGCTCACATAAGCTTGTCTTTAGTAAGTGTTGAAACACCATGAGGCATGAATTAATGCTAGAATTCTATACATGATTCACTAAGTAGCCATATGTTAGATTTACATTGTGCTATTTTCACTAAAAGATATTGAAAGGCTATTTTCATTAAGACAAGTGTCAGAAGCCTATGAAACTATCTTCACTATAGCCAAATTGTGTTATGTGAAATCTAGCTCCATTTATTAATTAAGAAATATATTTAAATGTCTTTATTATTGGGTTATTATGTATGTGGTATATTATAAGGAGTATATACATACATTTGTGATATTTAGCATCAATACATGTAGATGTTTATAATTACTTATGTAAAAGCAATGGGGAAATATTAATGATGTTATATGTTACTTGAATTTTCAGATTTACCCATTTTTCCTATTTTATGGTATGTGAATGGTATGTCTACATAGACATTATCATACATGTAATGGGTAATATATAACTTGTGTGGTGTGTATATTTAAGTTATTAAGTGTAAAACAATAGAAATATCCTAGCATACTAAATTTTTCATTTAGAATCAAGTTATCTTGTGAGCATTACGTGTATGATAATAAAGTTCTGACTATTAACAATCCAATGTTGAATTAACTAAGTTACATATTATGGGTAAGGATAAATTTAATTGGTAAGAGATATGTTTTTCTCTTGAAATTCTTAGTACTAATATTAATTAAATGTTTGCTCATAAAATTTTGTACTTACCTTTTGAACATTTTCCCTTACAAATACTTAAGATGTGTATTCTCTACCACTACCTCAACATTGAGTTCTCAAAAGATTATTAGGTATAGCTTACGCAACAATAGTTATTTCATTATAAGGATTAGGGTAAAATTCTTAAAAATAGAACATAAATATTAGCTAAATTTCATTGCTTATTTATTTATGATTAAAATGTTAATCTTGATTTATTATATATGTCTTATTACAATTATGTTAAGAGTAAAATTGAGAGGTAGAAATTAGGAAATAGATTCCATGCCAATCATAATCAATGTTAAATCATGATAAAGTTAATATCAGAGTATGGTCTAGATTCTATTAGGATGATGCCCTTAAGTTATATATATGTATGTTGCCTAAATAGATGTTAATCAAAAGTATACCAATTGTATGTGTATGTTTAGAATCACATATAACTAGTAGCATTTTGATGAACTATATAATGCTTATTAACATTAGTGGTGGAGCTTAATTGTGATAAATTATTAGATTATTGATTTAATTTTATTTCATTGCTTGGGAAATCTTGTGAGTAAGAGATTCAAATATTTTGGCACTAGTAAATAGTAAACATTAGCTATGATTAGTTATAGAGGTGAATTAATGTGTAAAAATTAGGTTTCAAACTTCGTGAATACACCTTTTAAGGAACATATGTTTTGTTTGAATGAGAAATGAAATTATGACTAATGAAGTATGAATGGATATATATAATATGTAAATCATGAATGGACTAGAATTTAATGGCATTTATGGAAAGTAAGAATATGAATTACACTAAAAAGTTTATATACCTAAATTATGTGAAATACATTCAAACACTTATGAACTATTATAGAAATTTCAAGATTTTGGTTATGCATGTGAATTGCTAATTATAGTTAAGTTTTATTTGTAACCTTTTATAGATTATCTAATATTTATATGATATTTGGAGTTAATTTGTCTCTCAATAAGTTAGGAGGGAGCTATGGTGCTCACAATTAGCATTTATGTGTTCCAAGTATTCAAGTTAATATTTCCATATACATGCATGTTTATCCTCATTAGAAGGTTCCAATGTAAAAGCATAAGCTTGGCCTTGTGGTACATATTAAAGTTGAGCAAGTGTTCCTCTAAGTATTACTCTCTTAGGAGCTACACTTTTCTATTATGGGGTTAGAAGCCCAAGTTTTACATTTGACCAATTAAAAGAAATAGACCACTTATAAGAAGTAAATAAATTATGTATAAATTAAAAGGATTAATCCTTGATTATAAGCCTTTCATGCAAATCTTTTAATAAATGTTATTGAATATGTTTTAAGAATTTAAGGTCTTTTAAAGAGAAAGTATTGTTACATCTTGCTTAAAAATTTTGAATTTTTAAATTTTCTATATGTTACAAAGGAAATCAATTGATTAATTTTAATGAATTAATTACTATTGAAAGAAATTTTATGTGAAATGGATAAATTCTAATGAAAAGATTTAAATGAGAAATTAGGTAAAAAAAGAAATATTAATTGAATTAAAATTTAAGACAAAATCAGAGGTGAAATAAATGAAGAAAAGAAGATTTATTATTTAAATGAACTTTGAATATAACATTTGAGTCAAGTGAAATATTGGAAAGGTATATGAGAATATGAGAATATAAGAATGGTTTAAAGTAAGAAAAATCTGTAAAGAAATTAATGTGAGAAAGGAATACTACAGTTAATTATAATTATCCAAGTTGTACTTTAAACTAACATAGTTGATTATATAGTTAACTGTAACTTAGCAAATGCAATTGATAAGTAGGAAACATAACTTGCCTTTTTCGTAAAATGTACATGCTCCTATAAATACTAATTTCAACCCTAAAAGGGCACTATTCCTTATTTTTCCATCTCCTTCCTCTTTCTTTCAATTCTTTCTACATTTCCTTTATCCTGCTCTTCTAGATCTCTATCAATCAAGAAAATAGGGAGTGATTTCTTGTCAAATTCTTCACACCAACATAGTAAGATCTTTGCAGTAACTAAATTTTTTTATGAATTCTTTTAAGTGTAGGGAGATTTAAGCATATAACTCGGAAAGGGGAAACTAAACCCTAACTTAGAATCATTATTATTTTGGTCAATTAGGGTTAAAAGACTATAAATCTAGCCTTTCAAAACTTTTTTCCCAATAGGTGAGTGAACAATCTCACTCCATTTCGAACATTTGATTAGTTTTTTTTAAGGTCTAGTTATGCTTTAGGTTTTGATGATAATAACTATAAAATGTGTTTATATATGATGTTTAATTTGATTTGGTTATAGAAATAACTTGAATCAAGTGCTATAAGTGTGTATTGATGATTTGGAAAGGATTGGTTAAGTAAGAATTGAGTTTAGATGGATTTAAATGGTGGCTAAATAGTATTTCAAATAAAAAATCTACAAAAACTTAAGCTATAGTAGATTATATAGTCGACTATGAGCTTTTGAGCTGCACTTTAAGTGTTAATAGTTAATTATGAGCACCAAGGTTGCTTTCCAGACTTTAATAGTTAACTATGGACTATGGGCTAACAAAGTTTCTTTCTGTACTTCCATAGTCGAGTACATAGTCGACTATACATAATTTAAGCTAAGGTATCATGTAGTATGAGGAACTAGAGTATATCTTTAAGTTTTCCAAGCATAAAATGAGTTAGTCTTGGATAAACAAAGGTTAAATACATGATTAATAAAAGTTGAATAATGTTTAGTGGTATAGTAAAGTGCAAGTTAAGATGCAAATTATATTATAAAGTGATTGATGATATGTGTGGTCATACTAATAGGTATGATGATTTGATGATACTTATGTTACATTGTATAATGAGTTAATTTATATTTATATTACTAATAGAATAAGTTATGAAAGGTAGCCATGCAATGGCAAGTTGAAAGATTGCAAGGCATGAATTAGTGTTAGAAGCCCACATATGATTATTTTTCACTAAATGGCCATAGTATCAAAAGTACATGAGGTTATCTTCACTAAAGGATATTGAAATAATGTTAAAAGCCTAAAAAGGTTGTCTTTATAAAAAAAAGGGATACTATTGAAATTTCATGTGAGAATGTTTTCATTAAGAAAAGTGTCAAAAGTCCATAACATTGTCTTTACTATACCCAAGTTGTGTTATGTAAAATCTAGATTTGGTGACTGATTATCTTCACCAAGTTGTGTTATGTAAAATCTAGATTTCATGAGGTTATCTTCACCAAGGGATGTTGAAATGATGTTAGAAGCTTAAAAAGGTTGTCTTTATGAAAAGAAAAAGGATATTATTGAAAGCTCATGTGAGAATGTTTTCGTTAAGAAAAGTGTCAAAAGTCTATAACGATCTTTACCATACCTTAGTTATGTTATGTAAAATCTAGATTTGGTGATTGATTAAGAAATATATCCAAATGTATTATTTGTTAGCTTATTATGTATGTGGAATGTCATGAGGTATATATATACATATATATGGGATACTTAGGACCAATGCATACAAATATTCATAATTGCTTATGTTAAGGCTATGAGGAAACGTTGATGATGTTATGTGTGACTTGAATTTTCAAATTTACCCATTTTTCTCATTTTTTTGTATATGAATGACAAGTGTACATAAATGTTATCATACCTATAAAGGGTAATATGTAACCTATATGGTGTGTATATCTAAGTGATAGTATTTTTTTAAGTGCAGAAGTATAGAATTATCCTATTATGCTCAATTATTCATTTAGAATTTGGTTATCTCTTAAGCATTATTTGTATGGCAATAAAGTTATGACTACTTGCCATCTAGTATGGAATTAATTAAGTTACATATTATAGGTAAATGAGGATAAATTTGATTAGTAAGGGATATATTTTTCTCTTGAAATTCTTAGTACTAATATTAATTGAATGTTCGCTCATAAAATTTCATACTTACCTTTTATGTGATTCTTCTTATAGATTCTTAAGAAAAGTTTTTTCCACCACTACCGCAACATTGAGTCTTCAGAAGATTGTTAGGTATGGCTCAAGCAGTAATAATTATTTCATTATAAATAATAAGGCTAAAATCTTTTGAAATGGAATATAAATGTTAGCTAAATTTCATTGCTTTGTTTATGGAAATGTTAATTTTGATTTACCATATATGTCTTGTTACAATTATGTTAAGACTAAGATAAGCTGGTGGAAATTAAGAAATGAATTCCATGTTGGTCATGATCTAGGTTGGGTTATGATATATTTCCTTTACCTTTTTTTTTATTTAATAAAGCATTTTCTAGTGCACTTTCCATATGAAGCTCTAATAGAAGGCCTCACTCAATATTATGAGATGTAATCATTTAAAAGGAAAATTAATTAAGTGATTGATTTAATGAGTTATTTCTCCAAAGTATTATCAATTAATTTTTCTTGTTGAATGTTAGATTCTTTCACCTATTGAAGATGAATGTGAAAAATAGGGCCTATGTGAAATGGTCTATTTGTAAGGTATATAACATTAAAGAAAAATCCACTTTCTGTTCACATTACTTTGAACCTCATATACAATCCAAAAGGATTATAATTTCTAGGAATGATAATGGTAGGGGTGTTAAAAATGGTAAGAATGTTTGTTCCATCTTTAATTATCATGGTTATGCAACTGGGGAATGTGAATGTCAAAATTTGACTAGCTAGAAGTACTTTCTAGCTTTAACATATGCATTGCTAAACTATGATAAGATACATCCATATGTGAAGTGAGTGCTTAATATAATGAATTCAATTAATGTAATGATATATTTTGTAAATATTTGATACAAACTAATGATATGCATGGCATACATTGTAACTTATTTCAATAGATGTTATGACATATGTTCCTAACCATAATTGATGATGACTTAAACATGCACATTGAAAATGAATTCTACTCAAGGCCTTATAATTATATGAATTAAGTCATATCCTATTTGATTAAAGTTTTATGCACTTTAGACTTGTTTCATGACTAGGTTTTCACTACAGAGAACACACTCACACTTGATATAGCATGAGGTTTAAAGAGAAAAGTGTGTAGATGGCTTATGTATTTTATGAATCGTTACAAGTTTCACATTGAATAATAGAGCTAGCATAAATCCAACTCTTACTTCAATGTGTGCATCAAGAGATTTAGGGATTGACATTTAAAAATGATTATTATGGAAAACTTCAAAAAGTCATTAAGCAAAAGAGGTAATATTATTTAATTGTTAATAGTTTAATCCCACAACTAACATAGGAACAAAATTGCATAAACAATACGATATCATTGAAGTTAAAGTGTCTTAAGGCTATAACAAATTCAATCCTTTCATCTTTGCTTAATAAGCTACATAGGTGTATTACACTCTATACCTAGGTTATGGAAAAAGATCATAATGATTGATTGATTGTCATTAAAACTAAAGCAAGGAGTATTATTAATGCCATTAACAAATAATGCCATAATTGCCTTATAAGATAATGAGCAATAGACCTAATTCTCAACACACATTAAGATTGAAGAGATTCATTCATTGAAGGATGAATCAAAGTATCTTAAGTTGTATTCATTGAACATATGGCGTATAATGGCTTAGATGACCTAAACGATGAAGAAGAAGCTCAAAAGGATGAGTAAAATGTAAAATAAAAAGTCTGAGAAGAGGAAAATAGTGGAGAAGAAATCAATGAAGACAAAGAAGAAATCTAATATAATGATATAGAGTTTTCATCTTAGATTAGGTTATCTTTGGTTTATGTAAACTAGGATTTTTATGTATATGTCTTGCATAATCAATATTGCAAATTATACTAGCTAATTTAACTATTATTTTCATATATTGCAGTTTACTATGTCTTCAATAAGCCCAAAACTATCTTTAGATGATAAATCACTACCTTTAAATTGTATTGTTTGTTAATAAGTGAAGTATGTAAGATAAGTTTCTTCAAAGAAGATAGCCTATCTAAAGGTTACAAAATTCTGCAAAAAGAAGTTCATCAAAATCATGTTGCAAAATGAAACACTAATGCCTTATGATACCCTTATTGACAAGGTTTATTATTACAAACTTGACTTTGCTATCAAGGTTCCACACAGGTTCCAGGATCTTCTATTCAAGGTCCCTTCTTTTATAACCTTAAAAAAAGGCCCTAAAACTTATATGAGATATTGATAGCATAGTTAGGCCTAGAATAATAAACCTTATTAGTGAGGTCATCACAAAGCATCAATGGTTTATTTTGTTGTATAATTTTAATGGACTCTTTAATTTTGTTAAATTTTGTAAGAAATGAAGATTGAATAAGCAAAAGCTTAAATGCTTGAAGGATTAATTAGAACATGCAGAAGCCACTTTCATATAAGAACAAATGCATTTAAGAAGGCTAAAAAGACAAAATTAAGAATCCTTAAGCACTACAAAAAAAATCACTTGTGCCACGATGAAAATCATAGCACAAGATCAATTTTTTTGTTATGTTATTTAGCTAAAGGAATATTGGTTGGATCAATCCATGACAATAATCAACATGGCAAGGAAATTGCCACAAGAAAAAAAGCCTTATAGTATTTTCTTTTTTCTTTTATCCATAGGCTTTTTGATGGCTAATAGATTTTTCTAACCATAAGGGGAAAAGGCCCCAAGGCATAAATAATAAACTTATGGCTAATAAATTTGATATGCACTATAACATACCAAAATTTATTACAACCAATCTGTTAAAAATTATGTAATATAAAGTGATACCCCTAGTGATCCCTTAATATATCCTTTCTTAATTATTTATTAATAATGATTACATAATTATTTAAGCTTTTTATGCATTAATAATAGAAGGAAGGAAAGCAAATTGAAATGAAATAGAATGCAAACAAAAATGTAGATAAATTATAAAATGCAAAACAGAATTTAGATAACATGTAGAATAGAATGACTATAGAACCAAATTAAAGGGTTTTGATTCAAAATTCAAATAAATGTATTAAACCTTAAACAAAATATAGAAGTAAAATAGCAAAAAAGAAAATTAATATTGTAAAGTAATTAATCCAAGGAGTTGAGAGCTTTTAGTGTAAATTAATCATAAATCATAAAATATTTGACTATTTCAATTGATTTGTCAACTTTGAATTATCCAGAATTCATGTAATAATTCATAAATCCTACACTAGATGACTATCTAAAATTTGATCAATTAAGATTACAAAAATTAAATAACTGCTATAATCTATAAAGCTTAATTGTAATTGATTTGAAAGTAGAGTTTAGCTAAATTAAAGGATCAAACCAAAAACCTCTTATTTAATTTGCCAATCCTCTATCCCCATGTGAAAAATCATAATTAACTAACCACAATTCAATACAAAAATAGATAAAGATTAGAAATCACAAGTTTGAATACAAATTATACCAAATTAGCATTAAACTCATGTAATCTTGAAGTAGGAAGAAAGAAAAATCAATTAAAAGAAGTAAGTATTAGAACTTAGGATCTTATTATTCAGAGAGGAATAAGTTTCAAAACCCTTGAATTAACTAAAAATTAACCATCTAGGGTTGAAAAATAAGAAACTTCAAAGAAGGTGAAAAGCTATCTTTTCTAAATTATGTAATGTATAGAAGTTCCTTTGCCTTTGGAGGCACAAGACCTTATATTTAACTTGCTAACCTCTAAAACTTAATGGGCATAAATCATATTCCTTTTAAGGTTACAAAAAATAAAACTTTGTTAATTTTAGAAACCTAAAACCTATTTTATAAAATAATGTATTACAAATGTTATAGTAGTGAAATTTCATAGGTTTGATTTCAAACTAATGTAAGACCATTAAAACTATATAGTTTCACTAAACTCTAAACACAAAAGTTGTAAGGTCGGGTCTTAGAAAAATTTAGGCTTAGTTTTATTGTGATTGGACTTCTGGAACTTCAGATATGACTCAAAAACCAAAATCAGCTCAGTGGAGATAGAAATAAGGCTTCAATTTCTTAACTTAATTAGAACTTCTAGATATTTGAATTAGACTTTAACCAAAGTATAAAAGATGTGAAGCTTTTCTTAAGCTTTCCAATAATATAAAGATCACCCTAATTTAATATTCAGAACTTAATATATAGCTAAAAACTTGAAATAGTTTAAAAATCTAGCATTAATTAAATAATTTCAAATTATTGTAAAATCAATTCCAAATTACAAACAAGGCCAATTTTGTAAAATTAAACTTATATAACAAACTAAAAGATATAAAATAGTAGAAAATAATATAGATAAAGTCTTACACACCATAATTTCTCTAGCCATGAATATAATCATAACAAGAAACCCATGGTTATTAATGAAAATAATTGTTATAAACTTGAATTGGATCAGTAGGTTTGACCACATGTTGGCTTATTAATTGGTATGGACTTGTGTTAGGACTTATTAATGCTTTTGGCCCACATAAAATTACTTCAAGTTAGCATAAATCATTGAACCTAATAAGAACTCCTTATGCCTAAAAACTAAACTTACAAGGAATCAAACCTAAATCTTTAAGTTAAAGAGGGTTAAGCCTTACCATCACACTAATTTACTTCTTTAATACTATAATACAATATATTTTATACGAAGCTTTAATTTACTAGTTGCATTTACAAATAAAAATATACTCACACAATATTAATTATACAATAACAAAATATAATATAAATACACATATAATCTTAATCCATCCTAACAAATATTATGATTTATTTTGGAAAAATTATAAATTAAAACTCTATTTTGATCCTTTACTAATTTTACTTATATTAATTTCATCCCTTATACAGTCATATGTTTCTAGTGTCAATTCCATCTTTCACAATAATAACAAATTAATTAATTTGAATCTTCCATTAGTATTTACATTAATATGTTAACGACTATATAAACACAAAGATTGAAATAACACATTAATAATATGTGGTTGGTGAAATTAATACTAAAAATTTGTGGTGAGCTAAATCAATATGACTTATATCTATGAGGGATAATAAATTGATTAGTCTAGATCCTCTATTAATATTATGCTAATAACTATATAAATGCAAAATAATATCTGATAGATGAAATTAATATTAAAAATTTGTAATGAACCAAATTGATGTGACTTATATTAATGAAGGATCTAAAGTAAAAAATTAAGAGAATCAATTAATAATAATTTGAATATTAATTTTAATAGAAAATTAAATATAAATTTTAAAGTATATATTATCTCATAAAATTTTTTTTAAAAAATTATTATAAAATCATTTAATTTTTAATTTTAATTTTCTATTTATAATACCTATTTTTTCTCTTCACAAATATAAATTATATCATTTTATCCCTTACAAATTTTTTAGTATCAATTTTATCACTCATATTATTTATATCTTAATTTAGTAATCTTCTATTTCAAGATGTTAACCATTAATAGAAATAATAATAGAGGAATCAAATTGATCAAAGTATTGTTTACAAGAGATAAAATTAATACAAGATGTCTGTAAAGAACAAACTGGTACAAAAGTAAAATTAATAAGGAGTCAAAAGAGGGTTTTAGATTTTTTTTAAATATACCACTCTATTAAATATAATAACTTAAATATTTTTTAACATAATGATTTAATTATTAATAAATTATATGTAATTTTGCATAATTACTATTATTATTTTCTTAATGGAATTTTTTAACATTATAAAGATGAATGTAAAACTTATCTTTAAATATAATTAATTTCATATTATTACTATGATTATAATATATATTTTATATAAATATAAAAAACAATATCACCAATTTGACTTGTCAATTCAATCAATTTGACTATGACCTATCCATCTAACTAGGCTTAACAAATAGCCTCTTATAAGTAGTATAAATTTATCCCTTCAAATTGTCATAACTTTATGAGAAGAAAACTCATTCAATTTGGTTTTTTCTATGAGCATAATATATTTTGTCATAACATTATAAGTAGACTTAATTCTAAAACAAGTGGTATTTCTCCATGAATAAAGTTTTGCTATTTAAATTATGTCACAAGTGATATTTAGCCATAAATAAAGTAGTTTATAGCTTTATTTCTTGCATAAGTGATTCTTTGCTAGTAGTAAAGTTTTCTTGTAGCATAATTTTTTAATTTTTATATATTTATTTAAATTCTTTTATTCATGTTACAAGAGATAAATTACTTTGATTTTCAATTTTTTATAGCATAATTCATGGTATAGGTGATCATTTTTTTTAGTGAAGTCTCATTTCCTAAATTCATTGTCATTTTTAAAAAATATTAAATTCAAGGGAAAAAAATAGATTGACATTGTTTATTGTAACAAGATACCCCAAGTCCACTTTCTTTTATTTAAGTCTACTCGTAAATAGTAATTTACCACAAAGTTCAAAGGACAATACGGCATACTTACAACGTGTATTAGAAAGAATAAAAATATTGAAATAGAAATCTCTTTTGTCATATATTAAAATTAATTTTTTTTATTTTATAAAAATAAAATATAAAAAATTTATAAGAATTAAAATTAGAGAATTTTTAATTTTATAAAAATTAAATTAATATAAAATTTTTATCATAAATAAAATTAATAAAAATTTAATTTTTTTAGGATTAAAATAAATTTTTAATTAAAATAAAAATAAATAAGAATTTCAAAGTACAGAACCTTATATAGAATCGTAAAATAACCTATTTCTTTTATCTTTTTTTTAAATAATTATCCTTAATAAATTATTATTATATTAAAATTTTAAACAATAAAGTTGACTTTTTAGGAAAAAGAAAATGCAGACAGACATAAAGTAAAAAAAGATACATTTGTCTATTTATTTTAGATTTTTAGTTGATGTTACTGTTTAGATATTAATCAATAACATGTTATTATTTGGTAGCTTAATTATTAATAAGACTTAATTTATCTATTTATTTTTTGTTTTAATCAATGTTACTATCTGGAAACTAAATAATAGCATACTTTTTTTTTATTAGTTTAATAATTAATGAAACTTAATTTATCTATTTATTTTAAATTTTTGTTTAATTTATTGTCTGAAGACTAAACAGGAATATGTTCTTTTTTGTTAGTTTAGTAATTAATGAGACTTGATTTATTCATTTATTTTAAATTTTTAGTTGATGTTACTGTTTAGAGATCAAATAGTAATATGCTATTTTTTGATAGTTTGATTATTAATGAAACTTAATTTATTAATTTATTTAAAATTTTTAGTTGATGTTATTGTTCTGAGAGACCAAATAATAACATGCTCTTCTTTAACAGTTTAGTTGTTAATATGACTTAATTTATCTATTTATTTTAAATTTTTAGTTAATATTATTGTTTGGAGATAAAATAATAATATATTATAATCTGGAGACCAAATAGTAATATATTCTTTTTTAGTAGTTTAGTTATTAATAAGATTTGACTTATCTATTTATTTAGGGTTTATAGTTGATGTTACTGTTTAGAGACCAAATAGTAGTATTTTATTCTTTAGCAAATTGACTATTAATGAAATTTTATTTATCTATTTATTTAGAATTTTTTGTTAATGTTACTATTTGGAGACTAATTACTAACATGTTACTGTTTGGAGATTAAATAATAACACATTTTTTTTATAATTTGATTGTTAATAAGACTTTATTTATTTATTTATTTAAGATTTTTAGTCGATGTTACTATTTGGAGATCAAACAATAACATGCTCTTTTTTGACAGTTTGGTTATTAATGAGATTTGATTTATTTATTTATTTAAAATTTTTAGTCGATGTCATAATTTGAATATCAAATAGTAATATGCTATTCTTTGATAGTTTGATTGTAAATGAAAAATGATTTATCCATTTATTTAGAATTTTTAGTTGATGTTATTATTTATAGACTAAATAGTAACATATTTTTCTTTGATAATTTGATTGTTAATAAAATTTAATTAATTAATTTATTTTAAATTTTTAGTTGATATTACAGTTTGGAGACTAAACAATAACATATTATTATTTGGAGACTAAACAGTAAAATACTCTTCTTTGACAGTTTTATTGTTAATGAGACTTAATTTATTCATTTATTTAGAATTTTTAGTTAATGTTTTTTTAGAAATCAAATAGTGATATGCTCTTCTTTAGCAGTTTAATTATTAATGAGAATTAATTTATCCATTTATTTATAAATTTTTATTGATATTATAATTTGGAGACTAATTAGTAACATGTTACTGTTTAAAAATCAAATAATAACATGCTCTTTTTCGGTAGTTTAGTTAGTAATGAGACTTGATTTTTTTTATTTATTTAAGATTTTTGGTTGATGTTACTGTTCAGAGGCCAAATAGTAACATGCTATTTTTTGGTAGTTTAATTATTAATGAGACTTGATTTATCCATTTATTTAGAGTTTTTAGTTGATATTACTATTTAAAGACTGAATAGTATCATACTTTTCTTTAACAGTTTAATTGTTAATGATACTTGATTTATTCATTTATTTTGAATTTTTTATCGATATTATTATTTGGAGATTAAATAGTAACATACTCTTTTTTAGAAGTTTAGTTATTAAAAAGATTTGTTTTATCCATTTATTTGAAGTTTTTTTATTAATATTACTATTTGGAGACTAAATAGTAATATGTTCTTCTTTAACAGTTTAATTGTTAATGAGACTTAATTAATTTATTTATTTAGGATTTTTTTATCGATATTACTATTTAAAAATCAATCAATAATATGTTATTTTTTGGAGACTAAATAGTAATATGTTCTTTTTTAGCAGTTTTATTATTAATGAAATATGATTTATCCACTTATTTAGAGTTTTTGATTGATATTACTATCTTGAAACCAAACAATAACATGTTTTTCTTTGGCAATTTAGTTATTAATGAGATTTGATTTATCCATTTATTTAACATTTTTTATTGATATTACTATCTAGAGACTAAATAATAATATCTTTTTCTTTAGCAGTTTGATTATTAATGAAATTTAATTTATTCATTTATTTTGTATTTTTAGTTAATGTTACTATTTGGAGACTAATTAGTAATATCATATTCTTTAGTAATTTGGTTGTTAATGAGATTTGATTTATTTATTTATTTTATATTTTTAGTTAATGTTACTATCTAGATATTAAATAATAATATGTTACTGTTTGGTTTACAAATAGTAACATATTATTTTTGACAGTTTTATTATTAACGAGATTAGATTTGTTTAATTATTTTATATTTTTTGTTGATGCTATTATTTGGTGGCCAAATAGTAATATTTTGTTTTGTGACAATTTAGTTATTAATGAGAGTTGATTTATCAATTTATTTTAACTTTTGAATTGATATTACTGTCTAGATATCAAATAACAACATGTTACTATTTGATCTTTAAACAATAATATATTATTCTTTGGTAGTTTTGTTATTAAGAAAGTTATTATGACATTATTATATACTAAAAGAATTGAAGAGTAAAAGTTTGATGTGAGATTCGAATGAATTTGAATTAAGAAAAATGATATCAAAGTTGGTAAAATGACAAGAAAATAAAAAAATGAGAAAAATAATTGAAAAAAGCATTTTGCAGGCACATAGATATCTAAGAATTACATGAAATTTGCCCTAATTGGACAACTCAACGTAAAGTTATAATTGTTCATAGTTTTAAATTCAAAGTTTTAAGTTCAATTTACATATTTTCGATAGGGTGAACCCTACCGAATTTTTTTTTCTATCGAAAGATCATCGGAAGACAAATAAAAATGAGTGATTATATGTAAAAATTAGTTAACTAATCATGAAATTATGCCCTTCCAAATTTCGTAATTCACTACTGTATTTTCATGGTTAAAAAAATATATTTTGAAAATATAATAGTAATAATTCACAAAAATGATACCTATTTGAAATAAAGATAAATATTAGTATCTCTTTGAAAGGAAGCCCAAGAAGTAATATCACAATAGAATTTATTGTAAATTCAATTTTTGGTTTATATATAGGTTTTATTATTTTATATTACAATTTTTACAGCAAATAACTAGAAAATTGATATTTAATATTGTAAAATTCAAGTTTAAAGATTTTTAATTAAATCTGGTGTTGTTATAATTGAATTATATTTATGCAAGAATGTTTCTTGTATAGATTGGCCTGAAAGGAAGTAACAAATTATCATTATTTCTCAAATTATTAATAAAATTAGCAATGAATTTATAAATGATGATGCTAATGAATTTCCAAAATTTTACAAATTAACAACATATTTGAATTTAGTGATGAATTTTTTTTTGCTAGATTCCAATTTTGCAATAGAAATCCTAATGGCTAAGTATTAATGATTGATTTCTCCATCGCTATATTTCAATTTATCGATAAACAATTCATTGGTATTTGTTGTTAGCTTCAAAAATTAGTGATAGAAAATTGGAATAGAATAGTAACAGATTTTTTTGTTTTGTTACTAACTGAAATTTCGACTCACTGTTTACTGATTAAAGATTTTTTTTATTGATGGATTTTGTAAGATTAGCGATGGATTTTCCATTGCTAACTTTTTTTAATATAATCTTAATATTAAAGTAAATAATGAAAAATAATATAATAAAAAGCAAGTATATATTTAATATTATTAAAATAAAATTTTATAATTAACTTCAATATTTTTATTTATTTTAACATTGAAATTGAAATAAAGAACAAATAATTATAATAAAAGTAAAATTAAGTGACTAATAATATGAATTAAAAAAATTGATGGATATAATAATTATCACCTTTATAAATAAGGAATTAAATATTATGTTTGCTCTTCTTAAAAATATACATCCTTCTCTTTAATTTTTTTAGAGTAAAAAAGGTTAATGTATATTTAACAACCCCCAAAAAAAAGAGAAATGTGAGTATATATAGAAAAATGAAATCAATTTATATTTCATAAAATAAAAAAGATAGGAATATGATTATACTAAATTGCAGTAGAAATAAGCAGAATCTAACCTAATTTCTGTTACAGACAACTTGACTTTACTCATGTGATTGTTGATTGTAACACACTTTCTTTTAAATTAACCAGATATTTATCTAAAGAACTAGCGGCCTTTCTTTCCAGAATTTTCAAAATTTGCGGAGCTGCCCAGATCAAGTGAGATTGTTCAGAGGGTTTATACAAGTATAAAGGTCGTACGATTTTTTTTTTTGTTTTTGTAAATATTATCATCCTATCACATTTTTGCCCTATACAGATTTTACTACACTACAAGACAAAAAAAGATTGCAATGAAATTTTGCGACGAAATATTTTTCATCGCAAATAACCATGGAATTGCGACGCGGATATTGTTATTCTTTAAAAAATTGCAAATTTCAATAGAAATTCCGTCTCAAATCAAGCAAAAAATATAATTTTAATTTTTTAAATTAAATTTCCATCATAAATTTCATTACATAAAAAAATTATATTTGAAATTGGGACACCATTGTGATTGAATTTTTTTCTATTTTTTCATAAATATTGCAACGGAAAATTGTGTCTCAAAATAATTCAAAATTTAATCTTTTTTTAAATTTCCCTCTAAAATTCCATTGTAAAAAATAAGAGAGAATTTTGATTTTCAAAATTTGTGATAAAGTTGCAATGGAAATTTTTATTTTTACTTTTTAACATAAAAATATTTGGGACAAAAAAATCCATTCCAAATAGGTTTTGAGATGGAATTGCGACAAAAAATTCCGTCCTGAATAACTTAATTGAAATGGTGCATAGGGCATTGTGACAAAATTTTGCACCTCAATTCTGTTACGAAATCTTTATATATTTTTGTTAAAAGTAAGCTCATGAAGTAGTTGATTATATGTAATAAACAATTCCAAATGAAATCAAAATTCTGGGGTATTATTCGTAAAAATATTTTGCACTTAATGATCGGACAAAATCTGATTAATTGTATAATATATATTCATGTGATCATAATATGAATTTACAAAAGATATGAATATAAGTTATTTACAATTAATTAAATTATTTTTCATAATGTATTAATAAACTCAGGCTTTTCATTAATGCTGTCAATTTTGGAATATATGACTTATTTTAGTTATATAAAATTTACAAATATATTTGGTATATCAAATAGGATCATAAATAAAATTCATATAACTATTATCAAAATAAAGGAAATTTCATAAACATTAATTTTTTTATTCTGAACCTTCATTTATATATGATTATTCTTTTATAGGTACAATTACATTTAAATTGTAAAAGTACGAGACTCAATTAAGGGTAAATACTCTCTATAATTTGGCTCTAATATATTTGTCAAAAATATTCTTATAATATGATAATATAACGATCTTAGTAGATTTCAATATTTGATCATAAATTTTAAACTTAAGTATGTCAATTTTAATTAAATTTAAAAAGTTGACTAATGATTGTGAGAGAAATTAATAACTATTATGTTAAATTAAATTAATTTTAACAATTTAATTGAATGTTATACAATGAGGTATAAATAAAGAATTAATATAGCATAAGAATATAGTTTAAGTTAATTGTCAATTTATGTCAATTTTTATCTAAACAAAGACGCATATGATTGAAGTGTAGTTTTAGTTTCATAGTTAAAGGATCACTAAAATTAAATAATTAAAATATTTAGGTGGTATTTGATTTGTGAAATCAAATATTCTTAAGAATCCTAGGATTTCCAAGAATGTGATTGCTAGAAACTTAATTATTGAGAATATGACATTCTTATATTCATTCAATTAGAAATGTTTCTAAAAATGTTATACTATTATATATTTTTAAAATATTATTTTATTACCAAAAGTATCTTCATTAAAAATTAAGTAATTATTGATGGTGTTTGGTGGTTAATGATGCTTACTAGCAATATGTGATGGTGGTCATGATGGTGGGTAGTGGTTGGCAATAATTACTAGGAATGGTTGGTGGCTGATAGTAGTTATCAAGAATAGGTAATAGTCCGTAGTTATTACTAGTAATAAATAGTGATCGACAATAATCACAGGCAATAGGTGGTCCCTAACAATAGCCACCAATGATAAGTGGTAGTCAATGGTAATTATTAGTAATGAGTAATAATTAATGATAGTAATTAATAATAAGTAATGGTAGATAGTAAGTAGTGGCAAATGGGGGTCACTAATAGTGAATGATTAATAATAATAGTTATTAATAATGGGCGATGGTAGATTGTGATAAACAATAGTTATTAATAATAATTAATAATTAACAATAATCATTAGAAATGAGTGATAGCAACGATAGTTATTGATAATGGATGATGGTGGAAAGTGATTAATCATAATGAGTAGTAAGGTGGGAAAAATGGTTTTTTTATATCAATTAAACATTCTCATATCATGGAAATATAGGATATCCACCATCCCTATGGGAATATTTTAGATGAATATTGGGTTAAAAATATTTTCAGGAATATTTATATACCTAGAAATACTTTTCTAAAATTTGAACTAAATATGAGAATTTCACATTCTTAAGAATGTAAGAAAGATTTTGCAAACTAAATACCACTTCAATTATTTATAATCTAATTATATAAGTATCAATAAGATCTCAGACTGACTCAAGGCCTTATATATATACTATTATTGGATTAGACTAATTGAGAAAAAAATTATTGAAATGATATATGGAAACATACGCATGATTCAGTCATTGGGTCCATTTATGTGACTCAATATAGATAGATAGTGAGGAGTTAGTTTTCAAAAATACCAATTTTTAAGATATTGTCCTAAGCAGTTATTTAAAAGTCAAAGGTATGCATTAAATAAAATCATATTAAATATGATTTTAATAATTTAATTTATTAAATAGAATTATATCATGAATCTAACAGAGATAAGATTTGATTTTTAAATATTTATTGGAGATTATTCTAAGTTAGGAATATCCAATAAATGAATTTTAAATAAATCAAATTTTATTCAAACATTAATTGGTGATATATTTTCAAATAGAAAATATCTAATTAGAAATATATGAAGTTTGAAAATTGAAAACTTTAGGACAAAATATTTCAAAACAGAAAAATTTGAACGGCCATTAGTTAATTTCACATGAAAGGTAGGAGGGGAACATCTTCTTTTTAGAAAAATTGGACACATTTTCTTATCCTAGTCCTCTTCTATAACCAAAATCCTAGGGTTTTAGTTTTCAGTAAGAGAATTTTAGACTTATTGAAACTCTGAGTTTTCAGAGAGAAATTCAAAAAATTAAGTAAACAATTTATTTTTTAAATTATTTTTGGTATTTAAGTTTGAATATATCAATTCTAACAATCTTTTTCATCTTCCTCTATAACACTCAAGGGCCCACACCCTAAATGTTTATTTTTGAGATATAGTCTAAAAGAATTTACGAATAATAATTTAAAGATCTTGTGTTGGTGTCTTTTACAAGAACACTAAGTGATCTTCTTATCATATATATATATGATCATAAATATTCAGTCCTATTTATTTATATTGTATTGTATTTTAGAAAAATTGGTTAGAGGTTTAAAGGAATAAAAAATTTTGAAATCTATTCTCTAAGAAAATCAATCTTCAAAACTATTTTTCTAAATGACTTCCAACAATTTTTTCTTGAGAACTTCTTCATTCGGAAAAATTTTCCTCTCTTTCTCTCTTGCCATGTCTCTTCATATATATTATGATTTAAGATGTTTTATGCTAATTTATTGTTATTTATCGAGTATTTTGGTAAGATTCTTACTTGTTTAAGCTTTGCAAAATAGAAATATTATGAATTTTGTCTAGAAATGATTGTTTCACTCCAAAAATTTATTCATGTTTGTTGAAAATATTTATGTGTGTTTATTGAACCTTCTGTTGCAAATTTTGAAGAACGTTTAGACTAAAGGTATAAAACCACCTAAAACATTAAGTTTCATATTTCTTAAGTTTTAATTATATATCTTATTTTAATTTTTTTTTAAAATAATTGAGGTGAAAGTATAAACAATCAAAGAGTTATTTGAATAAAATTGTTGCTATATTATTTTCAGTTACATCTTCTATTTTTTCCTTCCATTTTATGGAGGCATTTTTTATTATTTGTTGAAATTCATAACATGCTTAAAATTTTATTTTATTTTTCATAAAAAAAGCCCAATTTTAGAATGGAAATTCCATTGCAAAATTTCGAAAAAAAAAATCTTCAACATTTAGTACAGAAATTTTCTGTTGTAATTAATAAAAAATATTTTTTAAAATAATTTGAGATGGATTTTACATAGATATATCCCTACTTAAAAATTATATTTTATGACGGAAAATTTCTTCTCAAATTTTGGAAAAATACAAAACATTTAATAATTTTATTATTAATTTTTATTGTTAAGACATAAATTTCCAAAATGATTTTTCCGTTGCAAAAGAGTTGTGATAAATATTTTTGCGACGAAAGAAATTGCATACCAATTCCCGTCCCAATGCATTGTTGAAATGGAATTTTGATGTTTTTAAGACAAAATTTCCCGTCTTAATTTTTATTTTTTAATACTACCTTATATTATTTAAATATATTATTAGTTTCTTCTTCTTACGTTGGCCAAAGGGGCCCTAAAATTTATTGAATATGATATCTGTGCTTTATATGGAGGCTAGATAAGGGAAATATTTTTAAAGTTGTATTAATACTAAAAGTCCAGTACTATTTTTATAAAATTTTTATATGTATATTAATTTCTTGATTTTCAACATCAAATTTAATTTTTATTTTTAAAATACATTAAAATATATTTCACAAATAATTTTTATAAAAAAATAATATACTTATAAAGATTGTATAAAAATAGCATTAAACTTTCAATAGATCACGAAATTTTCCACAAATGGGAAGGAAATGGATTCTGGGGCCAAGGAAATGGGCCCTAGGGTCAGCACGCTAAAGATTTATTAATAAACTTTGAAAGATATATTCCTATTCTTTTCTTTATCTTTGTTTGTCTCTCCAAGATTCCAAATATTAAAATTTTAAACCATCCAACTATAAGTTATCAATAAGATTCAATATTTTAAAAATTGATGGTACCAAAAAATGTATTTTAAAAATTGAATTTAACTGGCTAGTTTAACTAAAAAAATTATAACCCACTTATATAATTGCTTCAATTAATCTTTAAAGTTGACCGTTAAAAAATTGATGAATCAATGATTACTTGGTTAAATTATGCAAATCAGTCATGATTTTTATAATTCAATCAATTATTTTTTTAAAAAATTATTATTATTATTTGCAAAAGTAATATTGTTTTTGCTTAATATTATATATATTTAAAATTTAAAATTTAAAATAGTAAAAAATTATTTTATCTCTATAAATAAAAGTCATAAAAATTGAATTTAATATTTATTTTTTTAGTGATAATTCAAATTATGAACTTATGAAATTATACAATTATTTAATAATTTTTAAAACATTTTAATATTTTATGTACATAATTTTATTTTTTAATAATTTAATTATTTTTAATTTTTATATATTAAAATTTTTGCTTTATATTATAATTCCATTTCAATCATATTCTGATCATGGTTGAATCATTAAATTTTAAACTACTCTTATTTTTAATTCAATAAGTGATTCGATTTTTAAAACATAATTTTAAACCATTATAATATTTTAATGTGGCAAATGATATTCACCCATTTTTAAGAAAAATTTAGGAATAAATTAAGTTATTCCACTTTAAAAATAGATCTTGACATCAACCATTATAAAAATTTAGTGTAATAATTATATATTGTCACAAACTCGTTAAAATCGTCTGCGGCAGCGAGATTTGAAACTACGAAGCGGCGCAGTTCGCGATAGCCATTCCATCGCCATTGCTGCGAAGGCAACCGAGAGGCGGCATAATTCGCGATCTCTATCCTGATACCAACGCTCATTGCCCAATAAAACAGTATTACCTTTGGAATAAGTTAGTAAAGAATGTTTTGGAAAATATTGACTTAAGAATAATATTTTCTAATATGTTTACATTCTTAAAAAATGTAAAATTTAAATTAAATATGAAAATTTTGTTATTCCCATAAAATATTTTTAAGAATGTAAAAAAAAATTACAAATCAAATACCACGTTAAAATGGGCTATTGAAGAACAAACTTCAAATTAATGAATTTCTGTTTCTCGGTCTTTCACGTGCTCCATACGTTTGGCCGTGTCTATCAATTTTCTTTTAAAAATAAAATAATATATATAAAAAATGAAAGAGAGGAAATAATTAAGTTTTGAATATAGAGATTAGAGAGAGAGAGAGAGAATAATTAAAAAATATACTTTGTAAAAATATAATTATAAATTATTAAGATAGTAAAAAATATTATATATATTTCATGTTAAATGTAGAAAATCTAATAAAAGATAACTTTCTCTTAAAAAAGAAAATTATTTTATTAATTACTATGACTTTAAGTTTTTTTATTAATAAAATTAAAATAATATATATTTTTTATTTATATAAGAATATGTGAAATTTTTTAAACGAAAAATGGCTTGGGAGAACACAAACAAACTCTAACCCTATGCATGTTAAACTAGAAATGTATACAAAGGAAAGAAATTTTTAAAATTTAATTAGAAGAGAAAGTAAAAAGAAAAAAATTAAAATAATAATATGATGGAGATAATGCCAGCCACAAATCCTCATATTTTCATTTTTTTTTCCTTTTCTTATTCTTTCCATCCAAGCAATGAAAATTTTCAAAATTTAAAATTTTCTTCTTCCATTCCTTTCCTTCCTCCAAGCACTAGGTAAGTTAATTTTGAATTATTTTTACAGAAGCATAATAAGATATGCACAGAATGGAATACATAAGTTGAAATATCAAGACAATCTAAAAATTACGGCTAGGTTCGAAAGTTTTATACATCTTATCTTATGTACTCTGAAAGGATTTCATCTTATTTAAAAATTACGGCTAGGTTCCAAAGTTTTATACAAGGCCCGCCTTCTCTATAAAAAGAAGGAAAATAGGAATTTGTAGGCTAAGATTGCCTCCTAATTGATGGAATCATATTGATTTGTGATCAAAATCATTGCATCTTTCATCACACACTTCGACTTCATTATTATTTCCTTTTTCAGAGAGTAGGATGAATTCGACTAGAGAAAACCCACATAAAAAAAAAAAAAATCAATGTTAATCATCTCACCTAACTAGTAAGCATAAAAAGACACTATAAGAAATTTATCAATTTCTGATGTCATTTTTTTACGGATCTCCAATGAGCAGTTTCGAAAATTCATCAGAATGTTGATTAGAAATTAGAAAATTTATATATTATTTTTTTCAATGTCTTTGTTTGTCAGAAATTTCCCCCTAGATGTCGGAAAAAAATAATAAATAATTTTATGAAATTAATAAAATCATGTCATCAATTATTGATATTTCACAATATAAAAAATTTTGCATTAGTTGCTGATGTGGTGTTTCCGAACGTTTACAAGTGTTGGAATGTTGTATGAAATTTATAAAATATTTTGAAACATAGATTGGTAGCCAAGTTTGCAATGTTGTTGGACATTAGAAAGCCGCCGGAAATATTGGAATTATTTTCCAGAACTACAAAGCCTAATCCCCTTTCATTCTACATTCTATCAGCCATTTTTACTTTAGACCCATCACTCCTCACCATCAGTTAAGGCATTAAGAGAGTCACCAGCCCTCCTCACCATCATTCAAGCCATGAAGAGCCACCGTTCGAAGGTTTGTTTGGATTGTCGATCACCTTGTCTTCTTCACCCGAAGCTCAGGTTTGTTGTTTCATTCTTCATAGATTGCTTAGGGTTTGGATCATTGCCTCTTTATTTTGTTCCCCTAATCCCTTGTTTCTATATCAAGAAGATGATTTCAAATTCTACAATATACTAACTTGAATGAAACATCTCAGTTGAACTCTTCTTTTCCTGAACTTAAACTATAGATTTAATATTTTTTTAATCTGGCTTTTGAGTTTAGGAATTAAGGGACAAGATCTTTGCTGCTGAGCGTAGGAGAAGAGACCATATCTAGTGTGATCAAAGCAGATGTTAGAGAGATTCAAGTGGTAATGCTCTTAGTCTCGAATTTGATCAGCTTTCAAAGTATTGGAAAATTGAGGGAAAGCTCTGGTGAAGTTAAGATAGGAGTCTTACAATGAAGGGAAAGCCTTGTGATTGGCGAATCCAGCATTTGGTTATAGAGTTGAAGAAGTGGCTAGGGCGAAGTCATGGTTAGTTGACTTGTGAGCCGTTTGGGAATGAGAATCCTCTGTAGAAGAAGCAAGAAAAGGAGATGGAAAACAACCGCTGAAGCAAGGTTGTGATGAATCTCCAGTGCAAGACTTTTTTCGATGGATCTATATACCCTTGCTATTCCTGCAGCCTCCCCTGTAGTTTCTAGAAAAATTATCTCTGCTTCACGCTAATGGTTCTTTGTACACTCTTGCTTATTCGTTCATCTTTAATGTTAATACATATATGCATTAAATATGTCATGCTCTTGCATGGTTCTATTTTGGTACTCTAGTGGCCTCTTAAAGTGTGCAACTGCATAGCTTTTAAAGAAGCTATTGTTAAGACATAGGAAAATTTACTCGCTAAATAACTGAAGATGATATATTGTGGATACTTAAATTATATATGATATATTGATTAATATTTGATGATTTTGATTTAACAGATACACTGACACATTCATACATATGACAATATTCTTATTGGTAGTAATTGATGATTCAATAAAATAAAGGTTAATAAATATATAGTCAGGTAGTTCTTCTTCCACTAGATCTTGTTGGCCTTTGGCAATTGAAGTAGACAGCAACAACGAGCACGAGATTGTACATTTGAGCAAATTCTTTGGTATTGAAATTCTGATGCCACCCAGGTGCATACACTGTCTCTCTACCCATTTGATGAAATAATACAAACATAAACCTATGAATTAGAATCGATGGTCGTGGGCTTTCATATGTCATCATTCATATTTATGGTAGGAGCATTAACTTTTGGGAGGATAGTTGGACAGGAATTGGTCCTTTAAGGAGTCATTTGTTGGTCTTCTTAATAGGAATCAATTGCATTAGAAATTTACTGATCTAGTGCAAACTAAGTTGCTGGTCTTGTGCAAACTACTGGTTCATGGAAAGTTGACATGCTGAAAGAGCTATTTACTTCATTGGTGATCCTAACAATTTAATTTTTGTTTGTTAATCCTACAAATCCTGGTCAGGATGAAATCGGTTGTAGTTTCTCTCATAATGGCAAATTTAACATGGTAAATAATATGATAAAAAAACAATGTGTTTAACTATAGTAGTACTAATTTAACTGATCAATTTGGTTGAATTTAGCATGTTTTTGCTTCTCCAAAAAACCTGATGATGGCATGGTTATTGGCTACTAATAGCTTACAAAATAAAACTAACCTTATCAAGAGAGTTCTTCAAGTATCAAATGTTTGTAGCCTTTGTTTATGCTAGTAGGAATCGTAGGTGCATCTATTTACGGACTGCAATCTAGTGCAATCATTTTTGCAGCAGCTTCAGACACTCTCTGGACTTATTCTTAGTACTAATGAGAATTTTCAATATTGGCTAATATCAAATTGTAAGAACAATCAAAGATTGAGTGTCTTTAATATTCCTTCCAATTTGGTGTTTGCTTTTGGATTATGGTGTATTTGGTTATACAAAAATCAAAATGTTTTCAATGTAGTTAATGATGGACCAAAAAAGGAGAAGCTGGATAGTCTGCCTATGAAGAGCCTTGGGCATGCTGTTGAGATCATGGTGTGTGGAAATGTTAAATTACGTTATACAAATGGTAAATTTTAAATTATATTATCATATACATAATAATGTGTAGTTTAATGATATAAAACTCAACAAAATTGATACAAGTTATATATACTCAATGGGATGGAAATGTTATAAGCTAGCTATTGTGGTTTGTGTTTTAATCTCTAGGCTTTCATATCTTAGATTTAGAGTATGGTTTTAAATTATGGTTTAATATATATATATATTGTGAGTTAAAATCAGAATTCAATTATTTTTTATAATTCTATTATGCAGTAGTCTCATTTTTTATTTCCCACATTTGTCTGTAATATGTTAATTATGGAAATTTTAATGAGGTTGTTTCAGGTCTTCGATATCTACCATGAAGGGGATGATATGTTTTAGAATGTTGAAATGTAAATATTTCACTAAACATTTAAAATTTTCACTTGTTAATTTAAATATATTTAAACATATTATCATTTTTAATTGAGTTAAATAGTTAATAGTTGAAAATTTGAATATATTTTGATATCATTTTTAACTAAGGTGGCATAAATTATTTGATTAAGATATATAAAAAAAATTAGGAAAGGAAAATTAACTGATGTGTTTAATTAGTAAATAGAAGGAGGTAATGCCACGAGATAGGAGGATTATCATTCGGACAAAGAGATGAGATTGTCCTATTTTTGTCATAATCCTCATCCAGATATATTAGATATTTTTAGTGTCAATTTTCTTGAGTTGTCTGCCAAACATATGAAGTGTCAGAAATATATTGGCAAGTTAGTCATTTCAAGCTTTGATGGAAGGACAATGCTCATTCCTTTATCTTGTGTCTTTCTTCTCACATATGTTTAGTTGCACAGATTTTCAAATTTTGATATATTTAAATAAATATTTCACTCCATTGATAGAGTTCGCAGCAGTGAGCATCTGATGTGTTCTATTAACTGAGTAAATAGTAGTACTAAATACCTTAGTGGTCACCCTTCCATGCAAGCCAACCCCGAGTGTAGAACAGTGGATTGGTAATGCAAAAATGGCTTCTTTGTCCCTACCATCATAAATAGTGATGAGCTTGTTTTGGTCTCAAGATGATCCGTCCTCAACTTTGAGGACTCTAACTGATTACTAGTGTTGAGGCAAAGGCCCAACATTCTTAAGTTATAAAAAGAATATTAATTTAACATAATTTTAAATGTTTTACTTATTTTTTAAAGTCTAGAATGCAAGCGTAAATTTCAGGATGATCCAATAATAGGCATAACAACATAATAAGGGATACATGATTCAACATGATAAATTGTGATTGAATCATCATTTGTAAGTCCTCTCTGTGTCTGGGGATGAACAACTTCAATATAAAAGAATAAATTGATAGACAAGAGCTAGTAGTGTTTTTTTTTTTTTTTTTTTACTTAAGCTATAAACTTGCGATACTTCACTCTACTATCAATCTTAAAAAGGTGAGGACACAGATATTCTTGATAGTTTTTGATAAACTTAGTTCATGGTGCTTTATATTATTATGCTTAAGCGCATTACATATTATGATGCAGTTTTATTTCAGTTCATGGTATGTTTTATCTATTAGGTTGTTTACAAGAAAGGTGATACAGCTTACCAAATTGGTGAAACCACTGAAATTCTGTCTAAATAAATTTAAAGAAGCTTATGATATTCATAGTTTCTAACATTAATAATAATTATTAGTGTAAACATAATAACAAATAATAACTTTTATTTTATTAAATAATTACAAGAATGAACATGATAAAGAAAAAATAGTGCATGAGTTATAAAATAATATAAAAGTTAAAAATATAATATGTATTCTAATAATTCAATTAAATTAAATTAATAATTTATTTATAATATTTTATAATAAAATAAAATAAAAATTATATATTTTTATCACAATAATATTTTGAAATAAAAATGATATTACTATAATTATTATAATATTATAAGAATATATTTATAATTTGTATCAACTTTTATTATTCTTATTTTATTTGCAATTTAAAACACTGCTCTCTTGTATATGTATTGCACTTGCATTTTATTAAAACTCATCTTGTACATTTGGTGAATAAAAGAATAAATTAATGATATTTCAATTGAATGCCATATTTAGTCTATTTATATATCTATATTTAATTACATATATAAATTTAACTTTCCTACCATATTTGTTTCTCTTTATATTCAGCATATCTGGCAACATGGCTACAACAACATTCTAATGGATCATCACAGATTTCACAACAAAATCCTTCAAACTAAAATGTAAGAGTGGAGGAGGAGGAAGATGATGAGAAAGATTATGAGATTGCATCATGAAACAAATTTTAATTTAAATTGTTCAAATATTTGATATCTTTGTTTAAGATATTTTGGTTGAATTATATGGACAATAATTATATCATTTTGATCTTAATTTCTAATATATTTCAATTTGCATTTAAATATTTTAGATTGGATTTAAAATAGGATATATATATTCAAAAATTGATGTTAAATTATTTAATCAAAAGGTAAAATTTTTTTGAAATTTTTTTTTATTATATCATACTTTTCGACATCTTTCTGATGAATAAGGACATTGGAAGTGTGATGTGGTAATCCTAATTGTAATTTTCTGATGTTGCAAAAGCGTCAAAAATAAATAACTTAAATAACGTGTCTTCATTGCCATGTCTTTTTTTCCAACGTACATGGCCATAAAAAAAAATGACATGTCATTAGCATATCAACACCAATGCCATCTTAATATTTCTTACCAATGCAGCTGTCGGAAAAAATGACATGGCATTGCCAATTTTTGACATTTTTTACCATCGAAAATGACGTAAGAAATTTTTTATGGATATTTTTATGTATTTGGGCATCGAAATTTACGACGTACATGGGTGTCGGAAATGACATCAAATATTTCTGACGGACGTGGACATCAAAAAAAATTTTAACGAGTCAGATACCAAAATTTTGGTGGATGTATTTCCGACACATTCAGACGTCGGAAAATGACGATTTTCTTGTAGTGAGATTTCTAATATTTAAATATTAGTTAAGTTATTATTTCTCATGCTCAATTAAATTTGACAATGTTTAACAATAACAATAAATTATCCTATCTAGTAAAATTAGGAGAACTTCTTCTATATACTATCTTTATATAAAAACGAATTCATATAAAAAAAATAGTTCTTTAACTTCAACAGATAGCTTTTGTAATTTACGAGAATTAAATTTTTGAATGATGGTTTAATCATAATTTCAAAGTTGTTTATGAGTTGTTAAAGCCAACCCGGGCCCTTAAAATTCATAGAGCCTTAGTAGTTGATTAACAATGTAAGTTGTAAGATGTTTGTCCAAGTCTTCAAACTTTTGTTTTGCCTTAATTGATTACACCATTTTTCTAATATTCAAAATTCAACTTTTTTAAATATAATATTTTATTGAGATATTTCAATATATAAATTAAAAGAAATTAGGTCAAATTTTATATCTTTTGATATCTTCTGTATCTTTTTGTTTTGGCTTAATTAATTTCAGCATTTTTTTTAATATTCAAATTCAACGTATTTGATCTCTTTTAATATAATACTTTATTGAGATCTTTGTTATACATAAATTAAAATAAATTAGGCCAAATTTTATACCTTTTATCAAATTAAGATGATTTTTTTTTTTTTGGTGTTATATAAGACATAATCGTTATTACCGTACAGAATTTTAATGACATTGTAAGTGGACAATCATTAGACAGGAAAGTTAACAGAATTCACCTATTACGCTAGATTACTGCAAATTGTGTAATTCACTTGTGATGCAAAAATATTTTTAGTTATTAGCATCACATAATTTACTAATTTTCTTTCTCTATTCGTCAAGTTTATTATGTGTTGTTGGAGAGGGTTAAATTTATCCTAATTGTTAAATTTATGAATAAAATTGTGAAATTTTATAAAAAAAAAATTATGAATTTTATATAAATAATTATACTCTATATTATTTAGAAAAAGTTATTAAAAATTGTGCGATGTTATGAAAAAGTTATGAATTTTACACAATTTTTCTATAAAATTCATGAAAAATCACCAAGATAAATTTATCATAAATAGTGACTTAAGCACAAAAGTCCATCCCTTCTTTGTTAGCATAGAGTTTTATCGAAATTCTATATATTGATGATGATTTTTAATATTTAATTTAACAAAAGTTACTAAAATGATCCAATTTTATTCAATTGAATATGAAAAAAAAATTAAAATAGAATATTAAATTTAAAAGGTTAAAATTTGAATAATTTAACTATTAGGACCAAAATTTTAAATTAAAGCATTTTTTATATAAATGATATGTGCTATTGGAAAGAACATAAATTTTTTTTAATTTCAATTCTGGGAGAAAGATTCTAGAAGAAACAAAATCATTGGTCCGAACAATTTTTGTTTGTATACAACTCATTTATCTAGAAAAAAAACAAAAGGGCGGGGGACCTCATTGATGGATTATTTTATTTTTCGCCAAAGTTCCGTAAAATTCCTTCTTTTGAACACTTCAGTGCATTGGCAGACACACACAGTTTCAGCTTTGGACTGACTTCTGGTTCCGGTGAAAGCAAGCCGTAGAAATTTCTTGTTGAGAAACATTAAAATATTTGAAGTTTCCTATATGGGATGTTTTCAGTCTTTTTCTTTTCTCTTTTTTTTTCTTCTGGTAAGATTTTCATAATCTGATATTTGGGAAAGTTGGTCCTCGTCAAAACTAATAAAGTGTATAATGATATAAGAAGAACAAGAATAATAATGCACTAGAACCAGTTGAAACTTGAATAGTAGCCGACCCAATTCTTCTCGCCGTCCTTGGGAGGCAAAATAGGAAATAAAGAAGGAAACAAAGTTTTAATTTGAATTGGAGAAAAAATAAAAAAATAAATTTTGAAATAATTAAAAAATTATATTCACATAATTTAGTTTTAAATTTCTTTAAATTATTTTCTCTTTGTTCGAATAAGAGAAAAGATTAAATTTCAAAACTTTCTTTCACCCCATTTTAATTCAATAAATATAGTATTTCATTTAATAATATTATTCTTTTTTATTTTCATTCTCTTATCTACAAGAAATTTTAAGGTACATGAAATATATTAAATCATTTAAAATTTTTATTTTAAAGATTAAATTATTTACAAGTTTGGACCTAGTATAATAATTATATTTATAATTATTGCATCTAGCCATTTAAATATGTAGACCATGCATTTTCATATGTCTTAACTTATCAAAAATTAGATAAAGGGTGCTGTCATCTTAGTGGTATAATGATATCTAATATTATCTTAAAAATTTTCTTTCTTATTATGTATGAGTTCTAAACTCAAGACTTTGCATATGTACATTAAATAAATTATCACTTCTACCATTACCCAAAAAAAAAAGTTAGATAAAGGGTTCATGGCATAAGACTTATGAAAATACAAGGAACTCCTCATTTGGATGATTAGTTACAATAACTACAATTGCAATTAATGCATTAAATCTAAACTTGTAGATAATTTAGTATTTAAAAATTTATTCTAAGCAGTTTAATGAAATATATTCACTATTGCAAAATTGTAAATTTACTATGCATAGATGTTGGTAAAAGGCAAAACTAACATCTATGTTCATGTAACACATTTTTGAAATTGTTGATACTAATAAGATGATAGTTAGAAAATACAACCAATATTTATTTTGATATGATGATATTTTTTGAAATTCCTGAGAAACTTAAAACAATATTTTTTTTACATAATTGATGTCATAATATAAAACATGTGAAGATTGATAGGAAGATGAAAATAATTTAATACATCAATTTTAAACTAATCAATGTCTATTTGGATGCAGTAATATTTTTTAAAATCATTAGAAAACTTAAGATGATAATTTTTTACTTAACCGATATCATAATGTATGATATTTAAGAATTGTTAGGAAAATGAAGAAACTTAAAATATCAATTTTAGAATTAACTAACATCTATTTAGATATAGCAACATTTTTTGAAATTATTAAAAAAATGAAGATGATAATTTTTTACTTAGTTAATGTCATAATGTATGAATTTAAAGGTTGCAAAAAATGAGAAAATTTAAGATGATAGTTTTAGAATTAACTAATATTTATTTAGATGTAATGACATTTAAAATTATCGAAAAACTTAAGATGCTAATTTTTTACTTAAATGATATTATAATGTATAGTATTTAAAGATGGTTAGAGAACAAGGCAATTTTAGATGTTGATTTTATAATTAATTGATATTTATTTGAATGTGATGTCATTTTTAAAATTATTAAGAAATTTAAGGCATCAAATTTTTACTTAATTTACATTAAAACGTCTAACATTTGAAGGTTAATAGAAAAATAAGGAAACTTAAGACATTGATTTTAGAATTAATCAATATCTAAAAGCATTGCAAAAGTAAGGCAAGAACCATAGATGTGGCAACATTTTTGTACTATAAATAAAGCACATTTTTTTCCTTTATTATCACACTCACTCTTTTTTTTATTTATTTTCCAGCTAAATCCTTGTCTTCATTTAGCTCCTTTTGTAGAATCCTAGATATCTCTCACATGTCAATGAGCTACAATATTCTTTCAACTAGCACCAAGCATGAAATAAATACCTTAATATTCCTAGTCATTAGTTCAAATCATAAGAGATTCCTTTCTTACTTCTATTTCTTGGATTTTTAACTTTTATTTTTTTACATTTTTCAAACATTTTTATTTGTGTTTATAACTTTTGAGGATGTATCTAAGCGTGAAATTTCTATTATGTGTTTAATAAAGTGTTATAGTAGAGACCGAAACCATTACAGGTAGAGAAAAAGTGGGAAAAGCCTTGAAAATAGCTATTTTTTATGATTTTAGGAAAGATGGATAAATTTTAAAAAATTATATGAAATTTATATAACATTTGCCTTAAGTAATTAACTGAGTGCAAAGTTATGACTTTTAAAAATTTTTAACTTAAAATATATATTTTTAGGGAATGCTAAATTTATTTAATTTAATCATAAATATTCTGGCATGAAAGCCAAAAATTGACATTAAAAGTATTAGGAAAATATTTCACATCAATTTTTTGATTAAAAATTTATATGAAATGTAAAAAAATAAAATATTTTAAAAAATACATTATTTTTTAGTAAAAAAATTGACATGATAATCATTTTTCATATTGGTTATATAAACAATGTCATAACAATAAATATTCAACAACATTTAAAAAGACATGGGTCAAGCATCAAGAGAAAATTGATGTGTAAGTCATTAAACATCTAATATCAATTAGCTATTTTATAGTAGTGATTCTATATACATATGTAGATACTTTGGCTTTAATAGCCCAAAGACATGTGCTAGTGCATAAAACTTGGCAAAGCCTGACATTAAAGTACATTTTTAAAAAAGACTAAATGTTAAACCAAAGCCTAAAAGGGTCCAAATTATATTAGCTTAAAAGATAGCTTCAAAAATGATCAAGAGCATTGAGGGCACGTAGGACATTATGCAAGTTTGAACGAATAAGGTTTCATAAAAGCCTAAAGTTATCAGTAGTCACCTAACTTAAGGTAAGAGTTATTTTGGCTGCACATCATATAAATCTCTCTCCACCCTACTGGGAACTCCTTTAAAAGTAGCTTAGTTGGATTAGAATGAGGGTCCAACCTACAATACACAGGGGTCATGGGCTTTCTAGGTTGAAATAAATAAGGAGCCATGATGATTTTTACCCTATTATCCAAATAACTGTAACCTATCTTGATCCTATAAAATTGCTTATATCAATCCTTATCCATCACCATAAATATCCCAAATATTATCTAATATCTGATATCAATTATTCTCATATCATAAGTATCCTAATATTATTCATATCAATTGTCTTATGATATGATTAAACCTAATCCAAGCTAATGCATTTTAACTTATTGTCTACACCACTACCTTGTAATGACTACAAAAAACCTATCTTCACCTATCCAAAGGCAAAAACCAAGATTCAAAAGCCATCATAAATAGGCTCTCTTTGCCTTGCTAAAATACTTAATAAAGAGTGCTCATTCTTTCTTCCTTTAACCTACTTTTCAAGATTTCATTATCATATTTATATTTCTAACCCTAAAACTCTAAGAATCAACATTTGTTAATTACACTAGGGAAATACATATGAAGAATGGATCCAAGCAAAAAAGTGGCTATCAAAAGTGAAAATTAGAATAATAATACATTCTTTGATAACTTTTTTTTGGGAAAACCACCATATGAATGCTTGCAAGGTTTACTCCTATGTCTTTTGTTGGATAACCTACATAATTAGTTATGAACCTTTTAATGCTAGTAAACTTGTTTCAAACACCAAATCTATCCATAACTATGTTTGGTCAAGGAACTAGCATTACAATGATGACAATAAACTCATATTCCTAACCATATGCACAACATCAACTATAGTTGCTATGATTAAACTTTTAACCTCTGTGTTCAATAGCCACATGAAAGGGTAATAATAAGTGGGAGCAGTGTTGTCCAATGTTTCATAAATCTTACAATCCCTTTCTTAAGCAGGGATGATCCCACTGTAGCCTTAAATCAATCTTTCACCTCCTCAAACTGTATCATAAGAAGTCATTCAAGAAATATAAACCCAAACTCTTACCACCACAACTCTACAATATGATTTTAATGTCCTTACTTCCATTGCAAACAATAAACTACTCCTCTAAGTGGAACTCTAATTGCTTTAATTAGTCCTTAAATGTTTGTTACTATTACTATTCATCCCTAATAATAGAGGAAGGCATTTATCACTTCTTACAAAATCCTAAATGAAAAATTACATTTTAAGATAGACTTCTAACCCTCATTCCTTCAGGACTTGTTTGCTGAACTATATATTCCACGAGGCTACACATCCACAAGTTCATTAATGATCTAGGAGAATATAGTAATGATCATGCCTTTCATCTTCATAAATTTTATAAATATTTTTCTAGTAGAGCTTATATTTAGTGTACTAAGCCATAACTTGTTTTGATCCTATCATAGAATGATATGGTAACAGTGTTCTGTAATAAGTTTTTTGCTGCACAAGGCAATATTCATATGATAGATCTAGGAAGAATTAAACAAAGGATAGGAAAAGATGTCGTGTCTTTTGTCAAGTGGTATAGTAACTATGCTTAGAATTATTAGGAGGAAATCTTCGACTCCATGCTAGTACAAAGTTACTTTACTAACATGGAAGATCCAATCATATCATATCTGCATTGGGATATTCATACTTTTCAAGAATTGATAACATGAACTAAATAAGTGTCCACCTTATTATGGTAAGAAAATGTGTCATTCTAGAATATCAAAGGAAAAGAATGTTGAAATGGCTACCACATAGCCACCTAAGAAAAAGCTTGCATATAGCTTCAACTTTATCCTTAAAAAAAGGTACAATGAGGCATTACCAATAAAGAATTATGAGCGTTAAAGTTTAAAGCCAAAACTTTTTGCAAAAAAAGGTAAAACCTATTCATATTTCCCTCACCTATTAGAAAAAGTCCTTACTTTTCTTGTTATATGGGTAGAAGATAGTATTATCAAGTTAACATAGTTAAAAGGTAACTTAACAAAAACCCAGGAGAAGACAACACTTTTGTTATTATCATCAATCCTTAACTCATACCATTATGGATTATAATACTTTCTAGAATATGCTCATTGAAAAAACCATATCATGATAACTCTAAACTACAATTGAGACTATAGACACTCATCATTTCCTCGACCACAACATAAATGCCATCTCTTACATTGGTAATCTAATAATTAAACTACTAGAAAATGATTACATTGATATGCTAATTACCGAGGTCACAAATGTGGCCATAGCCAAAGTGTTGGTCAAATTACTAAATTTTCAAAATTTCTTTAACTTAATTGAATTTAATAAAGGAAAGTAAAAAGCATCTCTTATTATTATGGAAATCTCTGAAAAAAGGTGAAAACTATTATGCTATAAGTAATAATCTACAAAAGCTTACAAAGGCTTATTCTTTAGCCATTATCTTTAAGGAATCAAATAAACAAATGAATTATGTAAATTATAATAGACCATTATACCTAGAAGAAACTATTAAAAGAAAAAAAGTCTGTTAAAATTTAGTTGACAATGAATCCATATTTGTACCATTCCTATGACTTGGTTAAAAGCCATCAATTTTCTAAGGAACAAATTTAGTAATCCCATATAATACTTAATACATTTAAAGGATCCATTGTAGACAGAATACAACAAATGCAAGCTAACTTAGGAATGGGTCTTATCAAAATTTTTAATAAATTTTATGTCATTGAAGGATCATTAAGCTATCATATTTTACTAGGTTAATTGTGGCTGCATAGTTATAATTGTGTTCTTTTTACTTTTCACTAATATGTCAAAGTTAATTTCTAAGGGAAAGACATTGAGCTTGCATAAAGCCCATTTCACCGAGGCCATTTATTTTGATGAATTAGCATAGAAAGATACTAATGTAATCAAACAACCAGATAAAGTGTCAATTATAGAATAACCAAAAGATAAAAGGAAAATAGGAGAAACATTAATGAAAACTAACAAGCTAGAGTAAGAAAGTCTATAACTACTAGTTAAAAAGATTAAATAAGATGTAAGGGATATCCAGTTACTAACTATCTTGCACTCTACAAATGTAGAAGGCAAGATGATTTATCATTTTTGATAAGGTCAAGGCTATAGGGAAAAGTGCCTAAAAGAAAAAAGCTATGGTTATCATTCATCAGACTTTAACATGTCAAAAAAATAAGAAACACTATTGCTAATAAAAATAAAGAAATCCTGGGCACTTTGCAAGATACATTAAAATTGATGTATAAAGAACTTAGATCTATTAACCTTAGTGACAGAGGAGAAGACCTACCCACTTTTATTGAGGTCAATTTAATTTTAAATGAAAAAGAATAACTAGTTACATTATTAAAAGAGTTTAATGATATCTTTGTTTGGGACTATCATGAAATGCTAGAATAAAACCTTGATATGTTATCCCATCATCGGACCATAAACCTAATGATAAAGCATACAATGGAACATCTGAGCTAGTTCCAGTCAAATATAAAGGATTAACTGTTATACCCTCTTTAAATAAAGTATATTTCAATTCAATCTATAAAATAAGAAAGGTTTAAATGACCTTTTGTGTGATGGAGAGCTTAAATTAAAATCTAATTAAATAGTGATAGTAGGTGATATTTCAATCATAAGATGTGAATGTGTAAATATGAAAAATATTTAGGTAGAAAATTCTAAAAGTTCCATAAGGACACCACTCCCCATTTTCCACCTTTATCTCTCCTTACATCCTAACAACATTCATCCACCTTCCTCTCTACTTTTCATTTCTTCAACACATGAATTACTAGAAAAACCATAAATTTCTTATCAAATCTTTCATCCATTTAAAGTAAGAATATCATTCTCATTAAATCTATCTCTTATTTCTTCTTGGTTTGAAGTGGAATAAGAAGGTTTTTTATTTTCATTATGATTTGGAACCCTAACTTAAAAATCTCCAATTTTTAATGTAAATATGATTAAGAGATAGTCAATCTACCTCATTAGTAATGTCTTCTATCTAAGGTGAATAGGTAATCCTTCACTCTTAACAAAATATGAGGAAATCATGAATAAATGTTATTATGTTAGTCTTATGCCTTTGGATGTGATTTGAGAAAATAATGTGATTTGATTTAGTTAATGAATATATTATGAAGTTTGGATGAATAAAACATTTATGGAACCTAATTTATAAGGAAAGATAAGTAAGTTAGGCATTTATAGCAATGGGATAGGTTTTTAGCTAGATGAATAGTGTTAGTTCATAAAGGAGATCTAAAGATTCTAGACAAATAGTTAATCATTACTCCGAGGTCTCATATGGGGGACTGTCTAAAGACAAATAGTCAGCCATTTGTGAGTAATAGCCGCTTATTTTCTCCTTAGGTAAGGTCCTTCCATTGATCAAATGTGCAACCATTAATGAGGTCATAACTTGTCATTTTCCCCTATTTGCCTATAATAACATGTTAATATATTGATTAGTGAATTTCTTAAATGTAATTCTAATGGTTGTGTATGAATATTTGTGAATATGAATTGATACATGATAATAGAGTTTCTAGACAATGATAATAGAGTTTCTGGGCCTTGAAGTAAATTACTATGCTATGGCATATGCATATTCAGGTATTGAATAAATACAAAATTTCAAAGGGATATGATAAGGAAATATATAAAATAGTTGACAATATCTTGGTATAAAGGAGTATAAGGTATAAGGTTAATGTGGGAAGAATAATGATGAAATGAAGGGTAAGGTATAAGGGTGAACTAGGAGACACAATGAAGTATATGTATTAATATTGATGATTGTATGTTAAATTGGAGATGTATGAACAATAATTGATAATATAAAATAATTGTATTTTTAAAAAAAGTCCTAAATTATTGAAATTCATTATCTATGAGCAAAATTCAAGGAAGGTTTGATTATTCAATAGAGGTTATTTAAATAAGGATATCTTAGTTGGTAAAATACTTTTATATTATTAAATAGACAATATTCGCTCATTAAGCCTAGGTTCATTCTTTTCATATTTATATTGTAGATTCACAAGTGGAACCTACCTCACCTTCTTCTATAAACCAAACTCCTTAGGGAGCACTCTTGTAGGGTTATGGTAGCTATGGATTTTTGTAGATAGGATACTTTTGGGTCTTATTCTTTATAGGCAGGGTAGAGGTTTAAAAACATTTATTAATTTTTTTTCTGGATAAGTTAGAGTAGCTTATTGATTCCAATCTAGGGTATAAGCTATTTTAACTCCCAAGCAAATTGTAAACTTACTAATTATCATGATTTTCTTTTTATGCTAATGGCACTTTCTCCGTTTTAATATCATTTTGTTATCTCATATGATGATTAGAAGTAAGCTTATGGAAATTAAGAAAAGTGTTTCATGTTAGTTACAGTTAGATAAATGTTATGAAAAAGGTAATATTAAAGCATGATTTAGGTTCCTAGTGGGATAAAACCTTAATGTTGAATCTATATGCTACCATAATAGGTGTTCATTGAAATCATACCAATGGTATATGTGCATCCAAAATTATATATCAATAATACCATTTTGATGGACTTTAATACATTATTGGAATAAGTGGTGGAGTTTGTATATGATATATGCTAATAAATGTTTAATGAATTGTTCAATAAGTGTTTAAGTGAGTTTTCTAATTATTTAGGAATTTTTATGGAAATTTAGGAAAATGGCTAAGATTAGAAGTCAAACATGATAACCTCACCCATAAAATAAAGAATTATTAAGGGGTTCTTAAGTAGAAAATAGTAAATGCAAACATAATAAGGGGAATGATCAATAATAGCCTCCATCAATAACACATTTCTTATAACACATCCTAGATTAAGTTAATGCAGTCCTTAATTAACAGTTGGGGTGTAATGTAAGAGGAGATCATAGTGAGCCTTTAGGTTATCCAAGTGATCATAGTGATAACCATGATTAAGAAATATAACTAAAGAGAGAACACATCCTTTCAATAAAAGGAATGAGAGATAAGTTTAAGACCATTCATGAATTTTTTCATCTAAATGCACCTAGATTCTATAGACTTGAGCTAGCTATGGACCCATATCAATTTATAAAGCATGTTATAGGGTTGGGTGATATGTTGTAGAGACCTTCCCATTTGATAATTGAGTTAGTATATTACTAACTAGATGATATGACCCATTATTGGTTCACTAATACAGTAAATAACTAGAATTCATGTCTAGAGCCCTTGACTTGGGAAGCATTCTAAAAGATGTTTATTGATTGTTTCTTATCACTAAGTATTCACTAAGGAAAGGTTTAGGCATTTGAAACCCTAAAATAAGAAAAATTTTCAATTTTTGAATATGATGCCTATTTTACTTAATTATCTAAATATGCTTTGCACTTTATCTCAACTACAAAGGCAAAGATCCAAATATTCATGCATGGATTGAATGACTTTTTATTTTAATAGAATTCATATTAGTCGAGATATCATGTACTAAAAAGTAATGGACCAAGTATTGGCACTAGAGATAAGGTATAAAGAGAAAAAGGAAAGGCAAGCAAGGGAAGCAAGCAAAAAAAGGAGTTAGTCTAAAAAGTTAAGCTAAGTTTTATCATCTAAAAGAATGTCCCTTTTTGTTCCAATCAAATAAGATAGAAGTGGTTCCATTGTAAGACCTTTGTTTCCTTATGTATCTCATAAAGAATTTTCCTTAGAAGGGTAAAGAATTTAATCCAACCCTCCTCTAGGCTAACATCTAAATAGACCTATAAGGTTATGATGCTCCCAATGTTGTTATCCTTACAATAACTTTAGGGGAAAGTGTTTTAATTATGGAAAGATTAGACAAAATTCAAAATTGTACCTAAGGTGTGAATTATTAAGTGACTCAATGAAATAAACTAACCCCTCCACTTGCTTAACAATTTAAAAACTCTTCGACGTCATCAAGAATTGCTTACACCCCTATCCAAAGAATAGATGCGAGTAAAAATTAGGCTCGAGGTTATGCACTTACACAACAAAAGGCACATGTTTTTAATGCTATTATCACATGTACTATTTCTACTAAAAACTATTTTGCTAAAGTTTTATTTGACTTGAGAGCTACCTAATCATTTGTGTTAAAAATATTTACTATGCTTTACTACTGTGACAAACAACTAACCAACTATAATGACTCCAATAAAAAAATCTTTGATAATACTTATAAATTAGAAGTTTATCCCTTAAGAATCCATAATCATATGATACTTATAGATTTAATTTCACTTAATATAATTAAGTACGAAGTAATATTAGGAATGGATTAGTTATCTAAGTATTAAGCTTATGTAAATTGTTTTAAAAAATTTGTGACTTTTTTCATAGAAGGCTCCTCGCTTAGTAAGTTTTAGGTTAATAAGTTGCTAATCCTCATTGGCATTATTTCTAGCATTATAGCTTAAAAAACTCATTAAGAAAGGAAGCATTACTTATTTGGCATCAATGTGAGACTTGGAATAATCTATTCCTAATCCTAACAATGTTTTTATGGAATAAGAATTCTTAGTTGTATTCCTAAAAGAGTTGCATAGATTATCATCAAACTATGAAATCAAGTTTCATATTAATTTATTGCTCAAAATTAAACTAGTGTCCATACCCCTATATTGAATAGCCCTAGTGGAGTTACAAGAGTTAAAGACACAATTGCCAGATTTAGTGGACAAAAGCTTTATCCTTTTCAACTTTTCACCTTAGGGAGTTTTGGTTTTGTTTGCAAAGAAAAAGGATGGGTTATTATGGTTTTGCATTGATTATCGACAATTGAATAATATCATTATCTAGAACAAGTATGCCATTCCTTGAATTGATGATCTTTTTAACTAGTTTCAAAAAGTAAAGTACTTTTCCAAAAATAGATGTGTGAATAGGTTACTACTAACCAAAAATTTATGAAGATGTCTTAAAGATTGTGTTTAGAACTCTGTATGGTCACTTTGAATTCTTAGTAATGTCTTTTGGATTAATATGCCAAGCATTTTTATGGATCTTATAAATCATGTGTTCAAGCTATGCTTAGATAAATTTATCATTACTTTCATAAATGATATTATGGTATAATCAAAGAGTGAAGGAGAATATGTGCAATATGTACTAGCCATTTTGCATACCTTATGAAAGCATCAATTATATGCAAAATTTTTTAAATGTAATTTTTGGATGATTGGTGTCAATTTTCATGTATACATGGTCTTGTAAGATGGAGTCAAAGATTGAAGTAGTAAAGAGTTAGCTCAGACTAATGTTAGTTATAGGGATATGGAGTTTTCTTAGGTTGGTAGGTTATTATCACAAAGTTATAAAAGATTTTTCAAAAATATGCATACCACTAACAAGGTTGATGTAGAAAGAATTAAGTTTGAGTGGTCAAATGCGTGTGAAAATAACTTTCAAAAGCTGAAATCTTGCTTGACTTTAGCTTAAATACTAGTGTTTCCTTCTAGTACTAAAGGTATGTGCTATATTATGATGTGTTATGAGAAAGACCTGGATGTGTCCTAATATAGCATGGTGAAGTGAATGCTTATGCTTCTTGGCAATTAAGGAAAGATAAATAGAATTACCCCACCCAAAACTTGGAAATGGTAACAATGTTCTTTGCCCTAATGATTTAGAGGAACTACTTATATAGAGAGATCACAAAGATCTATATAGATTAGAAGAGCTTAAAGTATATTTTTAAATAAAAAGATCTTAACTTAAGGTAGAGAAGATGTATGAAGTTGGTTAAAGACTACAATTATTCTATTTTGTACCACTTACATAAAGCTAATGTCATAGTAAATGCTTTTAATAGGAAATCTATAAATAAAGTAGTGGAAAAGTCATTTAAAGGCATAAGAATGGTATTACTTATATGGCTATCTAGTTAGTTCTTTTGGAAAGGATCAAGGAATCATAAAGGAAAGACTTAAGTTATATAATGTTGGCAAACAAGGTAGTAGATAAGCTAAAATCATATCTAACCATTGATGAAAAAAGTGTGGTACTTCATTAAGGAAGAATTTTTGGGTTCCTATGAATGAGTGAAATGAATTGATACATCATGCCTATAATCCTTCCTACTCCATGCATCCAAGAACAACATAAATGTATCATGATCTAAAACATTTCTTTTAGTGGAAAGGAATAAAAAAAGATATGTTGGACTACATAGTAAAATACTTAACTTATTAATGGGTTAAAGTACAACACTAATAATAAGTCAAAATGCATTAAATGCTTTTAATATTAAGATGGAAATAAGAAATCATAAGAAACCATAACCATGGATTTCTTAATCAGGTTACCTATGACTTAATTAGGATATGATTCAATATAAGTTATTGTTAATAGATTAAATAAATCGATACATTTCCTACCTACTAAAGCTATATTCATGTCAAACTAATACACCCAATTATATCTTAATAAAATTGCACTATTGCATGGAGTCCTAATCATAATTATGTCAGACAAGGGTACTTAGTTCATATCTCATTTTGAGAATCTTCCCAACATACATTAGGAACTTAGCTACATTTTAGCATCATTTTTCACTTGTAAGTGAATGGATGATCCAATAGAACCATTTAGGTATTAGAAGATATGCTTCGAGCATGCATATTAGAATTCAAGGGAATATAGGAGAAATACACTTTTGAACAAACTTGCTTATAACAACAATTACTAGTACAACATTCAAATGGCATATAATGAAATGTTTTATGACTAAAAATGTTATTCCTTAGTTGGATGGCTTGAGCTAGGATAGGCGAAACTCTTAGGGACAAACTTAATAATGGATGCCTTAAAGAAGATTCAAATCATTTAAGAGAGAATGAAAAAAGCTCAAGATTAATAAAAAAATTGTACATGGATAAAAGGAAAATGGAACTAGAATTTCAAGTTAGGGACATGATGTTCTTGAAAGTATCACCAATGAAAGATGTGAAAAGTTTCAGGAAAAATAAAAAACTTGCACCATGCTTTATTAGAGCCTTCCTAATCCCTAAGCATGTTAGTATGGTAGCCTATCAATTGGATTTTTGAATGGATTGTGTGCTATCCATCTAATATTCCATCTATCCATGCTTAGGAAGTATTTATCTGATAAATCCCATGTGATCTAGGATTCTTTATTACAATTGGACTCTAAATTATCTTATGTAGAATTGCTAATGGAGATTCTTAGGTGCTTGCTAAAGTGCCCCTAGGGGTTTGGTACCTAGGATGGTGTAACAAAATACAGACCACTAGATGAGATTACAAAAATTTTGGTAATGACTTAGTAATTTCATCTAGTAGCCTATATTTTGCCACACCACTCTAGATACCAAACCCCTAGGGGTACCTTAGAATTTACCAGATTCTTAATAAACAACTTCATAAATTGAGATCTAAAGAGATTCCTTATGTAAAAGTTCATTAGGAGCATTAAAATATGGAAAAGGCCATGTAGAAGTTAGAATAAGAAATGTGACAACAAATCCCCAACTATTTAGTGAGTAAAAGCTTTATTGCTTTAGAATATACCTTAATCATCTCTAAATATGGCATAATCAAAGAATTCAAGTATGAATTCTATTAAGTGGGAAGAATTGTTACATCCTCCTTAAATAAAGTATATTTTGATTTAATTTATAGAATGAGAAAGGTTTAAATAACCTTTGTATGATAGAGAGCTTAAGTAAGAATTTATGAATCAAATAATGATAACGGGTGATATTTGAATCTTAAAATGTGAATGTGTAAATATAGAAGAGATATAGGTGAAAACTTCTAAAAGTTCCTTAAGGGCACCACTCCCCATTTTCCACCTCTTCTCTCTTCACATCCCAATAACACTTATCCACTTTCCTTTCTACCCTCTATCTCTTTAACACATAGATAGCTAGAGAAACCATAAATTTCTGATCAAATCTTTCATCCACTTTAAAGTGAGAATATCATCCTTATTGAATCTATCTATTATTTTTTTGTGGTTTGAAATGTAATGATAGTGTTTTTTTTTTTATTTTCATGAGGATTTGGAACCCTAACTTAAAAATATTCAATTTTTTGTGTAAATAGGTTTGAGTGACAACTAACCTACCTTATTAAAAATATTTTCCATCCAAGATAAATGGATAATCCTTCAATCTTGACAAAATATGAGGAAATCATAAATAAATGCTATTGTGTAGGTTTTCTGCCTTTAGGTGTGATTTGAGAAAATAATGGTGATTTGATGTTGATTAGTGAATTTATTATGAGATTTAGAGGAACAGAACATTTATTAAACTAAATTTATGAGGAATGATGAGTAGTTTAAGCATTTATAATAATGGGATAGGTGTTTGGCTAGAAAAATAGTGCTAGTTTGCAAAGAAGATTTAACGATTCTAGAAAAATAAGGGGCAATTTGTGATGAAACGGTTAATCATTACTTTAAGGCCTCGGATAAGGGACTATTCAGAGACAAATGGCTATCCATTTTGTCACTAAGCAAGGTCCTTCCCTTGGTGAAACTAATGGTTATTTGTAAGGTAACAGCCAATTATTTGCCTTTGTTTGCCTACAATAACATGTTAATAAAATGGTCAGTGAATTCCTTTTATGTAATTCTGACAGTTATATGTATGGATATTTATAAATATGCATTAATACATGATAATAGAGTTTTTGGACCTTAAAGTAAATTGTTATGCCATGGCTTATGCATATCTAAGTGTTAAATGAATACTAGAATTCAAAGGGATGTGATGAGGAAATGTGTGAATTGGTTCATGTATAATATAAGGTTAGTATGGAATGAATAATGATGGAATATAGGTAGGCTATTAGGGAGGACCCGGAGATAAAGAGTTGAATGTACTAATATTTATGATTGTATGAACAATAATTAATAATATAACATAAGTGCATTTTTTAATATTATCATGAGTTATCAAAATTCATTACTCATGAGGAAAAACTAAAGGAGGGTTTGATTGTTTAATAAGGGTTATCTAAATAGGGATATCTTAATTGGTAAAATGCTTTTATGTTATTAACAACATCTATTCACTAAGCATGGATTCATTCTTTTCATGTTTATATTATAGATTCATAGGTCAAGTCTTATTGCTTCCCTTGGCAAACTAGACTCCTCGAGAAGCACTCTAATAGGGTGATAATAGTAATGGAATTCTATAAATATGATCCTTTTAGGGAATTATTCTTTATAGGGAGGTTGGAAGCTTAAAAACATTTCCTTATTTTTCAAGGTGAGCTAGAATGGCTTATTCATTTCAATCTAGGGTATAAGTTATTCTCATTCCTAAGCACATTATAAAATCATTAACTGTCATGATTTATTATTTATGCTAATGGCTATTACTCCTTTTTTATATCATAATATTGTCTAATATGATGATTAGAATTAAGTAGGCTTGTGGAAATAAGGAAAAGGTATTCTACACAAATTATGATTGGGTAACGATTGTGATATCAAATGAAAGCAAAAAATACAAAAGCTGCTTAAAATTGATTTTATAAAAACCAATCAAACACTCTTCTTGGCTATCCAATATTGTTCCAATTAAGAAAAAGAATGGCCAAGTCCAAATATGTATAAATTATAGAGACCTTAACATGGCTCACATGAAAGATGACATCCTTTTACCTGACATTAATGCTTTAGTTAGCTACACAACAAGTCATTAGAAGTTTTCTTTTAAAGATTGTTTCAATAATTACAAATAAATCCTAATATGCCTTTTGAATGCTAAGAAATTTGCTTTCAAAACTGTTTTGGGTAACTTTTGTTGCATAGTCATGCCCTTCAATATCAAGAATGCTAGAGTAACTTATCAAAGAGCCAGGGCTACCATCTTCTATGATTTGTTACATGATTTTGTTAAAGACTATGCAGATGATTTAGTGATTAAGTTTAAGAAGAAAGAAAAACACCTTGGTCACCTTTAGAGGTTTTTGGAAAGGTGTAGGAAATACCACCTTAGGCTCAACCTAAAGAAATATACATTCAAGGTCTCTTCAAGAAAAATTTTAGGTTGGAAAGTGTATAAAGAAGGGATTAAAGTATATGAGAGTAAAATTGAAGCAATAGGGAAAACGCTAAAGTTGGAAAATCTTAAAGAAGTCAAGTATTTTTTAAGGAAAATATTTGATGTTAGAAGATTCATTCCAACCCTAGCAAAATTAATCCATCCCTTCAAACCTCTTTTAAAAGAGAATGGTAATTTTCACAAGAAAGAAAAGCACCAAGTGAAATTTGAAAAAAAATCTCTAAGTCATTAATTCCAACTATGTTATGGTTGTTCCCCAAAGCAATACCTTTTTTCCTCTTACCCTACCACTAAAATCCATTAGTGTACTAGTGGAAAAGAAGGTGGAGGATAGGAAAAACCTATCTATTATCTAAGTCACTTGCTTAGAAGACCCAAAAAAATGGTATTTATCAATGTATGCTCTAGTAGCCAATCATAGAATGATTGTATTTACATAGATTGTATTATGTTTTCTTTAAAAAGACATTGTAATTATTATATTTAATATTATATCTGTGTAATAAAAGTAAGTATATTAATTATCCCTAGAATATTTAATACTATTTCTAAGTGTCCCTAGTTGGATATTAGTATAAACTAGGATAATAATAATATATCTAGACTAGCATGAATATTGGCTAATGACGACGGTTATAGATATAAGATATCAAGTCTAGTTACATGTTAAAGAATAAATGTACTAGATTGATGCACCATGAGAATGACACATGGATTATTATGTAAGTGTCATAAATAATTCTCATAATGACAATAATATATATGGTCCTTTGACCTAAAATCATTACAATTCCTTGCATAAGTTATGTATTTTTTATGCTATTTAATGTTACATATAATAAAATCAGCCTAAAAGGTACTGATTGGGTATATCATGAATCAAGTTAAAGGATATGGATGATTTATATGGGATTCTGTTCTTCCAATATAGGAGAAATGATATCTATGGGTCCTTTAATTAAGTAAGATTATGAAATGCATGATTGTACTCAAATAGATCAATTTGTAATATTGATTCATTTATTTTTATTAGTATATTTAAGAATTTAGAAACATATAGATTGAATTATAAAGAGGATAATACATTTCATGCCTCAAGTTCAATTTGGATAATCATGATAAAAGGGACTAAACTACATTAAACATTAGTCACGAAAAAGTTATGTCGAATTACTAACATTCTCACTACTTAGGTGGTAAGGATGTATGGTTAGATACCACTTACTATCTATGATACTAAAACAAGATTTTAAGATCACTACTTATGTAATGAGAAACTATAAGGTCATATACAAAGAGTATATCAAATATTGGGGTCATAATATAATTAGGAACTCTTAATCAAATTAAGGCTACTAATTGGGATAAGTTTAATACAATTAGACTTTACTAAGTAATTGTGCAATATGATTGGGTTATACTTTAGGGACACTAAATATAGGCTAATTATTAACCTAAGTCATTTTTAAGCTTGGTTAGTAATCAAAGCTTGGTTATCTCCTTTCTTAAGTTACTTCTAGTTAAAGATCAAAAATGAATTTTATTCATGAGATAAAATAAATCAATTAGATAATAATATCTGACTGATATCACTTAATCTTTAAAAATGAAAATATCTAATCAAGATATTAATCTTTTAAAAAAGGAAATATCTGGTTAAGATATCAATCATATGATTTGATAAATATATAGTTGTGATTAGAAAATCCTACAATTTTGCCTATAAGATAGAAAAACACTAAGATTGATTGAGTGTGTATCAAGAAAGCAATCAAAACTAGAAAATCGATAGTAACACTAAAATGAGAGAAAATGTGATCCCATTCAATATTGATTAAAGACTTGAGTGTTTATGTAAATACCAAAGAGATATGACATGTGCATGACAATATGATCAAAATTAGATATTACTAGTTGGTAAAATTTTGTAATATAGGGTAATAAGTGTTGGGATCTGGAGCCATACAAGCATAGCGGAATAAACTGATCTCAACCAACAGATCCATACAAAACATTAAATCAAAATAAGGATTTGTTCAATACCTTAATGATAACTCTAGAACTCAGTCATTGATCACCTCTTCAGCTTCCTTTTTGGCCGAAGACTTCGAGGTATCCACATGAACCCACGAATCACCAATGAAAGTCCACACGAACACCGATTGGAATTGTTCTCCTTTGCCTTGTAGTGCTAGCTATGCCTCTTCAAGGGTTTTGGTCAAGGAGAGGTGCTAGGATTTTTCTATGCTTGAGATGCATAAATAATAATCTCTATTATTAGCTAACAAGTCTATTTAAATAAGTGCATAAAAAATCCTAACTATTTGGGCTTTATTCCATGTATAATTATGGGCTTATTATTAGGCCTTATAATTGTTGGTGTGTGTCCTAGAATCAATCATATAGATGATTGAAGTTATACACAATGTATTATATTTTATTTTAGGCAATTTAATTATTATATTTTATTATTATTATGCGTAATTTATAATTTAATATAATAATTATCCTTGGAATAGCTTCACTATTCCTAAAATACTCCTAGTTAAGTATTATTACGAAAGGGATAGTAATAATACATCGAGACTAGCATGTATAGTGACTGATGATTACAAATCATGGATATGTGATATCAAGTCAATATATGAGTACATTGCAATACATGAGTACATTGCTAGTGAACAATGTACTGGACTGACCCACTATGAGAATATTGTATGGATAGACGTGTTATAAGTTATTCTCATATGATCACAAATACACATAAACTTTTAACCTGAAGTCACTACGGTTCCCTACATGAGGAATTACTTACTTTAATATTGTCCTATGTCATCTTTAATCAAGATGACAAGTAGGACATTGATTGGGTGTGTCATAAATTGTGCAGAAGGAAATGAGTGATGTAGATGGAATTTTATTACTCTTGTATAAAAGAGAAATATCCTTAGGCCCCTTGATTTAGTGAGACTTAGAAATGCATGGCCATGCTCAATTGAATTAATATGTGATATTAATCATTTATTTTAAGTCTACTCAGTATCAAGAAATATAAATTGAACATTGACGAGGATGACACATTCCATGCCTCCAGTTCAATTTGGATATTATTACAAAAGGGTTATGATGCAAAACGTTGATCATATATTAGGTGGATGTCGAATCACATACATTCTTACTATTTGAGTGGCAGTGATGTATTGCTAGATACCGCTTACTGTCTATAGCTCAATAATGAGTCATTGTCAACGTAGTAAGAACCTACAGGGTCACACAAAAGGAGTAAGAATAAGACAATAATTAATTAAACTTTAATTATATTAATTTTCAATTAATTGGACTTATTTTCGTGCATATATACATTATTAACAATAATAAATTCACATAATATATATATATTATGTGATATTAAAGTAATATCAAATAATTACGTTATCAGATATTAGATAAATATATTATGAGATAATATTATTTTGATATTTGATAACTATATGCAATTATCTAATATTAAGATATTTATATTATGAGATAATATTATCTAATGTTAGATAATATTATCTCACAATATTAGATAATTAATAGATAAGTCATCTCTCTCATCATTATCTCTAGGATAAGGATAAAATGAGTTGTTAAGTGTGATTAGGATTTTAGAAGCATTATCCTAGTAGGACTAGGATTGTGGCTTGCCTAAGTTCTATAAAGAGGGGCTTGAGGGTAGCATATTAGAGATATGCTCATAGACTTCCTAAAACCCAAAATCACTAAGAAAACATCAAAATCGTAGTTCTTAGAGAGAGAAACACATCCTAGCAGATTCGTGGAGGGTGAGAGGTCGTTGTTCACTCCGTGTAGATACCGTAGAGACGTTGTACCTTCCAGCCGGCGTTTGATTCATCCCCTCTCAAGTTTTGATAAGTAGAAACACGAATGCCTAATAGGTAAAACCCTAATCATTGATTTATGCTTTTTGCACAGATCCTAAGTAGAATTTGGATCAAAATTTTGAAATTTCACTGCATGTAATAATCCGAATTCCTAACAATAATTATAATATGGAATTTCCAAATATTAGGCCCAAATAATTTAGTCCATTAATTCCAAATCCACTAGGCTTAAAGTGTACGACCCTATAGACTCTCATCACATTGGCAATGATCATTAATCATATTAATGATCATAAATAATGAGCGGTGTCCAGCAACACATCATTGTTACCCAAGTAATGAGAAAGTCGGTGATTTGACTAAACCTTTACATGTGATCGTCATCTATGTCCTTTTGTCCTAAACATCTAGATTTAGCACGAGACATGGACAGTGTCATTCCCGTATAACTTAATCTTAAAGTTTCTTGATCCCTAAGTAAGCTGACTAAAGTAAATATAATTGACATCCTATGTCAATTCATCTAAGCATGACCATACATTTCCTCAGCTTTAGTTAATCAAGGGGCACATAGATGTTGCTCCTGTTATATAGAAGGAAAAAATTCCATCTTGATCATATAAATCCATTTGCATGATATGTGACAAATCCAATAACTACCTTTGCATTCACTCAACCATGAGTGACATAGAATAGTATCAAAATATGAGACTCACATGTAGAGAACCTTAGTGATCTCAAGTCAAAAAATCATATTAATAATGATCACTAAGAATCACACATAACACTCATACAACAATCCATTTAGTGTTGTTAGGATAGGTCGGTCAAATATATAAGTTCTCTAACTTGTACTCATGTGTAAACTTAATATCCCATATAAGTCATCACACATGCTAGTCTTAACATATCAAAGCAACCTAATTCACAATGATATATGACTAGGAACATTTAAGAATGCAATTATTCTAAGGTCATTATCATAATTAAATATATTACGCAGATAATATATATAAATATAATAATTGGAATTGTCATTAAAATAAAATGATTCAAAATTACAATCACTAATATGATTGGTTTTAAGGCATATACACTAACAATCTCCTACTTGCACTAAAGCTAATCATCCATGTATCTAATACCTATGGATCTCATATAACTATCATGCTTCTGTTGCGTCAGGGCTTTTGTTAGTGGATTGGTGATGTTATCGTCGGTCGGTATTCTATATATCTTGACATCATTTTTATTAACAATATCTCTTATGAGATGATAGCGCCAAAGTATATGTTTGGATTTCTGGTGAGATCTAGGTTCCTTGACTTGCGCAATTGCTCCATTATTGTCATAATAGAGCTCTACCGGGTCAGCAATGCTAGGAATAACTCCAAGTTTAGTGATGAACTTCTTAATCCAAACAGCCTCCATTGCGGCATTTGATGTTGCAATGTATTCAGCTTCTATTGTAGAATCAGTCACTGTCCCTTACTTTGAACTCTTCCAGGTCATAATGCCATCATTAAGGCAAAATACATAACCTGACTGCGACTTGAAATTATCTTTTTCAGTTTGAAAGCTAGCATTAGTGTAACCACTTACAATGAGCTCTTCCTCACCTCTATAAATCAAGAACATGTCTTTAATTCTTCTTAAGTACTTAAGAATATTCTTGACAGTTGTCCAATGACTTTCACCAGGATTTGATTAGTATCTGCTCGTCATACTTAAAGCATACGAGACATTAGGACAAGTACATAACACAGCATACATGATAGACCCAATCGCAGATGCATAAGGGATCTTACTCATGCGCTGTCTCTCATACTCTATGAAAGAACATTGAGTTCTTGAGAGACTTATGTCATGTGACATTGATAAGAATCCTTTTTTAGAATCTTGTATGCTAAACCTCTTTAACGCCTTATCAATGTATGTACTCTGACTTAGGCTAAGCAATTTTCTTAATTTATCTCTATAGATCTTGATACCTAATACATAGGAGGCCTCACCTAAGTCTTTCACAGAAAAATAATTTCCTAACCAAGTTTTTATAGACTATAGTATAGGAATGTCATTTCCAATGAGTAATATGTCATCTACATACAACACCAGAAAGACTATTGTGTTCCCACTAACCTTCTTATACACACAGGGTTCATTTTCATTCTTGATGAAACCAAACTCTTTGATTGCATCGTCGAAATGAAGATTCCAACTCCGAGAAGCTTGCCTCAACCCATAAATGGATCGTTGCAATTTGCAAACTTTCCAGCATTTTCAGTATTTACAAAACCTTCAAGTTGTGTCATGTACACATCCTTAAAAAGATTTCCAATAAGGAAAGCAGTTTCAACATCCATTTTCCAGATTTCATAATTATAATATGCTGTTATAGCTAGAAGAATTCAGATGGATTTAAACATGACAACTGGAGAAAAAGTCTCATCATAGTCAATACCATGGATTTGTTTGAAATCTTTTGCAACCAATCGTTCCTTAAAGGTACACACATTACCATCCATGTCGATTTTCTTTTTGAAAACCCATTTGCACCCAATGGGTTTTACCCCTTCAAGTGGATCAACCAAAGTCCAAACTTGGTTTGAATACATGGAGTCCATCTCCAATTTCATAGCTTCTAGCCATTTCTCAGAATCTGGGCCTATCATAACCTCTTAGTAGGTTGTAAGCTCATCTTGGTCCATGAGCAACACATCACCATGATGATTCATGAGAAATCCATATCTCTCAGGCTCACAACGTATCCTACTAGACCTATGTGGGTTCCGTGTTACATGAGCAGATTCTTGCACAACTGGTTGTGGAAACTGACTCAGGTTCTATTTCAAGTTCAATGTTTTCTCGTTAATCTTGAATTTCTTCAAGTTCTATTCTTTTCCCACGGATTCTTCTAGAGATAAATTCTCTCTCTAGAAAAACATCTGTTCGAGCAATAAACATTTTTTGCTTAGTTGGATTATAGAAATAATATCCTTTTGTTTCCTTAGGATATCCAATGAAAAAATATTTATCAAATTTAGGTCCAAGTTTATCAGAAGCCTGACGTCTCACATAAGCTTCACAGCCCCAAATCTTCATAAAAGAAAAACTAATACATTTCCCAGTCCATATCTCATATGGTGTCTTTTGAACTGATTTTGACGAAACACGATTTAGTGTGAAAGTTGCAGTCTCTAGAGCATGTCCCCAGAAGGAATTTGGAAGGTTAGCCTGACTCATCATTGACCGAATTATGTCTAACAAAATTCGATTCCTTCTTTCAGAAATACCATTCCATTGAGGTGTTCCTGGTGGAGTGAGTTGTGATACAATGCCACACTCCTTTAGATGATTAAGGAACTTTCGGTCTAAGTATTCACTACCTTGATCTAATCGAAGTGCTTTAATACTTTTACTAAGTTAATTTTGTACTTCATTCTTGAACTCTTTGAACTTTTCAAAAGATTCAGACTTATGTTTCATAAGAAACACATAAGCATATCTACTGAAATCATCAATAAAAGTAATGAAGTACTGATAACCTTCTCTAGCTTGTGTGTTTAAAGGTTCACATACATCATTATGTATAAAGCCCAATAAATCACTAGCCCTTTCACCTTTCCCAGTAAAAGGGGCTTTAGTCATCTTACCTAATAAACATGACTCACATACCTCATATGATTCAAAATCAAATAAGTCCAAAAATCCATCCTTATGGAGTTTGGAGATGCGTGTCTCATTTATATGGCCTAAACGACAATGCCAAAGATAGGTTAGATTTAAATCATTAGTTTTAACCTTCTTTGTGTTTATGTTATAGATTGGATTTTCAAGGTCCAAAACATAAAGACCATTCATTAATTGTGTACAGCCATAAAACATTTCATTTAAATAAATAGAGCAACATTTGTCCTTTATTATAAATGAAAAACCTTTCTTGTCTAAACAAGAAATAGAAATCAAATTTCTACTAACAGTAGGCATAAAATAACAATTGTCCAATTCTAAAATTAATCTACTAGGTAAAGATAAATAATAAGTCCCTACAGCTAATACAGCAACTCTTGCTCCATTTTCAATGCGCAGGTCCACTTCACCTTTGGCTAACGATCTACTTTCTTTAAGATCCTGCACATCTACACAAATATGAGTACCACATCCAGTATTTAATACTCAAGATGTAGAAGTAGATAAATTAATCTCTATAACATAAATACCTGAGTTAGAATTCCCACTTCCTTTTTGCTTTTTAAGCTTTTCTAGGTAAATCTTGCAATTTCGCTTCCAATGTCTTGATTCTTTGCAATGGAAGCATTACCCTTCCTTGGCCATGCCACCTTTAGGCTTCAATGCAGAGGAACTTGAGTTGGACTTTCCATCAGTCTTGTCCTTTTTCTTTTTATTCTTGGCCTTAGACTTACCCTTTCCTTTGCCCTTTCGAACCATCATAATGGAATTGGGCTTGGACTTTTTCAAGTTCTGCTCAGCAGTTCTCAACATGTTAATCAGTTCAGGAAAAGTCTTATCAATTTTGTTCATGTTATAATTCATGACGAATTGACTATAGGTCTCAGGAAACGATTACAGAACTATGTCAATAGCCAATTCTTATTGTAAAGGAAAACCTAATCTTTCAAGGCTATTAATGTACCCAATCATTTTAAGCACATGTGTAGTAACGAGTGTTCCTTCAACCATCTTGCACTAAAAAAATGCTTTAAATGCATCATATCTCTCATGTCTTGCTTGCTCTTGGTAGAGCTGTCTAAGGTGATCAATCATATTGAATGCCTTCATGTTCTCATATTGCTTCCGAAGCTCAGAGTTCATGGTAACAAGCATGAGACAACTGATATCCAGAGCATCTTCTAGATACTTTTTATAAGCATCTTTTTTTTCTCGAGGAGCATTGGCAGCAGGCTCATCTGGAGTAGGTTGCTCTAGGACATACTACTTTTTCTCATGCTTGAGGATAATCCTCAAGTTTTGATACCAATCGAGAAAATTTGTCCTATTCAATTTATCCTTCTCAAGGATAGATCGCAATGATAAGTTTGATGCATTTGATGCCATGGTTATCTACAATAGAAAAAATATGTAGAATGAGAATCATGTATTTTATTAATAAGGTCTTTTATTAAATAATACTCCCATTATTTTTCTCAAAATAATAGCCCTCACTATTATTTTGGAAAACCTTATAATCAAGGTTTTCTAGTGAGCCAAGATTTATATTTTACCAAATCTTGAGTTAGCTTTAGCTAATCACCCAAGATATGGCTGTTTAGGTAGACAACTCCTTATCAATTACATCTTATGTAACTCTTAGATAGTTAGGTGAATAACACCTATTCAAATTCATCTCATGAATTCATAACCAACTCTATGCCTCTAGGCCCCAATTCTATTAGTATAGCCAAGTTAAGTCAAGACCCAATAATTAGTAATTTGGATATCACTATTATCCCATCGCATCTTACCAAGATAGACTTTAAGTACTTTGCTTTGGCAAACCCACCTATAGTCAATAAGATCTTGACGAGTGTTATTATTGGAAGGCATCTCTTTTGACTTAATATTTTGTTTAAGGGATTTTAATTTATTTGATCTCACCATTATGTACTTGGTTTTATTAAGCATGCATCACATACATCTAGCATAGGTGTCTCATACATTCATCATATGCATCTCATACATAAAGCATAAATTAAACGTGACATGATTATAGCCTAACCTAAGTGATATTCTAGAGCTCAAGAATATCAAATAAAACTAAGAAAGAAAAACTTCTTCCTAAGAATCTTCTTCTTTCTTCATGGTTTGATCTCCACTTCCATTGTTTCCTCTTCAGGTGCTCCAATAAAATTATTACATAATAATAAAGAAACCTCGAGTTACATTCGAAAGGAGTAAGATAAGAAGCGAATGTACAACTAGAAGTAATAGAGAGGCATGACACGCAGGTTGTATTTTTAAATCATAACAAAACTAAAAGCCATAATCATGCACTATACATCAAGCAACAAAACAACATGATAAGTGAAACATATATCCAAATATATTTTCAATATCAAAATCTGAATTAATTAATTCTGAATTAATCAACTAATTACTTAATATCACGCTAAGCAGAGAATCACGGGTTTTCAATTTGACATTCAAATTGCAATTCAATTTGTTGACAATTGACATGCCCCATTAGTCAATCAATTCAACAATTATTGACAGTCAAATCATGGGTTTTCAAATCTGATTTATGATAGAATCATAATGGATAAATTTTAATAATATTAAAACGGATCCAATTAATTCACAGATTTTATACGAAATAGATTCAACAATTAATTTCATGAAAAATTAGATTCAGCCATTAAGTGCAAGGTATATCACATATATGAAAAAGATTCAAGAAGTTAATTTGATTAATTTTGATTTATAACAGAATCTGTGTTTTAACCAGAAAACATTTTTCTTCATACATAAGATCAGATTCATGTAATTAATTCCTTTTTGATTTCGTTCAAAACAGAATCCAAAAAATCATTTCAAATTCAAATAAAAAACTCAGAATTATTATAACAGATTTAAACTTAAAACAGAACCCAGAAATTCATTTGAATTTCAAATCAAAATTCGAATTCAAACTAGAATAAGAATTAATCATGAAATACTTTTTGAATTTAAATCAGCATTCGAAATTAGATTCAAAGTCAAAATAGAATCAAAATTAATCATATTAATTTTCTTGAACCAGAATGCACAAAATCAAATTCACCCTAATCCTAATTAGAAATCATTGAAGCGTGATAAAATAATTCATCAATTACAGTCATGCAATCAGTAAACAAAAGAATTCTAATTTAACATTTCACAAGTAGCTCTGATACCATAGTTGGGATCGGGAGCCATACAAGCGCAGCAGAATAAACTGATCCCAGCTAACGGATCCATGTAAAATATTAAATCAGAACAAGGATTCATTCAATACCTTAATGATGACTCTAGAACTTGGTCATTGATTACCTCTTCAGCTTCCTTTTTGGCCGAAAACTTCGAGCTATCCACACGAACCCGCGAATCACCGATGAACATCGTTAGAATTTTTCTCCTTTGCCTCATAGTGCTAGCTACACCTCTTCAAGGGTTTTGGTCAAGGAGAGGTGCTAGGGTTTTTCTATGCTTGGGATGCGTGAATAATAATCTCTATTAGTAGCCAACAACTCTATTTAAATAGCTACATAGAAAACCCTAACTATTTAAGCTTTATTTCATGTATAATTATGGGCTTATTATTGGGCCTTATAATTATAACATGAAATTTTTAAATATTAGGCCTAAACAATTTGGTCCATTAATTCTAAATCCATTAGGCTCTAAGTATGCGACCTTACAGGCTCTCATCACGTTAGCAATGATCATTAATCATATTAATTATCTTAAACAATGAACGGTGTCTAGTAACACATCATTGTTACCCAAATAATAAGAAAGTCGGTGATTTGACTAAACCTTTACACGTGATCATTATTTATGTCCTTTTGTCCTAAACATCTAGATTGAGCACGAGATATGGACTGTGTCATTCCCGTATAACCAAATCTTAAGGTTTCTTGATCCCTAAGTAAGCTGATTGAAGCAAATATAATTAACATCCCATGTCAATTCATCTAAGCATAGCCATGTATTTCCTTAACTTTACTTAATTAAGGAGCCCATAGATATTGCTTCTATTATATAGGAGGGATAAATTCCATCTTGATCATAGAAATCCCTCCACATGATATGTGACATATCCAATAACTACCCTTGCATTCACTCAATCATGAGTGACATAAAATAGTATCAAAATATGAAACTCACATGTAGGGAACCTTGGTGATCTCAGGTTAAAGGACTATATTTATAATGATCATTAAAAATTACTCATGAGACTCATATAATGATCCATGTAGTATTCTTAGGATGGGTCGATCCAGTATACAAGTTCTCTAACTTGTACTCATGTGTAAACTTAATATCCCATATAAGTCATCACACATACTAGTCTTAACATATCAAAGCAACCTAATTTACAATGATATATGGTTAGGGACATTTAAGAATATAATTATTCTAAAGTTATTATCATAATTAAATATATTATGCAAACAATATATATAAATATAATAATTGAAATTGTCATTAAAATAACATGATTCAAAATTACAATCACCAATATGATTAGTTTTAGGACATATACACTAACAATAAGTTAGTTGAACCCCTAACGAACCATTTGACATATCCTTTCATGATGATTTACAAATTACGATTATAAATAAAATGTAAACATAATTCAAATAGAATATAGAACAAAATGTAGATAGAATGTAAAATAAAACAAAACAAAATGTAACAAAACAAGATGCAAAAAATGTGTAAAAATTTAGACAGAACTAAATAGAGGGGTTTTGAATTGAAATAGAATAGAATGAACTAAAGAAATAGAATGCAGTAGTAACACAAAAAGAAAATCAACATAAAAACATAATTGATTTGAAGATTTCAGAGTTCTAGTGTGGATTAATTACAGATCAAATATATTTAACAATATTAATTAATTTTTTAACCTTAAATTATTTGAAATTCTTACAAAAATTCATAAATTCTATAGTAAATGGCCATCTAGAATTTTGTCAATTAAGATTAACAAAATTAAGCAATCGCTATAATCTATACAACTAGATCAAAATCGATTTAAAAATAAAATTCAACTAAATTGAATGATTAAACTAGAAATCTCTGATTTAATCTTATAACCATTTGTTCCCACATGAAAAATAGTAATTAACTAATCACAATTCAACATAAAAATAGCTAAGCATCAAAAGTCACAAGATTTAACATAAATTATACCAAATCAATATTTAACTCATACAATTTCAAGCAATTAGCATGAAAAATGAGGGAAAGAGAAAAATCAATTAGAAAAAGTCAACACTAAAGCTTAGGGTCTCATAATCTAAATAGTGATGAACCTGAAATTCCTTAAAAAAAGAAAAGTTACTATCTAGAGCTTGTACAGAATTACATAGAAGTGTTCTTGCTTTTAGAGGTACAAAACCCTATATTAGATTTCCTATAGGACTAAACCTAATGGATCATAATCATATACCTTCTAGGGTTGCACATAATAAAGCCTTACTAATTTTAGAAACCCAGAACCTAATTTACAAAATAATGTACTACAAGAGTTACTATAGTAAAATTTTGTAAGTTTAACTTCTAGCTAATGTAAGACTACCAAAATTATATAGTTTCAAAACTACAAACATGAAAGTTGTAGAGCTAGGTCTTAGAAAAGTTTAGGCGTTAGCTTCATTTTTATTGGACCTTTAAAGCTCTAAATATGGCCTAAAAATTAAAACTGACTCAACTTGGACAAAATAGAGCTTTAACTTCAAAGATAAATTAGACCTTCCAAACATTTGAATTAGGTTTTAACCAAAACATAAAAGTTGTAGAACTTCCTTAAGTTTTTCAATAATATAAAGATCACCTAAATTTGATATTTAAAAGTCAAGATATAATTAAAAACTTAAAACAGCATAAAAATGTAGCATTAACTAAATAATTTGAAAACATTGGAAAACCAACCCTAAATCATATAACAAAGCTAATTTCATAAAATTAAGAATATGTAACACATTAAAACGTATGAAATAGGAGCAACTAATATAAATAAAATATTGCACATAATTGTAATTCTTACAAAGAAGACATTAGCCATTTGAATAACATTTTGCAATTCATATTCCATCTATGTGTTTGTATGAGTTCTGTTTATGTGTTCGTGATTGATTTGCTTGGGACTACTGATTAGTTTGTTCAAACACTGATGATTAGTTCATTCATCAAAAGTAGACACAATTTATACATGCATTCATGAATTGAGATGCAATATAATTCAAACTTTTCTATAGTGATTTGAATTATGCTGCAAAGATATACAATTTAACACTAGTTTATGATCCCCTACATGAATCCTTAGTAAATTTCAAAACAAATTAAATTTTTTTATTGTGCTACTTGATTTAAAATCTAATAGTGGTATTAAAGCTAGTTATGAAAACATAAACCAAATTATGTGTTTTATTTCATTTGATGTATATGTAAGATATAAGTAAATCGATTTTGCTTTTGGATTGAAATATATATATGTGATGTATATATCAATAAAGTGTTAATTCTATATCAATACATACATGATGAATGTATAAATCTATTAACATTCTAGCCAAATACATATATGTGATTTATATATATGCATTCATTTAATGTGATTAAATCTATATAAAAACATGTATAATATTTTTGAAGATTTTGGAATTTTTTTGGAATCAAGATTACTTGCAAGACACCAAGAGTTAGTGTGTTTTTGAAAAATAAAATATATTCTTTAGGTTAGGATTTGATACTCCCATGCTAACTAATTATAGCATCCATAATTTAAAAACTAGAGTGCAAACATGTTTGAAAAATCAAAAAGATTTTAAAAATTGAAATTTAAAATTGTTTTGATCATCTCTTATGATGTTTGTATGCCTTTATGTGTTGCATGATATATCGTGCATAATATGGCCCTTTTAGTCTAATGTAATTGTGTCATGACTCGTCCTGATCATAACCGGCATGGATCCCATTATTGGTTTTCATAAGCCTTAATAATTTTAACTCTTTCTATCCAACAAAAGTCTCCAAATTCTAAAAGGGCTTAAATTTTATTTTAAAAAATTTACAAAAAAAGGATAAAATTTCACCTATTTTTAGACACCTCCTAAAGGTTACACACCTTAAAATACAAAACTTATTTAATTCTCAAATATGATAGCAAACAATATACACACAAAATAATACAATTTCTCACTTATACACAAATAAACATTTCAAGTCATCAAATAAAAGATTGGAAACATTTCTATTTCAAAGGCTAATCCTAACTTAAAGAAAAACTCTAATTGCTAAATCTTTTCATAACACGGTCTCGATTTTCCATGAATGCAATAAGGTTCAAAATTTTAACCTAAAAATATTGAAAATAATCAAAGTGAGTTATGAGAACTTAATGAGTATATACCTATTATTATTATACAAGTAATAAATTTTATATGTAATAATCACAAGTTGATCACATAAGCAAACCCATTTTCTAAATTTTTGAAATATATGTGACTACCCTTGATATGAAAGTTTAGCTATACATGACTTAACTCTGTTTTTCATAACATAATCATAGGAGTCCCAACTTTTTATCAGAACTCTATATTGTATACTACACATTCCAGGTAAGCATCATATTTACAAGTAGCCATTAGGGCTTAAATGCACATAGATCATCATAATCACATTATCAGTCGAAGTTAATTACAAACAATCATATTATGATATATGTTCAAACACAATAAACATGCATATAATTGCTTTATGGTATCAAGATCAATTATATACTACTCTTAGTTGTTAGTTTGGAATTTCCCATCTGACTCCCAAGTTCATCTTATATTCTTTTCAATTGTTAGCCAAGAATTTTCCATCTAACTTTTGGTATCATCTTTTCATTACAAATCACAATATCCAATGTCATTATTCTAGCACAATTTATAATATAATTAATTTGCTAGAGCTTCACTCTATTTATATCACCAAATCCAATACAAGCTCTCGTAGATAACTATTCAATAATTATGAGCAATCAAAGCATATAACATAATCTCAATATGATTTATTACAATCCTATCACAATTAATCAATCAATAACTAATAATGATATAACAATACTTTCACTAAGCACTCTGATCAATTATTATTCATCAATAGTTAATTACTTTTATATCATGAAACTAAGTTCATATAATGAATATGAAATCTATATCACTAATAGGAAGAATGTAATTAAGTCATATATTGAGATAAGGTCAGTGGTGAGATATATACTTACATGTTGACGTCTATCCATTTCGAGAATTCCTAACTATTTTACTTTCAGCTTTTTCTTCTTCCTATTTTAAATTTTACCAAAATAATTATAATTACATTAGATTTCACCATTTCCCGCTCAAACTTCTATTTGACATTTATTCATGGCATTTTAATCTTCTATATTACAATTCTATAATCCTTTTCTTAAGTTAATTGTAAGAAACAAAAAATATGTTATAGTATGAAAATTTTCAAGTTAAACCATATAGGTGAAATATCAAAATGTGATATTATGAAAAGTAACTATTAGTTCTACTTTATAATTCTATATTGTCACTTCTTGTATTTTATGGTATTAGCTCTTGATATTAAAATATGTCACTCTATCAAGGTTTCTGCATTATATTCACACTAGAAGAATTATTAATACTTAGTAACCTTGAAAGATCCTATTTTTACCACTCTAGTCTTAATACCTTGTTTCAAGATTTTTAAGATCTCATTTCACATGAATGGGGGTTTTTCTTCAACCTTTTGAAAATATTAAGACAATACCTCATATTCACTTAGATCATTTTATCTTAGCTTTTTTCAACATACAAGTATATTTTTCCTATATATATATCAAGCACACAAGTTATCAACTTACTACTAATACTTTCGGAGGCTCTAATTATTTTCTTTAAACTAGCCACAAACTTATTCTTACTATTTTAGAAACTATACTTGAATATTCAAAATATATAAAAAATGTACATATGATTTGAATATAACACAACCCAAAATATTAGAATTTTTTGTTTTAAAGAAACTTTGATCATCTTGTGGTAAAATCTTATACATTTAGTACTTGATAATTTAATTATATCTCTAATAGTTTCCCAAACCTCGTTCTCACATTTTTAAGGGTCTCCATGTAATTTAAATTTGATTTACCCAGAACACTAGAATATAATTCTCCTAAAAAACTTCATTTATGTTATTAGATCATTAGATGATGTAAAAATCTTAGCTTTGGAAGGATCACCAATAAATTCATAATTTTCATGACTAGAAATTTATATATATATATATAACCCAGACCTGTTTAATCACAATAAAAAAAAGGTTTTCAGCTCCCCCAAGAGTTCACCTTTCCCTATAGGAGCTCCGGCAAGATCAATGATGATCGAAGTACAGCCATTCGCCGGCGAGATGGGTTCAACTACTATGCACGCCCAGCAGTAGCTCTCCATCCTCCACGAGCTACAACAATTTCCAATAGAGCTGAAGAAAGGAGCTGTCGACTAGAGGAACAGCTGCAAGCTAGCATTCTAACGTAAGTATAGGGGAGGAGCCGATTTGAAGCTCCCTTCATGGCACCAGTAAGACGCCAACAACATGAGCGACGCATGGCAAAAATAGTGCCCCATGGTGGAGAACAAAATGCTAGCAAAGAGGAAAAAGGAGATAGAGATGGAGAATGGCCATGAGACTAGAAGAAAGAGCTGAGAGATCGAGAGAAAGGAGAGGATAGAAGAAAGATCCGAAATCAATAAGAAATATCGACTTAGATATAAGAAGAAAGTGGTAAGAAGTTGCCCACAAAGTAAAGGGGAAGAGAAACCCGAAAAATTTAGAGGGAGAAAGGTTCTGTATAGTGCTCTGTAAGAGGGGGGAAATTAAAAAAGAAGTCAACTATGGGTTTTATTACCGTGTTCCTCATCTCATGATAGGCTTATCACCCTCTCAATCACAATCCTCCATTTGGTTTACCAATTTTAAACTTTAAAATCTCAGCCACCCTTTCAATTTACTAAAGTTCCTTTTTATAAAAAAAAAATGATTTTATTAAAAAGCCTAACTTAATTCTTTTCTTTCTCTCTCTCATACATACACATAAAAAAATAAATGACCTAATAATAAAAAAATCTTGAAATAATTATTTTCAATTTTCCATGATCTTAAAAATAATTTATTAAATACAACTAATTTACTTCATAAAATTTCGTACCCATAATTTTTATTATTAATCCATGAGGAAATTCTCATACCATATTTAAACAAACCTCATTTTAATAATGGACATTTAAAAATAATTGTATTCAACAAATTTCAAAAAATAAATTCTTAAATATAAATATTAATTTTATAAATATTTCCAACCATAATTACTAAAATATTTCTAACTTATAAGAAACTTCTTACAAAATTATTTTAATCTAATCCTAAGTCAATAATCACCATGAAATATATTTCAAGTATCATTATTAATATCACTTTAATATTTTTGAAACTATTTAAAGGATAAGAAATTTAAAGCCAATGTTAACCAATTAGATAAAAATAATTATTCATAAGCATTGAAATTTATGACACTTGTAAATATTCGATTAAGGTATGACAAATTGAAAATTATTTCATAGTTGTAATTTTAAAATACAACCTATGTGTCATGCCTTTTTCCATTTTTTTTAATTTGCATATTCTCTTCTAATCTGATTCCTTTTGAATGTAACTTGAGGCTTCTTTTATCTTAGATAATGTAAATCATAGTTGGAACCATAAGGAGGGCACATGAGGATCACTAAGGAAGGTACTTAGAGAAGTTATTACATCTTAGGTTAAATGATTGGTCCTTTCATTGGCTTAGAAGGATATAAGTAGTTAGAGGTCATACTATGTCATGTTTAACTTCATGCTTTGTATGATGTATGAGATACGATAGATATGATGCATGAATTAAATGGTTGATAATCATAAAATATAAAATCGTTAAGTTAATAAAATCCGCTAATATAAATAAAAAGTTAGTAAAATTCCATGATATCTTCCACTGTTTAACACTCATCAAGGCCTTAATTGATATAGGGTAGGTTTGCCAAAGTAAAGTATCTTATTTATCTTGGTAAGACACAATTAGATAATAGTGATATTCAAATGCTAATTATTAGGTGTGACTCAACTAAGCTATGTCAATAGAATTAGAGGCCTAGAAGCATAGAGTTAGGCTGTAGCTCATAAAATAGACTAGAATAAGTGTTATTCACCTAATTATCCAGGAGTTGTATGTGTTGCAATCAACAGGTGCTATCTACCTCACTAGCCAAATCTTTACTGATTACCCAAAGCTAACTTAAAACTAGATGAATTATAGATCTCATCCTATTAGAAAATCTCGACAATATAATTTTGTAAATTAATAGTGAGGCTTATTAGTTTCAATAAAATAATGGGAAGAAAATTTAATAAAAGACCCTATTAAATGACTAAACATGATATATATTTTGTATATTTATGTTGTAGATACAAATGTCAAACAATCAAACAACTTAACACTATAATCATTCCTTGAGAAAGAAAAACAAGCAGGGATAAACTTTTTAGATTGGTACGAGATTTTAAGAATAGTCCTCAAACATGATATCCTTGAAGGACCTATTCCTTAGTCATCTAAATCTAGTTTCCCTCATGTTAAGCCAGATGCTTAAAAGAAGTATTATGATGACACTTTGAATATCAATTGCTTAATGTTAGCTACCATGGACTCTAAGTTTTAGAAGTAACATGAAAGCATTGAAGCTTATGACATGTTCAAGCACCTTAAGTAACTTTATCAACGGTAAGCTAAATATATGAGTTTTAACATATTTAAAGAATCTTTTAGTGCAGATTGGTAGAACGAAATCCTATTAGACCTTATTTACTTAAAATGAATGGATATTTAAGAATCTTTATAAATTGGGTTTCCCATTAAGCTAAGAACTAGTTATTGATTTAGTTTGGTAGTTTTTGCCATAAAGCTACATTCAATTTTTCATGAATTATAAAATGAACAAAATTGACAAATCACTATTATAATTGTTAAGCATGTTGGGAACTACTTAATAGATTTGCAAAAGGCAAAGCCTAGTACCATAATAATGGTTCAAAAGATGAAGGACAAAGGTAAGGATAAGAATAAAAAGGATTCTAAATATAAGTGTAAACCTTAGCCTAAGTTTTCTTTATTGAAACCGAAGAGTGGTATGACTAAGAAAGCGAAATGTTTCTATTGCAGTTAGACCAGATATTAGAAAAGGAACTATAAGGTTAAATTGGAAGATCTAAAAAAGAAGAAGGGAAGTGAGATCTCTACTTTAAGTATTTTTGTTATGGAAGTTAATAAATACCTATCTATAATATAAATACTAAATTATTCTAATTTAATAATTTAAAACTAACCCACCTTTGGCATTGTTGCTTAGGCTATATAAGCAAGAAACATCTATCCAAGCTCTGTAAAGATATACTTTTAAATTCATTTGATTTGAATCATATAAGGTGTGCAAATATTATTTTTTAGGCAAGGTGACTAGAGCCTTATTCATAGGACTCAATGAAAGGGCTAATAAAATATTAGGCCTTATACATAGTGATGTGTGTTGACTTACAAATTCATTAGCTAAAAATAGTTTTCAATACTTTATTAATTTTATTAATGACTTCAATAGATATGATTATGTGTATCTTATGAAATACAAATTAAAATCCTTTGAAAAATTCAAGAATAAAGTGCAAAATCAACTTAATAAAAGTATCAAAACATTTCAATTAGGTTAAGGTAGAGAATACTTAAGCTAAAAATTTGATGACTATTTGAAAGAACATGGTATAGTATCATCAATCAGTCCACTTGGAACACCATAATTAAATAGTGTTTTAAAGATAAGGAATCATACTAGCACAATTTATTACGAGCCATGTAGATTTTTCAATTTCCTTTTGGGGACATTCTTTTTAAAGATAGTGGCTTTTAGACTTAATTGTGTTCCCTCTAAAATATATCAAAAGACTCTATATGAGATATAGATTAGGAAATGTCCCAGAAAGTCTTTTGTAAAGATTTAAAGTTGCAAAGTTGACATGAAACATCAAACCTTTTACAAACTTGGACCTAAATGAGATAAACATTATTTTCTAGCGTATCATAAGGAAACTAAAGGGTATTGTTTCTATAATCCTATCAAGGGCAAAGTGTTTGTTATATGAATTAGTATCTACCTAGAAAGAGAGTTTATTTCTAAGAAAACTAGTGGGAGAAAATTAAAACTTTAAGAAATTTGAGACTCGTAAAATAATATTGAACTTATAAAAGAACCTAAACAAAGGTTGTAAGTTATTGTAGAATAGGAATCTATAAAAGTAATATAAGGGCCATATAGATTTAATAGGACATGCTATGAGCCCAAGTGATTTGAATTTCTTATAACTCAACATGCTAATGTATCATTCATAGATAGAGATTAGTTCATAACTTACTAAAAAGCTATTGAAAGGCTAAACTCTAAGATATGGCTTGAAGCTATGAAATCTGAGATGGAATCTATGTATACTAACCAAGTATAGCTCTAGTTAACCCACCTGAAGTACTAAAACTTATTGAGTGCAAATGGGTTTTCAAGAAGAAAATTTAAAGGCTGATTGTTTTCTATAAGTTTTAGGTAAATTCATAGTATATATTATGATAAGACCTATTCCCTTATTACCATGATGAAATCCATCTAAATCTTGCTTGCTATTGCAGTTTTTTATGATTATGAAATTTGACACATGTATGTCAAAATTATTTTTCTTAATAGAAAGCTTCTAGAAGATATGTATATGATATAACTTAAGGGTTTTATCACTCTTGAAAATGTTAGAATGGTATGTAAGTTGTAATGATCCATTTATAGGTTAAAGCTAATTTTATGGAAATGAAACCTTTGTTTTGATTATATGATCAAAAAGTTTGGTTTCATAGAAAATGATGATTAATTTTGCGTTTGCGAAAAGAATGGTAGGAGTATAATTATTTTATTTGCAATGTATATGGACAATGTACTACTCATAAAAAGTGATATTCCTATATTGTAAGTAGTAAAGACTTAGCTAGTGAATCATTTTTCGATGAAAGATTTAGGTGAAGTTGCTTATGTGCTAGGTATCAAGATCTATAAAGATGAATTAAGAAAATTGCTTAGCTTAAGTTAAAATGCATAAAAGAAGATGTTAAAACTATTCAACATACAAGAATTCAAAAGAAGATTCTTACCCATGACATGGTATAAGTTTATCCAAGACTTAGTGTTTTATAATACAAGATGAGAAGGATCATATGAAAAAAAAATCCATATGCATCAACAATTGGATTTATTATGTATGTCATGTTATGTACTTGTCCTAATGTTTCATATACCTTAAGCATGATAAATAGGTTCTAATTAAATCCTAGTAAGTGTTATTGAATTAATATCAAAAATATTCTTAAGTACTTTAGAAAAACTAAGGATTTACTTTTAATATATGGAGGTAAAGAGGAACTAGATGTAAAAGGTTATATTAATGCAAGTTTCTAGTTCGATAAAGATAATTTTAGATCATAATTAGGTTATTTATTTTTCTTGAATAGCAATGCTATAAGTTAGAAGAGTTCAAAGTAAGAAACAATAGTTATTTTGCCATAGAGGCTAAATATATTGCTACCTCTAATTCATTAAAAAGGTTTTTTAGATCAAAAAGTTCATCACTAAACTTGGCATTATTCCCTGCATTTTAAACCTAATATATTGCTATTGCAATAATAATAAGGTTATTGCACAAGCTAGGGAACCTAGATCTTACTAATGATCTAAGCATATACTTTAAGGCTTCCATCTTATCCATGAAATCATTGACAGATAAGATGTGAAGATATGCAAAGTATTAATAAATAGTAATATCATTGACCTAATGACCAAGCCTTTGGTGCAACAAAACTAAAATGGTCACATTAGGTCACTTGGTATTAGATACATGAGTGATTGGCTTTAGTGCAAGTAGGAGATTATTAGTATATTCTCAACTAGCTAATCGTATGATGATTATATTTGCATATATTGTATTATATTTTCTTTATAAAGGCATTTCAATTATTATGTTTAATGTTATGTCTACATAATATAAATAAATATAGTAATTAATCTTAGAATAGTTAATACAATTCTTAAATGTCTCAAGTTAAATATTCTTGTAAATTAGGATAACAATAATGCATCAACATTACTTTAAATGTTAGTTGATAACCATGGTCATAGATATAAGATATCAAATTAATTTATGGGTATATATTAGAAAATGAATGTACTACACTGACCTATCATAAGAATGTTACATGGACTGCTATGCAAATGTCATGAGCAATTCTCATAGTGATAATAATGAATGTTTTATTTTGACTTAAAATCAGTATGGTTCCTTATATGAAGAGTTGTGTACTTTGATGCCATCTAATGATGCCTATAATAAGGTCAACCTAAAAGATGGTGATTGGGTATACCATAAATTACGCAGAGAGATATGAGTGATTTAAGTAGAATTTTATCCTTCAAATATAGGAATATTGATATCTATAGGCCCATTAATTAACTAACACTATGAAATGCATAATCATACTTAAATAGATTAATATGTGATATTAATTTTTTTATTAGTCTTCTTATGAATCAAGAAACATTGATTGAATTATAAAAAGGTTGATATATTTTATGCCTCAAGTTTAATTTAGATATTCAAGATAAAAAGGATTAAACTACATAGAATATTGGTTAAGGGAAAATTATGTTAAACCTTTCATATTCTCATTACTTAGTTGGCAATAATGTATTGCAAGAAACCATTAACTAGTTGATATACTAAAATAGGATTTTAGGATCATTATCAATATAATAAAACCTTATGAGGTCATATATGAAAAAATGTATCAAATAATGGGACCATAGTGTAATTAGGAACTTTTAGAGATTAAGGCTCTTAATTAGGATTAGCCTAATATGATTAGGCTTCACTAAGCAATAGCATAATATGATTAGGTCATACTTAGGGGACACTAGATATGGGTTGATTACTAACCAAAATCATTTTTGGGCCTAGTCAATAATTAAAATCTAATTATCTCTTTTCTTAATGTAATTGTGGTTCGAAATCAAAAAAAGTTTAATATATAAGATAAAATAAGTCAAATAATAATATATAACTAATATTAGTTAATCTTTTAAAAAGGAAATATCTAACTATGATATCAATCTTTTAAAAAAGAAATATCAAGTTAAGATATCAATTTTTCAAAAAGGGAAATATCTGAATGAGATATCAATATTTTGAAAAGGAAATGTCTGACAAAGATATCAATCATATGATTTGATAAATATTTAGTTAACATTATAAAAACCTATAGTTTCATCTATAAAATAGTAAAACACTAAGGTTGGTTAAGTGTGTATTGATAAAGCGATCAAAACCAGATAATCAGTAGCTAATACTACATTCAAAGCAAGTGTGATTCTATCAGATATTGATAGAATATTTAAGTTCTTATGTGGATACAATAAAGACACTAGCCATTTGAAGAGTATTTTATGATTCATATTCCATCGCATATGTTCATATGAGTTCTATTTGTATGTTTATTTTTGTTTGTGCTTTTGTAATTATTTTGCTCAGGATCAATGATTGGTTTGTTTAGACATTGGTGATTAGTTCATTCACTAGAGCAAATGCGATTCATATATGCATTCATGAATTCAAACATAATATGATTCAAACTCTTTTCTAGCAATTCAAATCATGCTATAAAGGTATATAATTTAATATTCATTTACAATCCTTTGTATAGATCCTATATAGGTTTTAGAATAAATTTTAAAATTTTCTACTGTGACTATTTAATCTAAAACCTAACAGTATTCTCTTATGAAAAGCATTACCACACTTTTGTTTATACAACTTAAAAGTTTGTCCATTGCTTTTTGGTGCATTAGGTCTATTTGATAATGCGGCATGACCTTACTAAATTTCTTTTACACTAATGTTGATGATTAGTGAAATTGATATCTTAAAGCACTAAAAATCTAGGCTTTAGCCAATTTATTAGCCTAATTCATAATAGCAAATTTTGAACTTATCTCTAAAAAAGTTCTTAAAGGCTTAATTAAAACAATAAACATAACTTGCAACAAAATGACCATTTTATGTGAAATATCGCGACTATAGGTATTACATTTTGATTGTCACTATTCACTTCTATAAGAAAGGTTAAGATTATTCTAAAGGATTTTAATGATAGAACAAATATTGTGGCTTACAAACTAAACTTTCTCTATACTAATAATAAAGCAAAGTATAAGGCTTATGTTTTAGGGCTCATGATTGTCCAAAAATTGAGAGCATAAGATTTAATAGTAAAAGGAATTTCTAAGCTAATCATCAATCAAGTAATAGGTGAATATAAGGTTAAAGAATCATCTTTAGCAAAGTATAGAGAAATGGCACTAGCCTTGATAACAAAATCTAAAATGTTTAACTTTTTGCAAACTCAATGAGCAGAAGATAAACAAGCAAATGCATTGGCAACATTAAAGGTAAAAATGGTAATTGAATATGGTGATGAAATCATCATTAATTTATGTTAATAACCCCATAATATCCCTAATCTTTAAAGTTAGCCAAAAATATTGGATGATTGAAAAGCTCCTATCTTGTAAGAATTAAGCAACCTAGAGATGGCTTCAATAAAAACTTTTTAGGACTTTCAAATAATGAATGACATTCTTTACAAATATTTCCTTAAAACTATTATGATGAAATGCATTGTAAGAGAAAATGATAATGGTAAGAGTGTATATTGATAGCTATGGTGAAGAAGAATCACCCTTTCATAGAAAGATACAGTGCCAAGGAGACTTTTAACCTACCATGAAAGCAAATTGTGATACTTTTTAAACTAACTATGCCAATTGCACTACAAGATAATTTTAGGTAGGAGCAATGATAGAAAGGGATTGGATCTCTTAAAAAGAACTCTCCCCACTGACCTAAAAAAGGCAGTAAAATTAGAAAGGAAGCTAGCAAGATACTTTATGAAAGAAAACATTTTATACAATAAAAAAGGTGGACAAAAAGCCAATAAGACACTTGGATAAGAAAGAACAACTAATTTTGCTCAAAGAAGTACACCAAAAAGATTATGAGGAACATCAAGGTGAAAGAAAATTACACCATGAACTCCTTCGCTTAAGCTATTACTACCCATTATGGAAAGAAATGCTTTAACCTATGTTTGCCACTATAGGTCTTCTTATATTTATGCTAATTTAAGCCATGCTTCAACTATTAAGCTTCATGCATTAAGCACTCCATAGCTTTTCCATACATAGGCATTTGGCCTTGTTAGTCCTATAAGACTAGTATCATAAGGAAAAACCTAAATATTGGTAGGAATGGATCTCTTCACTAAATGGATGGAGGCTTTAGTTTTGAGGACATCTTATATGGAGGTAATGCCAAGTTTCATTAAAAAAATGATATATAGGTTTGGAATTCCATAAAGAATAATCTTTGATAATGGTACCCCTTTCATTAATAAGGCTATCAAAACTTTAACACAAATAGAAAATTATTCATAATAGATTGAAACCTATTATCCGTATGTAAATGGACAAGTTGAGGTAACAAACAAGACATTAATAAGACTTCTAACTAAAATGGTCAGTGATAATTATAAAAATAGATAAACCATGTACAATAAGTTTTATGGGCTTACAGAATAGCCAAAAGATTGCTAGTGTAAGCAACACCATTTTTTTTAGTTTATAGGACAAAAGTAGTGGTACCAATAAATTTTGCAATACAAAGCAAACAATTAGCCTTTAAAATAAAAACATAAGGCTCTCAATAACTTTAAGTTAAAATAATGGAAGAAAATAGGCAAAGAGTGCATGAGGCACATATTATATATATCAAAAGAATTAAAATAGCCTACCAAAAGATAGTAAAACGCTCAAGCTTCAAAGTAAGAGATCAAGTCTCAAAGGTTATAGAACATATCATGAAAGGTTTGCATGCTTCAAAATTCACCCTAAGGTAGGAAGTTCCCTACATTGTTAGTTAAGTAAATTCTAGTGAGATCTATGTTTGTTTAATCCTAAAAATGGTTTAGAAACTACTCCTATCAAATTTAAGCATGTAAAGCAATATATCCATAGAATTCTTGAACCTAAAGTATAAATGTATTCTTTAGTATCAAAGCATAATTGTAAGTTTATGAATTAAAGCAAACCTTATTTATAGTAAATTTTAGTATATACATGAAAAAAGTCATTAGTCATTAGCAAGAAAGGATTCCTCCTTAACACCTCCTTACCATGTTTCTTCACTAAGGCTTCCTCAATCAAGACTTTAATATGCCATTCTATGTTAGTTATGTTCAACCTTCATGCTGTACTCTTAATATCATAACAGGCATCAAAATGAATAAAAAATGTTACATTCCTATAAATAGTCCTAGTCCAATGCAGTTATAAAACTAACACCAAAAGCTACTTTGACATTAAGATAAGCTTGGGTAACCTCATCTGCGAAAAATTATACCTTGGCCTTGGTTTATATTCTCTATTCACTAATGCTCTATAATTTGGTTCCTTTCTTGATAATTATTAGTGAAGAGCTTGGCCTTCCTTATTCCAACTCCTAATAGCCTTTTTCATTTTAGAGAGCTTATTTTTCAATATAAGAGCATCATTGCTAGCATATTTATAAAGAATGTAGTACTTTTTTAAAGACTCCTCAACCTTATCTTTTACGAAGTCTATCCACTAGCATGTCATATATTCTTCTCTTATAAATATGATTCTTGCTCATTAAGCATATTGGAATGTAACATTTTTAAATCATTCAGTGCACCATTCACTTCTTTGAAGTCAACCTTTGATGTAACCAATTCATTAAGGACCCTTTCAAAAGAAAGCCTCTACTTCTCAAACCTTTCATTGGAAACATTCATAGAATTTTTCAAATTAAACATAATCTTATAGGCTTTCTTAATTTGTATCACTCTATCAGTGGTTAAAGCTTACAACTTCTCTTACTAACTAAATTTGATATCTTTATGTTTATCATAAAAGTGACAAAAATCCATCACTTTATAGTGAACCTTCTCTAATAGTTTCTTATCCTTCATTAAGCCATTTAAAAGGATAGCCACAAATAAACTCTTAGTTTTAAAGTTTCTCAAATTGCTAAAGTAGCACAACTATTAACATCCTTATTAGAAGAAACATCAATGGTCTCATCTTATTTCTCCTTTCCCCTGGTAATAACAATTTGATCCTAGGAAGCTAAAGAGCCACCCTCTTGTATGATAATGCCTATAGCTTTTTTAGGCTCATAAGCAAGTTCAACAATGTTTAACAAAGAACACTTCCATCCAACACCTTTAAACACCTAAAAGGATTTGCCATAATACAAGGCTTCCTCATATATATCCTCGAAAGCCTTTTAACTAAGATTTACATGAAGTATTGTCAAAATTGTTAGTAGAATGAGATGCCATCATAGACAAAGTGATAAAGAAAGTGAGATAGCAAAATGCAAGAAGATCTAGGAAATTCTTGTAAGAAAGTTATGAATGCAATTCATGGAAACACAGAGTACCAACATAAAATTATAATAGTAGAAGAAAAGTTCAAATAACTTAACATATAAAAAGTATTAAGAGGGATAGGAAGATTGAGGGGCATAAGTATTAAACTGCATTGATGCAAAGAAAAATGCAAGAAAAGTACAAAAATAGATATCCAAGTCTAGCATTATCTCTACCCTAGATTACTAAATGGATATCCCAATGATTCTAAAGTACCCAAACCCTTTAGCATTGAGTTAGGTGTTAGTCATCTTTACACTAGTAAAGCCATGATAGTCCTAGCATGCTTGCTATCCATATAAGTCATTCAACATTGGCATATTAATATGATGTCATTGTAAAAGTGTAGCCATCCAAGATTATAATATAGTGTGTAACACATCTTTAAGATTTTAAACCTTGATATTAATAGCAAAAGGTTACTAGTAAAGCTAGGTAGACTTAGTATTAAATTGAACATAAGCTTAACATTGGTTTACCCGAAGAGAACTTTTCTATGGTGCCAATTTTTTCGCTTTAAGAAAAAAATAGGGTTAGCTAATTATGCTTTAAAAAGAAAAAAAAAATAAAGTCTAGCCCCTAGGTATTCTAGGACATTTATTTAATCCAAACCTCATGCAGTTGAAGTTATATACCTTCCTATCAAGTGTCCACACTAACAATATAGGGTAAATGATTAAGGTCCTAATAAACAAGATTTTTCATCAAAAAGGGAAGGTAAAGAGAAATATCTAGATAAAGTCACTAAAGAGTATCCTAGGCATGGCAAATAAAAGGAAGGATGACTGAGAGCAACTCGATCTCATAAAAAAGATGTAAATGTTGTAAGCAAAAATAGTAGTATGATCTCTCACCAGAGTTTACCAAGATTATAAACAAGCCATTTCGCCTCAACTACTAAATTTTGTTGATATCTTGCATAAACTTTAGCCTAATCCTTCTAAATTGAGGACCTTCATAGAAACCAAAATGGTCATTGAGTTTTTAGCCATTTCTTTGTTGAAAGTTACATCAAAAAGTGATTCGAAAGCTAAGCTACTACTGTTTGAATGCACCATGGTGAAAAAGAAAAAGTCAACATGGAAGAAAGGGTAAAGTTCAAGAAGTAAGCAAAATAGATAGTCAGGAAAAACAAGTGAGAGACCTATTGTGAAGAAAAGCAAGAATTTATAAATAAGAGGTCATGCTTTCCTCGGGAAGTCAAGGATGGTCCATTAATAAAGTATCAATGAAAGTGGTTAGAAGAGCTAAATATTATTAGAATGATAAATATTCTTAAGGTACATAAATAGAAAAAGGAGATATGCAATGAAAAACTAGTAAAATGCATTTATTATTTATTTTAAGAATGATAACAAAGGTTTATCCATATTACAAGGTAACTGCATCTTAACTTTCACACTTTTAATGCATTGGGAAACAGTTAAAGCTTATCTTGATAGTTTTCTAAAATATGTAGTTCCTCAGCTAATTAATGATACTTAATAGAATTCACAAGGGTAGAAGTACCTTCCACCACTTTAAGAATAATGTTTTCCTTAAAGAACTTAAACAAAGCCAGAACATCCCTTTTAAACTTTGTAAAGTCCTTAGCAAAACATGAAAATATTGTTTTATCTTTCCAAATTCTTAAGAATTGGACTAACTTAGCATAATTAACAATATTATACCAATGCTGCCTATTTCTATGAAAGAGGATGAGCTAAGGCTAATATAACAATGTCTCTTTGATATGCTTAAATTTTCATACGAGAAATTACTTAAATTAAACCTTTACTTGCCTTGCAAGCTTATCCAGATGAGATTTTTGAATGTTTTTATCCTTTAGTGCATCCTAAAAATATAGGTAATGGCTTTAGAGAACTCTTTTAAAAAGGATGGATCTACTATAATTACCAAGGCCAATGGTAAATAACAAATGCCTTCTATTTGAAATTTAGAAAATGGACTTAAAAAGACCTTAAGGGTTTTACCCAAGGTCAAAACCTCAACATCTAGAAGCTCAGAAGATATAGCTATGGATGAATTTAGATTTTAAACCTATGAAGCCAAAAGTAAAAATAACAAGTTATATCCATGACAAGCTTCTTGTTTGAAATAGCAGCTACAACTAGCTCAGTGATGTTGGTTAAGCACCCAAGGGTAGCTAATTAGAAAAAAAAAATTAATAGCTTAAGATTCAGCTACATATCCTCAAGGATAAGAATAAACTCGCCTTATATAGTTATAAAAATGTGAGTCTCACTGACCTAATACTTCAGCAAATAATTTGAATCTTTAAGGCTCTTTTTCATAGTTAAGCAGGAAAAAAATGTAAATAGTATTAATAACCCCTGCATGCTCTAATCGATTAAGATAGTTAAGATTTCCTAATACTTCTTTTGTCCAAGTATTAAACCCATTAGTAAGTTATGATTTGGGCATATATCTCACTAAACTAATTGAATAATTATTTCTCACTAAATGCATTAAATTAACGAACCACTAGGGAAAGGGATCCTTTCCTCTAAAAGCTTTTCTTCATGATAACAACTGAGCATTGCCGAATTAGCCAAGAAACCTAGCTTGGTATTTGAAAATTTCATAACAAGCTCATCAAAATCTTTTCTTATTGGCCCTAATTCCATTAGCTAAATCTTTGCACCTAAATTTGTCTTAAAGGTCAAGGATATATTCTCAAAATCAATAGGTATAGAAACCACTGTGTTCTTATCACTATCAATAGTAACAATTTTAAATGAATCATTCTTAGTATTAGTCTTTTAGGAAGCCTTTATGATCATAAATGAAATAGTAAATAATGAGAAGGTTTTCTTAAAATAAAGAGCTAAAGTAAAATATAGCTTAAGAAAGCTTAAAAGAATGAGTGTTTGAAATGAAGAAAGAGCACAAGCATATTAAATAAAAAAGAATATAGGTTAATTTTAGTAAAAAAAAGTTATGTTACTTTCCAAAAAAAGGACCACAATGAAAAATAAAAGTTATTAAGCATGGACCCATTAGAGTAAACAAAAATACACTAAAGTAAAGAATAAATGTTCTTAAAAATGTAAAATCACTAGATTAAGTAGATTGCACAACACCCACTGCTCTTAAAAAAAAGTCATGGCGGTCCCTATGCAAAGGCTTAATGTAGATACTCTAGCTTTAAAGAACCAAAAATAAGGGTCAATTTATAAAACCTAACAAAGCCTAGCACTAAAGTGCACTTCAAAAGAGCACTAAAAAGTAAACTAAGGTGCAAAAGGGCCTAAATTACATCAGCCTAAAAAATGCATTCAAAAGTGACTAAAGGCATTGAAGGCACTTGAGATGCTGTGGTGGTTTGAACAAATAGGATCCCATAGAAGTTTGAAGCCATTTAATAGTCACTCAGCTTAGGGAAAGAGCCATTTTGGTTGTGGAAAGTAGAAATCTCTCTCCACCATATTGAGAACTCTTTTGTAGGTGCCTTGGTTAGATTAGAATGAGGGCCTCATGCATAGTATATAGGAGCACTAGGCATATGACGCCTAAACCTCATCATTGCAAGCCCTTTGTGTTGAAGTAAGCTAAAGAGTCACAATGATTCTCACCTTTTTATCCAAATAACCCTAATTCATTATAACCCTACAAAATTACTTATATCAATCCCTATCTATCATCATAAATATCTTGCCATATTATCTAATATTCCATGTCAATTGTCCTCCTATTATAATTATCCTAATATTATTCATATCAATTATCAATTATTGAATAATATGATTAACTCTAATCTAGGCTAATGGATTATAACTTGTTATCCATGCCATTGCCTTTAAATTACTATAAAAATCCCATCTTTACCCATCTAAAGGCAAGAACCTATATCCAAGAATCATCATAGATAGGTTCTTTTTGCCCTGCTAAAATATTTAAACAATAATGCTCATTCTTTCTTCCCTTAAATGACTCCTAAAGATTCCATTATTGTACTTATATTTCCAACCCTAAAACCTTCAGAATTAACAATGTGAGAATTTCTCCTTATCCACACACACTCTCTCTCTCAAAAAGAAAAAAAAAGCCTTATTTTGAGTACTACATTTTTTTTATAAAGGGTATAGGAAATCCACATCCAATATAAATATGAATTAAGTATTTTTGTTTCAAAAATCATTTGCAAGTGATTAAGATGTATTGGAACTTTATGTAGTATTTAGCATATTAAAATGTAGTCTAGTATTAGGACTTTAGACCGTGATCACATCGAAATAGCTTTATGCAACTACAAGCATATGTATAAATATGTTTTTAACACTATACTCATGGTTTTTTATTAATTAGTATAGATAATATAAATTATATATCTACAACTGATTTTTTTAAAAAATAAGCTAAATAATGAGTTAGAAAAGCCATCAGGTCATTATTTTATTAGGATAATTTGTTAAACTAATACTTGCACTAGTTAATGTCATGAATAAAAATTTATATAATTTTATAAAAAAAATTGATTTACACTGTAAAATACTATTGTAATTTAAAAAATAAAATGATAAAAGAAATTAGTAATTTAGTGATTTTTACTAAATTACACATTAAATTTATTTAGTTTTTAGTTAAGTATAAACTTATTTGACCCATCCAATCTAAAAAAAATAGTTTGTAAGAAAAAATATTAATTTTATTAAATTTTAAAATTTGGCTAGAATTTTTTATTCTTTTTTATCCTTGTCGATTCAATAAATTTTGAGGTTATCTCAAATTGAATAGTACACAATTAGCAATTGAACCATTCAATTTGGTTTGCTTTTTTAAAACCTCTTAATGGTAACACATCACAATTGCAATTGTTACAACTGGAATAGGCTTTGAATGTGATTCTAGTTAACATTGTGCAATTACAATTGTGATATCTTACACAACCACCATATTAAGTTGTGATATACAATTTAGAATATAAGAAAAATGGTGCTAGTTATATACAAGAATCATTCGGTGAGAAAAATACATGACTAGCATGATCTACATTAGTTGACAAACCCACGCCTTTCATAACGTGAGTTTCAATGTGAGAAACTTGTTTTGTAATTAGTTTTTCCCATAAATACTGATAGAGATTAGAGAAACTACACACAAGATAACACTACCTATCTTAATGATTTTTCACAAGGCAATATATACCATACATACCTTATAAGGTGGGCATTTCCTATACATATGTCAACTTCTTAGCAATTTTTTCTTGCCTTAATCACAACTCTTTCTATTTTATTTTTTATTTTTCATTCAAATGAGTGTTTGCAAAACATGCCTTTTCACTTCTTCTTTTTTTTTTATGTTTTTTAGTTCAATTCACATGCCACTAACATGCCATCCTTCTTATTCTTGTAAAAATTTCGCATATCCTTTCCTATTCATGTTCCTAATCTTCTCTAAGAAGATTTTGCCCTATTCAATTGTTCTATTTTATTCTTCATCTCCATTTTCATTTACCATCATTTTTTGTTATCTTTTTTTCTTTCTAGACTTCACCTTTTACCTCTTCCACCTCCCTGTTCTTTTAATCTTCCTCTCTACCATCACCTCCTACTTATGTTAGAAAACTATCAAAAACTATCAAACTCATCCACTAGACAATGTGCTTAGTTGCCTCCATTAAAACTCAAGGGTGTGAATTAGAATTGACACTAATTTCCTTCAATGGTTTGCTTGGTTCTTTTATTTTTATTTATTTAGTTATGATACATTTGTTTTCTTGAATCTTGTGTTATTTTTTGAATATTTTTAATTTCCATTATATTTGAGTTTGCTTATGGTTAGTTTTCATTTTTTTTATCTTGATTTTTGGTTTTAAATGAAACAATCAGTCAAATTTGCTGCTTTGAAAATTTTGTATGATTTGCTTTATTGTTGAAGCTTTGAAATGATAAAATTATAAATTTCTTTCTATTGAATGATATTTAGTGCATTTGGAGTGGAAAAGATTTAGAATTAAATTTCAATTCTCATTTTTATTCATAACATTATAAGTGGTGGCAAAGTCATGTTCGTATGAGCGTGTACAAGTGAAGATAATAAACCTTCTAATTTCTTATAAGATATATTGAAAGCTTTATACAAGAACCCATTAAATTTTAATATTTGAACCTACTAAAATCTCATAAGATAATGTGATGACCCACTCTTGCTCTAAAATAATATGCTAGTCATGAAAATTTGAATTTTGCATTTAATATTACTTAATTGATATTTATAGAAGAATGGGTTAAAAATATAGTTTTATCTTTTGTTTTTATTCTTTAGTCAAGATTAATATATTGTTGTCATTATAATTAAAATTTAAGAATAATATTTTAATGCATATGATAGAAGATTTAATCAAGATTTAGCATAAAATTTGTGATTTTTGTATATAAAATCAATTAATTTCTCATAAAACTTACATTTTATATGAACTTTATGTATAACAATCACACACAAAATTAGAATTCTATTAATTACAGTTATGTAACAAATTTTTTATTCTTCTATATAAAAATTATAACTTTTAAATAAATTTTTAGAATATATAAAAATTTCACAAAAATTATGAAAAATATATATCAATGTAAATTTTTGGTTTAATATCAAAATATAGTCTTAAATTTAAAAATTCAATACAAAAATATGAACTCACTAATTGTGGGAACTTTGCCATTAACTACTAGTATATAGAGTCATTCATACTTCACAAATTGGCTATTAGTATTAGCCAATATAAATTTAACCTAAAATAACTTAATTAGCATTCAGTCATGAACCATCCACAAGTATGTCAATAGCATAAGAAGTTATTATGGACAACTATTTACAAGTCTTACTAACACATGGTCAATGCAATATTTGACATGCAATAGTGCACCTTCTTTAATTTGCAGTAAATGTCAAAATTATGTATAAATAAAATGTAATCTTTCATGTAACATTTATGTGTTCATAAGTATCTAGAATCAATTGTCCTAAAATTTATCTTAACGCCAATATCCTTGAGCGAGCTTACTTCTAATCCATTTAATAGTAGTTGAACACTTAAAAGGAAAAATCCCAATAAAAGAAAAGAAAGGAGTTCCAAGGACTTCAATGAGTAACCAACATATAAAAGAAATAATAGAATAAGGTCACCTTTGATTTAAATTTTACAAATCAATTAAAGAAAAAGACTAATCGAAATTGCTAACTAAAGAAACTTGTTCATGTACCTTGGTGAAGAGAAAATTTAAACATATAAAGAGTTTATTGTACCTTATAGGTAAAATTCTACTTCTATATACAAATTGATACCCCATTAACATTCCTTTACTTAATAAGCCATTACAAGTTAATAAAGAAATAATAAAATGCTACCAACATATCCATCTAAATATGAACTAAATTGCACACACAATAAATATATATAACATCCAATATTAAGTAATAAATACAAAATAAGTAGGTAAATCTCCTTATGACTCCTATTCATCCTTATCCCTCACAAGTTAGCCTTATCCCTCACAAATAGGCATGCAAATCTAGTGCATGTAGCCACTATATAAATATCATTACCTTCAACATCATCAAATCTTAATCATAGCATAATTTAAAGATTATCAACAAGTGCATTAACTAGTGCTTCAATTTCAAGACATAACAACAATATCCAACCATAACATAATTTCATAAGTTACAAACCACCATAACTTTTTGCTTAAACTTATCATACTTATTTATCATCTTAACATATATATATATATATATATATATATATATATGTATATATATATATATGTATATATATATATATATGTACATATATATATATATGTACATATATATATGTAGATATATATATGTACATATATATGTAGATATATATATGTACATATATACATATATATATATATATATATATATATGTATATCTGTACATATGTATATATGTATCTATATATAAGTACATATCTACATATGTATCTATATGTATATATACATATATACATATGTACATATACATATGTACATATATATATATATATACACACTGACATGTTATGGAATAATTTAAAGCTCTTAAGATTCTTGGAATAAGCATAAGTAGAAGAAAATAAGGTATAATTAATTATAAATAGGCAAAGACAACCCTAATCTATAATAATTGATTACATAGTCAATTGTATTAACATTTGTACTAGAGTAATCAATTATAATCAGGCGAAGGCAATCTTTTGTCCTTATAATCAATCATTTCATGAACATCCTTGAAAATTTACAGAATTTCACTATTCTTTTGCTATCAAATCATCACCAACCCATTGTTTATGCAACCAAACACTATTAAACCATCAAATGTCTTATTTACAACATTAAACCCTCGGGATCCCTCATAAATTCCATCATTTAACACATTCTAATTCAAGATTTTTCTTTCATGATCATAAGTGAAATCTTAAGCATAATAGCACTGAAATAAGGAAAATCAAAGTTAGAAGTTTAAGGAAAGGTCACTCACCAAATGAGTAGAAGAATCATTGAACCAAATTTATTGGTTGTAGGGTTTGGGGCCTTTAATCATTTCTACACAAATAAGGTGAGAAATTAACTAGATTGTCAATAAGCTTAGAAATCAAAAGGTTAGTTAAAGAAATCTTACTAACAACTTAGTGAAATCTCGGAAAAAAGTGGTGGAATCACTCAAGCCCCTGAAGTTTGTGAACCTTGATAGAAATGAGCTTAATACTTTAGCTTACATGGAGAATCTTGGAGTTGAAGAATGATTTGAAGTGATTGAGACTTGGAAAAGAAGACGGAGATGAGAAATAGAGAGATTAAGGCACTAGAATTGCTAACGAAGGAAGGGAAAAATGCTTTCAAAAGTATTTTAATAAAGTTTTGTAATGTGAAATGCCTTTATATTAATTGGTTTAATGTGTTTTTGTAATCCATAATTGATTATATAATCAATTAAGGAACACATCTCCTTTTAGAACATGTTTGAAGCTTTAAAAATGCAATTTTCTCTCCATAATCAATTATATAACCAATTATGGAATGCTCAAATAGCTTTTTGAACTTTATAATCAATTATGCCAAGATAAATTTATTAACTTCATTTTGAAAGATCATAACTTCTTTGTCTTCCACTTGTTTTAGCAAATCACCTATTTTTGAAAATGTATCTCAGTCTATTTTCAAATGGCACTATTTTCATGTTAATATCTCATGTAAATTTTGAGAAATCACTAAAATAAGAGATAAAGGTTAGAAACATAAGATTGTGAAAAGTTAGTTTCTTAGACTTAATTTGTAAAGATCATAGCTATGTCATATATCAACCATTTTAAGTAAATGATTAATCTATAAAAAGTTGTTTGAATCTATTTTCATATGGAACAAGTTTTATGAAAAGAAAATTAAATATATTTTTAATTACAGATGAAAGATCATTTAAAAGTTTATGCTAAAATGTTCAAAAGAGTGAGTTTATTAACTTGGACTGACTTAATCACTAATAAAGTAACTAGAAAACTTTAAAACAACTTTGGAATAATATGTATTTAGAAATTAAAAATAATGTAAATAAGCTAACTTCGTGCTTCCAAATTAATATCAACGTTCAAATATTTAATTTGGGTTTCAAACGAAACAAACAACTGAATTTGCTATTTTGAGAATTTTGTATAATTTGCTTTCCTGATTTTTGATATGATAAAATTGGATGTTTTCTCCGATTGAATGATATTTAGTACATTTGGAATGAAAAGATTTATAATTAGATCTCAATTCGAATTCGTATTCATAACACGAGAAGTATAGTTTATAAAGTCATTAATACTTCAAGAGCCAAATAGCCATTATCATTTTGACTGTTATGTATTTTGCATCGAACCTTAATTAGTATTCAAAATAAATGGGCCAACTTTGTACCGCCAAGTTGATATTAACATTCAGAGATTTTATTGGAGTTTTAAAAGAAACAATTAGTCAAATATACACTTTTGGAATTTTTGTATGTTTTATTTAGTTGATACCAACAATTAGGTAGCTCGATAGAAGTAAACTGAGCTACAAGATCTTTCAAGTTCGGTAAAGAGTCCTTAATTCAATTCTTGGAATCACCTTTATTATGAAGGAACTGTCATTTATTACTTCCGTCTTAAATAGTATTATTCTCATACTTGGTGAAAAAAAAAGTGTGAAATATACTGGTGTAAAAAAAATCAGTTGATGAAGTTTTGAATTGATAAAATTGGACGTTTTCCCTGATTATATGATATTTAGTGCATTTGAAATAATAAAGATTTAGAGGTAAATTCCAATTTCAAATTGTATTTATATAAATTTAATTAATACTTAATAACTAGATAGCTATTAACATTTTGACTAGTGTGAATTTTTCCTAAAATAACTTAGCATTTAAAACAAAATATTAGAAATTAGAAATAATGTAAATAGGCTAACTTATAATTGTTGGTGTTACCTTCCCTAATTTTTGGCCAAAAACAAATTTTATTAAAATTTTATTTTTACTATCATTTTCTTTTCTTTTATATTAAATTTCGGCAAAAAAAGGGGCACAATTATTGCAAGATAGTGAACTTTCTTAGTTCTTAATTATTTTACAATAATGTTATATGCACTAAAAATAAATTTTAAAATTAAGTTTTGAATGCAAATCAAATACCATCATTAATATAGCATGGTAAGATAAATTTATAAAATTCAATTTAATAGATATAAAAGATTTATAACTTAATTTTGAATCTCATTTTTTTGTAGCCCTATCATTTTTTATTATTTTAATCACAATTCTTATTATTTTTTACTTATTTCTTATTTAGCTGTTTGAATTTAAAGGTTGAAGATATATATGTAAGCGTTTTCATTATCTTCCCTCCTTCCCCCTCAAAACAATCTTTTATTTACATTTTCATTTTTTTTTTTTTGCTATCATTTTCTTTTCTTTTATATTAAATTTTAGCAAACAAAAGGCTTAATTATTGTAAGATAGAAAGGTTTCTCCTTCACTCCTCTGTTATTGCGTCTCAGCTGGAATCTCAGTATATATCGCTAGAAAGGTAAGCCTAGCAGCTTTTGGTTGCTCTGAGTTCCTTTTTTTCTTTTTTAAATTTGATATTTGTTTGAAGGCCTAGAAGCTTTGGATTTCTATTGTTTGCTTTCATATTGTTTTATATCATCTGTGTTTAAATTTGGTTGTCTTCCTGAATTTTAGTAGCTTTATTTTATTTGGTTATTTGTTTTTATTTTTACACCATTTTCTATATTGTTATAGTCAACCAAATAGTTATTTGATTTATTTGAAGTTTTTCTTACCATCATGAACTCATTTCTAGCTTTGTTTGATTAGTGTGATAGTTTTGACATGATTTTTTGTATCTTTGCAGGAAATTGATGATTGACTTTTAATCAAGTTTTGAATTGAATGTTGTAATAGTTTAAATTTACCAGAAGTCTCAATATATGAATCTTCAAGTGTATCTAAAACTAAACTTTTGGGTTTTTACTTAGTTGGATCCAGATACCTCTCCATCAGATATTTAAATTGTGGTTGCGATCGTGGTCGTGGATGTATTACGATATGAACGAATGCAGAAAAATACGACCATAACAATCTAAAATTGTGAAAAATCGTAGATATAGTCTGCCCCAAAAATGCAATATTGCGGGCAATATTACAGTCGCGGACCATTTTTTAAATCGTAGCTCTCCATCTTAAAATCTCAACTTACTTGACTACGATCTTTATTTAATACTATATATGTGAGCATGCTTTCATTTTCAAGTTCTAAGCTGTATTGGCTACCTAAGTTATTGGTGATTATTAGCATAATATAACATCGTTCATATGTGTAATCATCGTCTAAGCATATGGCCAAATGCTAAATTTAATTTATTGTTGGTGGTAATGAATAATCATCTACTAATGAATGGTGACAAATATGTTGCCATTGCTAGGTAAAAGAGATGAAGAAAGTGCTAAATAGTGCTTCAATTTGGACAAGAATTCAATTTTATCACATTTAAATAAATTTTTCTTTTGATAATTAGATTGTTTAGAATCATTTTTTGTTTATTTGATGTTAGAAGATCATATTATTTGCATAAGAGATTAATACCGTATTCTTCATTTTTTTCTTCTTCTTTGAATTGCTTCAATTTATTTAGCCTACCCTTTGGTTGTTATAGATCTTAGGAATATAGCTTTAGATTATCATGTGATCGTTTTAGTTCTTCTATATTATTCCATATCATGTATTTGATTTTTTTTACGTGAATATGTAATTAGTTTCTTTTTCTTTCTCTTAGACCCAACTTCAAATTCAAAGATCAATTTTGGGTCTGCATTGTTGATAGTTTGGAAATGCGTTAGCAAGCTACAGAAAGTTTAGGCGGGAAAGTAAATATGAACTGGAACTAACTGTGGTTTTTTATTTGTAGTTTTTGTAGTAAGAGTATAATTATAATTATAGATAAATTTGTATATCTAATTTGGTTTAAATTAAATTTTTGTACTGTATAATATTTTTTAATCAAAATTTTTTAATATTATAATTCATTCATATATTTTACTTTTATTTATAAATAAGCTTTTTATTGTTATGAATTTGAAAAGAGTAATTATTCACTATAAAAATGAGGCAGAACTAAGTTTCATTTCGTGCAAGTAATTCATAAGTTAATTAATAATTTATAACTAATAACTGATAGCTTAATTAAAGTATTTCATAAAATTAACGGTTAGAACTAGTTAAAATTATAAAAGAACATATTAATAGTAATAAATATATAATTAAAATAATTTATATTTATCTAAAAAATAAATTATATTATTGTAATTAATAAGTTTAAAGTAAAAATATAATATTTAATATTTAATTAATTATATTTTTTAAATTTATATATTTATTTATATAATTTTTATTTTATTATTTATTATAAAATTATAATTACTTAAAATATAATTAATTATATTTTATAAAATTATTTAAATTTATATTACAAAAAATATAAATTGTAAATTAATAAAAAGAATAAGGATGGATTTAAAAAGAATTTAAAGAAATAGTAACTTATAAATTACAAGATATTTTAGATAACTTATTAAATTAAAACTTATAAACTAGTGTGATAAATACCTTTACAGACTAGTTTATAATTTATTAATCATATCAATAAGTAACAGGACCAGTGATTCCATCTTTGTATAGCGACGGTTTTAACTGCGTTATCATAGCTTGCCCAGAAATATGGATCGCCAATAAAGAAATAGCCACAGTTATGACCAAGCGTTAGAATTGTCCACTTACCGGACGGCGGCGATTTTCTGACTACCAATAAACCCATTTTTAAGTTTAGAAAAATAAAAGCCGCAGTTTGTTTTTGAATATTTTCTTTTTAAGTTACAAACTGCCACTATTGTTTTTGAAGAAAAGTAAAATTCAACAGGTTAGCGTTAGTTACAAACCACCTCTATTGTTTTTGAAATTTTCTTAAGGAAAGACTTGCAGCGGTTGTAACGCTGCTATTTTAAAAAAAAAATTAAAAAAAATTACAAAGTCCTTTAGCACTCAATTACGACACTTATCAAATTAGGTTTTTCTAAGTGCAAAATTCATTTTAAAAAATAAAATAAAAAATCATAATTTTTAATTAAAAAATCAAGGGAACAAATTAAAAATTATTTTTAATTTATTATTATTTATTAAACTTAGAATTCTTAATTTTCTTATTAGCGATTATGATTTTGTATTTATTTTTAAAAGTACATCCTGCCCTTTAAACAGGAAAATCCACATCGATCTTTCAACCTAATTGACCAAAATACACATCCTCATATGCAAAAAAATTGAATCGTAGAAACTTTCAGAGGAGGAAAAAATCAGCTTGGAGAAAATGTAGCAGATAAATTACCTTCTTTAGTTCAACTTTTGGAGGAGGCTCCTTGTAGAAACTTGGCATTGGCACGGCATTGAATATCATTCTGTTTCTTAATTGCTTAATCTCTGCCTTCTGGTTTTACTGCCAGAAATTACATTACATAAAAATGGATAGAACATGCTGCAAAATATTCCTTCAATAAGAGTTAGAATGCGAGTCCCAAACAAAATTAATATTTCAACCAAGGAAAATATTACACATCAGCATTGAATTAAAATTTAAAACTTACCAAGTTATCATTTATCCTATACATGGCTGGTTCATTGGCTTGAACATGATATCAGGTGGCCATAGGCATGTAACCAGTTTAAAACAAGATGCTAAGAAGTATGCAAAGTACAATATGTCAACACAAGCATACCTAAAAAATCTCAGTATCATCCACGTATGAAATGTTAATAAGATATTCAAAAAGGCTATTACGTTCCCTTTAGTGGATTTTAACATATTTGGCTTTAAGGGGAAAAAAAATTCATTTCATTTCAATTCATTTGTAATTCTCATTTTAATTATATTTTTGCCATTATGAAATTCATTTAATTTTTTAAGGATTTTACTGAAATTCATTTCATTTGACTTAAAAAACATATTATATAAATAATTTATCATTTCTCTATTATTGTATTTACCATAATACCATCAAAATTTACTTTTCAATTAATTTTTATATATCTTTAATATATTATAAATAAAATATTTCATTAATTATTATTTGTAAGAAAGTTACCAAATAATAAAATTTATTTATAAATGAATTGAAATAATTTCTATTGAAATGAAATAAAATTGATTCTGTATGCCAAGGACCCTTAAATGTGAACCTGCCTGGAAAAGGGTATCCAAAATACTATTTAAGAAAGAATTAAATGCCCAGCAACAAATCGAACAACTACGGGGAAAGAGATATGGGAATGAAGAGAATATATTAAGGAAACGAAGAGCAATTTCTCAGTCTAAAATTCAAGAGGCCGGCTCTATTCCTGAAAACTGAGAAAATATATTGCATCGAAATTGACAGAAAATATATTACAACGAAGGAAATGGCCTCAATGTAAGCATGTCACAGAGTATACTACTTATCTTATCTTATACATATATTATAAATAAAAAAGGTTATATGCGATTCTAAATCTTTTTATCATTTGAATTAAACTTAACAAATTTATCTTGTTATTCTATATTTAAGAATCATTAATTTATGGACAATTCTAACATATCCAGAATAAAAACTTGGGTATCGATACTTAAGACACTTATCTTTATATTTATCATTAAATTAAAATGTTATTTAAATCTACGGTCAAAAAAAATAGATGAAAAAAGGAGTTAACTTGTAAAAAATGATGATATATTATTTTTTTTATTCTATCCATATATTTTAACTTATTTATATATTTAGCAATGATTTAAAATAAATTTTTATAGTAGGCTATTAATATTAGGCTAATATTATTAAATTATTAGTGATTTATATAATAATTTATTAAGCCATAAAACATATTCAATAATCAATACTTGTAATCTTCATATAAATTATTTATATTGGATTAAAATTACAAATAATAGATCATGTATATAATATATTAAAAAAATTATAATAAATTTTTTATCCATAAATGTATTTATGATTTTAAATGTTAAAAATTTTTTATAAAATGCAATTAAAAAAAAGTGACAAAGGATACCTTTTACTGTAGTACCAATAACAAATCACTCAAATGTAATTGAATATAGTCTTTTTAATTCAAAATTGAATAGACAATTTTTTAAAGTTGGCAAAAAAGAAAAGAGTGTCTTGTTTTAATTGTTTTTAAATCTTATTTAGAATAAATTTACTTTTTTATTGTTTAAAAATATGTAATATAGTCTTTATATTTACTATTGATTAAAATGTTATTTAAATCTACGGTCAAGAAAGACAAATGCGAGAAAGGGTTAATTTGTAAAAAATAATAATATATTATTTTTTTATTTTACCCATATATTTTAACTTATTTATATATTTAGCAATGATTTAAAATAAACTTTTATAGTATGCTATTAATATTGGGCTAATATTATTAAATTATTAGTGATTTATATAATAATTTATTATGCCATAAAACATATTCAATAATCAATACTTGTAATCTTCATATAAATTATTTATATTGGATTAAAATTATAAATGATAGATCATGTATATAATATATTAAAAAAATTTATAATAAATTTTTTATCCATAAATGTATTTATGATTTTAAATGTTAAAATTTTTTTATAAAATGCAATTAAAAAAAAGGGTGACAAAGGATATTTTTTACTGTGGGACCAATAAAAAACCACTCAAATATAATTGAATATAGTCTTTTTAATTCAAAATTAAATAGAAAAATTTTCAAAGTTAACAAAAAAGAAATGAGTGTCTTGTTTTAATCGTTTTTAAATCTTATTTGGAATAAATTTACTTTTAAATTATTTAAAAATATGCAATATTTCTTAATGAATTAATTTTATTATTTTTTTAACAAAAATGTTTATAAATCATTTAAATTGGCATCCTTCATGATTTATATAAATTATATTTTTATATTCTTATAACAAAAATATAATTTTAACTTTAATCTTTACTAAAATTTTAATTTTTCTCTTAAATTTTATTTAAAATAAATTCATTATTTAACTTTAAAAAGATTATAAAAATGTTGATGAAGATGATCTTAAATTGAAAGAGAAACATAATGTACCTAAAATTTAATTAAATGACATTGAAGAAGAAGAAGAAATGTCAAGTAACAAAAACTAATCATCATTAGAACACATAACAATTGAACCTTTTATGCAAATTGGCATAAGGAAAAAGTTACGTATAAAAAGAAATATTACACAAGATATATTAAAGGCAAGAATAAAACTAAAGTTTGGATGATGATGGTGTAGAAAGAGGAGGAAGAGGATGAGAATGAGGATGAAAACACATATATAAATAAGTTAATCAAAGTCATATAAGCTTACCATAAAATAAAAAAATATCTTACTATATAAATGAGTTAATTTTGTTAATAATACATTTAATGTATTTTAAATGTTAAAAATTTCAATAAGAAAATGTCAATACTATATTTATCCATGTATTGTAGTTAAAAGAAACATTTGATTTATATAAATGAATTTTTAATTTATTTTAAAAATGTATTTTTTTTTGAAAAATTTCATATATACGTAAAATAAAGTTTAACCTAAATCTTTAAATCTATATAGGAAAAAAAAATTTGGCTCAACTTATTTTTATAAACTCACAAGTTTATAAAAAAAATTTAGGGTAGAAATAAAATTAAAATAAATTTAAGTCTTAAATTATAAGATTTATAAATAAATGAATTACCTAAAAACCTCTTTCATATATAAATAAGTGTCATTTATTTATAAGTTTGTCAATAAGTCAACATTTTATTAAGAGAAATAAATAATAAATTTAAAAGAAAATTTAAGTTATGTATTTTTCTTTATCCTTTTTGGGCCATAAAATATATTCAATAATTAATACATGTAATTTGCATATAAATTATTTATATTGAGCTAAAATTATAAATAATAGACCATGTATATAATATATTAAAAAAATTTATAATAAAATTTTTTATCTATGAATGTATTTTTAATTTTAAATGTTAAAATTTTTTTTGTAAATGTTCTATTCTTAATGAAAATGAAAATAGAAAATAATTAAAGTAAATGTATGAATTTTTTTATTTTGATGAAAAATATGAACTTCTAAACTTTATATACAAAGGTGTATGATATTAAAAAAATAGTATTATTGATCTTATTTTTCAACCTTGTTCATCGTCGAAGGAATTTGAAATTATAATGAAACTTTTTAGTTTTTATTTTTCTTTTTAAATTTATTTTGCAAATTTAATTTTTGTTTTGAAAATTTTTATATATATGTAAAATGAAATTTAGCCTAAATCTTTAAATTTATATAGGAAAAAATATTTGGGCCCAACTTATTTTTATAAACTCATAAATTCATAAAAAAAATTTGGGGCAGAAATAAAATTAGAATGAATTTAAACCTAAAATTATAAAATTTATAAATAAATAAATTACCTAGAAACCTCTTTCATACATAAATAGGTGTCATTTATTTATTAGTTTATTAATAAGGATATCAATACTCAGACTTTTAATTTGGGTATGAAATAACTATCCTTAATTTATATTCGAAACTCAATTTTAAATTTTACTTTCAAAGCATATTATATTATTTCCATTAAATGAAAAGCCACTTCCTTCTCTCTGACTATCACTTTCCCCTTCTTTCTACTCCCAACTCTCTTCATTTTGAAATATTTAAATTATACCACATTCATGAAGCAACCACTCATTAGAAATGGACCTTAAATCCGACCCCCCATCTTACAATTATTACACTTTGTGACCGCGCCACTCATCAAAAATAGACCTTAAATTAGGAATTTTTTTTGAAACATAAATAAAGATCTGATGAACTTAAAATGCCATTTATGCAATTGGAAACTGTATGACCGGAAGAGCAACTAGATTAAATTTTTCATGCACTCTGCTAATTCAGTTTAATGAAGATTTGTGGTTTTATCAGAAGTAGAACAACTACCAAACTGCTGTTTATGAACAAAAATTGTGGTAGCTTGAAATGTAGATTCCATAACAGCTCAATGACGTTACAATTCGCCTCACTTCCACTTCCCACGAAGATCCACCCCCCCCCCCCTCTTCCTTTTTTTTTTTTTTTTGGGGGGGGGGGGCGATCATGGCAAGACAAATAGTGAATTAAGCAAACTTCCAATTTTCAACATTGGGATAATCAGTTTCTTAATGCCCCCATTGAACAATAAATTATCTCACAAATATCAATGTTTAAAACAAAAGTTAACAAAAATTGTGGGACAATAACATTAACTAGGCAACAAGAATAAACACATACAGAGACAAAGGATTAATGCAGAGGAAGGGCATTCATAGCTGATTTTTGTTTACCATGGCAACCAAAGACTAATATGTTGATACCCACTTTCCATGGCGGGGCCTCCATTTTCGAACAAACACAGAAAAAATTGTTGGACAGGAAAAATCAGTAAATGAAGTTCTAATAACTTCATACTACCATGAAATATAAAGTCAAAGCCTATTGTTTCTATATTATAAATTTCAGTAAATATAAAATTCCGGCTTTTCTTTGGAATTATGGCCCTTTCTCTCTTTTCAACGTGCCGATCATGACCAACTACTACATGCCACTAGTTAACTAATAAATCACAGCCATTTGCAAATAATTATTATATATCAACCCCACCACAGAAATCAAAATTTACTTAGATCTTACATCCAAATTAGAGGATTCTTTTACAAGAAAATCATGACATTGAAAACTAATTGGCTCTAGCATATATCTGCAAATACCTAGGAACTATTTCATACAAATGTTAGTTCATATAGAGCAATCCAAGAAGAATCATCTTAGAAAATACCTGTATTCATAAAAGCAAGAACACCTCTTATTTTCAACTTTCTCCCAGTTCTTCCAGCCAACATGCGTCGTACATTGATCCATATAGGTGCATGTAAAAACCACTCTTCCAAATGGAAGGGTTTAATAGACTTTAATCCGAAAAAGAAATAGAAGAGAAATGCATTTAATCCAAATGATATAGAAAATAATAGGTGATACAGTTCTATATCTTCAACAACTTCAAAATTTTCCTCATGATACAATGTTGACTATTTGACACATCAACACAAGGCTTTAGGAAAGCTGAAGAACAAGAAATTTTGCTTTTAACCTTTTCCCTTTTTTCCTTCTTCCTCTTCTCGCTCGTCACCTTAACCCCAATTCTTCTGTATTTTTCCCCCCTCTCCCAACACTCGTCTTTGCTATACACCAGTGGTCAACTATCAGCGTCTTCTTGAATATCCTCTCATTATTTCTTCTTTAAATGATTCCTCTCTTGTAAAGGCCAAATGCACATTGAGTGGAGAGAACAGAATATGCTTGTGAGAACCAAAGAACTTTTGTGAGTTAAGAAAGAGAGAGAGAGTGTTGGGTGAGAAAATGATTCGTAGCACAAGTAGAAAGGACCAGGAGCGGTGGGGTGCGGTAACGTAATTTGGCGGTTGGAGCTCAAAGTAGAGATGAAGGACTGCCGGGAAATTGGTTCTGGTCTAGCAGGGAGGTATTTTTCGATGATGAACAGGGAAACTTTAAGAAACTGACAGTTTGATGGTTAACGGTGACAAAGCAACTTTAAGGCTCTGGTTTTTTTTTTTTTTTTCCTTCTCTTGAAAAGACGTTTTTCTATAGAAAAATATTATTTGCTTCTCCATAAATAAAGAAGTCGCATGTTATTTTTACACATTGTTGTAAAACAAATAATACTAAAGTTGTAATAATGAAAGAAAACTATTTCCTATTTAAAAAAGAGAAAGTCTTCTCCTTTGAAACTCCCTATATTTAACGTTGAACATCTAAAATATTTTTTTATCATTTTATTAATTTATAATTAAATTTTTAGAGGAGATATTTTTCACTACAACAAGCAAAACTTAACATTCATTGAATTTTCTGAGTCCTTTCCTTATTCCTTCCTTAAATAATCAAACTATTAGGAGAAACTATCGTCAGTGCTCCAAATCATCTCTATTGCTACGGAAACTAACATTGCTCCTGAAATTGCTAAACAACGAATAAGATTAAAAATGGGAAATTTAATCAGAATATCTAAAAGATGAAGTAACATTAGCAACTTTTCATTTGTTTAGCACTAATACAAAAATTATAATTACAGCAACAAAAACTACTACTAAAAATGAATTTCAAATATCTTTTTAGAAGTTAAACAAGCGTAGAATTTGTTGGTGTATATTTTGGAAGTCAATCATAAGATAATTGTATTAGTATACATTGTATTATATTTTCTTTATATATAAAAAATTTCAATTATTATATTTAATATTATATCTACATAATATAAATAAATATAATATTTATCTCTAAAATAATTAATACTATTCTTAAATATCCTTAATCGAGTATTATTATAAATTAAAATAACAATAATACATTAAGACTAGTATTTACACTGGTTGATGATCAAATCTTATTTGCCAACACATGGATACATGTTAGAGAACGAATATATTGGACAAACCCTCTATAAGAATGCTACATTAACCAATATGTAAGTGTCATAATAAATTCTCATAATGATAATGATGTAAATGGTCCTTAAATCTAAAATCATTATAGTTTCCTATACAAAGAGTTGTATACTTCGATACTATCTAATGTTACATGTAATATAACTAGCCTAAAAGATGGGGATTAAGTATATCACGAATCATGTAAAGAGATGTGAGTGATCTAAATAGAATTTTCTCTCCTACATAAGAGGAATGATACTTATGGACCCCTTGATCAAGTAAGATTACAAAATATATGGTCATGATTAAATAGATTAATATATGATATTAATTCATTTATTTTGAATTAGTTTACTCAAAAATAAAAAAAATATAAATTTAGTTATGAAAAAGGTAACATATCTCATGCCTTAAGTTTAACTTAAATACCAAGGACAAAAGAAATTAGACTACATGAAACATTAATCACAAAAAGATTATATTAAATCAAGGACAAAAGATAGCACTCACTATATGTTATAACAAAATAAGATTTTAGGATCACTATCAATATAATGAGAACCTATAAAATTGCACAAAAAGAGCAAGTTAAACATTAGGATCAAAGTATAATTAAAAACTCTTAATTAAACTAAAACTCTTAGTTAGGATAGGTCTAATATGATTGGGTTTCACTAAGTAATAATACAATATGATTGGGTTATACCATAACAAAAAATAATAAATTTAGTGATAACACTTCTTGCAATGACAAAAAAATAGTCATTAGTGATATATAATAATACTTTTACTGATGATACAATCATTGATGATACATCAAAATTCCATAGGCAGGAAATTTTCTGATTGAAAATTAGGCTAGAACTAATAACAATGACAAAATTATTGGTGAAAATAAGCAAAAAAATTTAGCAAGAAAATGAAATCTTCAATGATGACAATTGTCATCAATGAAAATAAAGAAATTTGGACTATCAATCTACTTGATAAATTGCAATGACTTAATTGTCATTAAAAGCATAGTATTTTACTGATGATACTGCCATCAATAAAGAACACCCGAGAAATTATGTTGCATAAACTTTCGTGTACTTTACCGATGATTAAAGGTGTACATAGGCTGGATCGGGCGGGTTTCGGGCTAAACCATCCAAGCCAAATCATATAAAATTGAAGACCCGAACCCGGCCCGACTCGTTTATGTTTTAAAAAAATTTGGCCCGGCCCGGCCCGGCCTGAATTTTAAATTAAAAAGCCCAAAACCCAGCTCGAAAGCCCAAAAATATAAATTTTTTTATTTTTTAATAAAAATAAATTTTTAAAATAAAAAATATATATATTTAAAAATATAATATGATATTTAAATATATAAAATATTTAATTATGTTAAATTAATATTTTTATATTAAAAATAATTAGATATAATTATATTTTCTAATATATAATTATATTATTAAAAATAAATTATTATAATCGGGCCCGGCCCGGCCTATCGGGCTTTTTTATCTTGGCCTGAGCCCAACCCAATTATTAATCGGGTTATAAAAAAAAGTCCCATTAGACCTATCGAGCCAAAAAAAAGAACCCAAATATTCTATTTTTTCAGGTCAGGCGGGTCGCCCGACCTATGTACACCTTTACCGATGATCATGTTGTTGGTAAAATGTCAAGTGCTTTCAATGATGACTAAGTTGTCATAGTTTATTAGGTAGATTGACAATCAAAATTTCTTTTTTTCCACTGACAATAATTTTCATTATTGAAGATTCTATTTTTTCGCTAAAAAAATTTTATCAACGACAATGTCATTGTTGAAAGCACCTTATTTTTATCAATAACTCTTTAACAATAACTAAGAATTAGTTTGTCATTCAAAGTCCTTCAATTATAAATACCCCCCAGGACCATTTTTATCTTATTCACGTGGGGAAGTAAAAGGCATAACGATAGAAGAGACGAGGTAATTTATTTGTTTTTTTCTATAGTTTTATTATTTTTTACAATATAGTATATTTTGTTATTTATATTTTTTTGAATTGTTAGTTTTTATTACTGTTAATTAGTGTTAGTGTTTGATGTTTGGTCTCCATTTGATCGATAGATTTATTCTATTAAGATAGGTGAATCAAATTCTATTGCATTTTATTTGAGTATATAATTTATGAGGTGATCAATATGAAATATGTTAATTTAGTTTGATGATATGATTATTTTGATATAAAATAAATTTCATTTAGTTTTATATGTTATAAACATTAAATGTGTTTATATAGTTTAATTTCAATGTACAATTTATGAATTTAAATTTTGTTGTTGTTATATTAATGGATAAAATTGTAATTTTGTATAATAAGATATGTGTATGAAATATTTAGTTAAATTGATATAAGATGAAGTTGTTATAAAGTCTTGTTTATAAATTTTAGAGTTAGGGTGACAAAATTTTTAGTTATATTTTACTTTTAAAATTGAAATAATATAATAAAAATTAAATGTGAAGTATGAAACCAAAATGACTATATAAATATAGTTTAAAAAATATATTGACATGAAAATAAACTTTTGGGCATATAATTAAACTTTTTCAATATAACTTAATAAATATATTTTAATGAAAATGTATAACAAAAAACTAAAATGTTATAAATATATTTAATGAAAATATTGTGAACATATAAATAAGATATTTTGAAAGTTTTCAAAATTTAGAATATTTATATATGTAAAAAATAAAATTATATATTAAATAAGTAAAAATATTGAGATATTGAAAATAGAAGACATAAAAAATATTGAATATATAAATAAATCATTTCAATATATTGAAAAATTCAATATTTTTATACAATTAACAATAAATCAAATATTATAGAAATAAATAATAATAATGATTATAAAAATTCAAATATTCCTTATAAAAATATAATGAATACATAAATATATTTAAAAAAATATGTTTATATGAATGTAAAATTTTGAATATATAATCATATTTGAATTAATATAATTTAATAAATATATTAATAAAAATGTGTAAACATAAAAAATTCAAATCATAGTAATACATCAAAATAGTTATACATTAAATATATAAATAAGGAATTTTAAATGATTGAAAAATTAAATGTTTTATATATTCAACAATAATATTACATATTATATAAATAAATAATAAGAACTTAAAAAATACATATAAATTATATACAAATAAGTAACAATTAGAGTATATATGATTATATATTTTAAAAAAATTAAAAAACATAAAGATATCATGTAAAAATATAATGACTATATTAACATATTTTACATAATTCTCATTGACATGAAAATAGAATTTTAAATATGTAATTAAATATTAAAAAAAACATAACTTAATAAATTTTAATAAAAATGTATAAATAAAAAATATTGAATCTTACAAATTTATTTAATGAAAATTTATGATTATATAAATAGGAATTTTTAAAAGATTGAAAGAATTTGAATTTTTATAGAAATTTAAAAAAATTGAATACTTGAAAATTTACTAATACTCATAAAATATATGTCACATTAAAAGACTTCAACTATACATCTTATGAATGTAGCAGAGTAGGTTCAAAAATTCAATTCCTAATTTTAAAATATTAAATGTAACAATTTATATAGATATTTAAAAGATTCAATAATGTAAATAATAATACACTTGAATAATTGTTGAACGGAATTGTAATGTAAGTTTAAAATTATTATAAATGTACTGTTATAATAATTTTAAATAGAATTATATTTGCACTCTAAGCTTAGACTCTTTTAGGGGTTGGTTAATCTTTATAGGTCAGCTAATCCTTGAATTACCCCTCCAAGTTGGACAGTTTAGAATATGTTTTATAGTTATTATTAATAATTTATCTAATTCTTATTTGACATTATAGAAATTTCTTAGCATTTTCACTGTTCTCCAATTGTGAATTATACTGATGTATAGTTTACATACTTAAAGAACTATGAGGAGATGTTGTCAAAATTTCTACATGTAAAAAATAATAAGCGTGGATAAATTGATACAATTATAACTACAAAAATATATCAAATAGAATAGTATCTTACTATTTAGAATTCTATGAAAAGTTATCTTCTTCTTATTCAATTATACAATGTCAATAGATAAAAATTGGATATATCTCTGAGATTGCTTGTCAGAGAAGTATTGAAATGGTGTGTTGACATTTGTTAAGAGTGCCAAAAGCTTTGTCGATAAAAAGGTTCGTAAGATGCTCATGTAAGAAATGTGTGAACCTATTATTTCAAAATTTGGCAATGTTAGAGGTACATATTATAAATAATAGATTTCATCCATTATACATGAATTAGGTACATCATGATAAGGTAAATGGTTCAACTTCTAGGAGACAGGAGGTATCTCCTAATGATAGGAATGAGATGGTGGGCATTATACATAATTTCATTGAATCAAATTATAGCAATTACAATGACTTGTTTGAATAAGTGGAAGTAGAATTATATCTAAGATGCACAACATTTTTAGCCTTAAACTTTCTAGTAAAACTCATGCATTTGAAAATGTTACATAAGTGAACTAGCAAGTCATTTGATATTTTTTTGAAGTTACTAAAAGAGACATTTCCAAAAGATAATAAATTTCAAAATCACAATATGGTGCAAAGAAATGACTTAACAAATTAGGGTTGGAGTATAAGTTAATCCATGTGTATAAGTATGACTGTGCACTTTTTTGAAAAGAACATGCTGTAAAGGACAATTGTCTAATCTATGGAGAAAGCCAATGGATAGATAAAAACACAAAAGAAAAAAAGGTTCCTCAAAATGTACTTCGATATTCCACTAACTCATTAGCTGAAGTGATTGTATAAATCAAGGCACACTATAAAGGATATGTTATGGCATCATATTGGAAGTTCAATAGAGGATAAGGTAATACACTATAAGAAAATTGTCATTTTTCGACGTCAAATGCATCAGAAATATGTAGAAAAATGTCAATTTTTTACAGATTTCCGACGTCCATTAAAATGTCAATATTTGACTCATCGGAAAATTTTTTGACGTGCATTGCCGTCAAAAATTTTCAACGTTATCTTCGACATCCATGTATGTCAGAAATTCTGATGCTCAAATACGTCGAAAAATCCGTTAAAAATTTCTAACGTCATTTTCGATGGCTAAAAACGTCAAAAATAATTTTTTTTTCCAACAATCACAGAAGTCGGAGATATTGACATGTCAATTTTTTTCAACAGCAATGTACATCGAAAAAAATGACATGTCACACTTTTGACGTCCTTATTCATCAGAAAGACGTCGAAAAGTATAATATGACAAAAAAATTGAAAGAATTTTATTTTTTAAAAAAAAAAATTGCCACCTAATTAAATAACTCAGTATCAATTTTTGAATATATTTATCCTACTTTAAATCCAATCTAATATACAAATGCAAATTGAAATATATTAGAAATCAAGATTAAAATGATATAGCTATTGTCCATATAATTCAGCCAAAATACCTTAAACAAAAGCATCAAACATTAAGTATATTTAAATTAAAAATTGTTTCATAATTCAGTCCCATAATCTTCCTCATCCTCTACTCTTGCATTTTGGTTTGAAGGATTTTGTTGTGAAGCCTGTGATAATCCAGAATAGATGATTTTCAATGAGAAACTTACTTCTTTTTGGTTACTCAACAAATAGTAGTACAAAGGAATAGAGATTACAGACCTGTAAGTGTCCTATAGGCAGAAAACAAACTTGAAACCACACATGATCATGCTGATATTTGATACTTTATGAGGACCATATCAAAAGAGAATGACTAGAAGTAGTACGATGATACATAAAAACCACATTCAGTCAATAATTAACTATAAATATCTGCTATCACTATTTTGCATTTGAATAGCATTTTGAGATTAACAATCAGTCACTTGCTAGTCTTTCAGTTTCACCAAAATTTGGCCTTATTTCTGTGCCACTTGCCTAGTTAACTACGATCTCTGCTTTCATGTCGCATACCTGTAGTGGTTCTTTTCCCATTTCAAATGTCGTTTAAGGAAGGTAATAAATAAAATTAAGAAAGATAAATTATAATTTATTAATATATTTTTTACTAAAAATTAATTAATAAATAAATTTATTAATCATTTATTTAAATTAAAAAGATAATATTTAAAAGAAAATAGTAAATACATTCTTACTTTTCTAAAATAATAGATAAAAAGAAATATTTTTTTAAAAAAATAAAATTTAAAAAATATTGAAAGGAATATAATTTGTCTAATATTTTGAGACTAATGATTACTTGATTGGTTCAAGTATGAGTTGGAAACAATTAAAATAACATATTAAATGGATCTTAAAAAATTTAGTGTAGTATAATAATATTTGATATTATTTGAATGGACTTTGTTCCTTATTGGATCAGGATTCGAATTATATGTGCAATAAATAAATTATCATCTCTATAATTAAAATAAAAATAATAATAAAATCATTTTTATGAATAAATAATAATAAATAAATTACCATCTCTGTTCTACTAGCAGATTTCTATGAATTTTATGAATTTTTGGAAATTGTGAGAAAATAAAATCATTTTTGTCTCTCTCAATTTTTGCACAGCTTAAACAATTTCAGTGTTCTCTCTCTCATTTCTATCCAAACATGCACTTGGCCTAGCAAATTTGTTGCCCGCAAGCTAATGAAATGGTCAATGACTCCATTCCATTGTAATGAACTTACTTTCCCAATATGCAGATACTGCACTGGACCATGGCCCATGGTGTACTTATGCTAGCAAGATAGAAATTAAATGCCAAAAATTGGAAATTTGGTTACAGCAACCAAATTGTAAAATTATATTCTGCTTATTTCCAGGGCCCTGTCCAATGAACAGCCTGTTGGAATTCTTCATATTCTGCAGAGGACAGCTTGCAGTATGCACCAATATTAACTAGAAGAAGATGTTTCATCTCCTCCTATATACAACAGGCTTACATGTTTCCAAATTTGGAGATTTCTTTCATGTTGATCTAGCCAAGGAAATTCTAAGAAATCAAACATTTCCTTGGTTTAATATAGGATTAATAGAAAATTTGGTTGCAGAATGCAACAATAATCCGCTGCTGCAAACGTTCATTCTATGACAATGAGGGAGTTTGTTAGTTCCTAAATTACTAAAAACTTTTATTTCATCTTCAATTGATGTAATTTTCATTCATTAAGTTTATCAGTTGTTCAATTTTTTCTTTTGTCTAACCTTGCAACTATAATTAAAAACTGAACGTGTGATTATTCCCACCTAACCTATCAAAACTAAAAAAATCCTGACACGAGATCAAGCTTCTGGCTACCAGGATTGAACTACTGATAAAGAAATCTGCTAGTAGAATAGCAAGTTGAAGTTTTTATTTTGATTTTGAATTTTTGGAAATAAGTTTTTTGGTTATAAGTTGAAATTTTATGAGTTTTTGGAAATTGTGAGATAATAAAATCATTTTTGTTAGAAACTACTTATTACGTAACTTATAATTCTAATTGGAATTTTCCACAAATCAAAATAGTTCAAGTGGGACCAGGAATTCAATTTTCTAACTAACCACAACTTGCTTGTCTACAACCTTGTTGTCAAACAGTGAAGAACAGGAAATTAATAAGATGCATCTGAGTTGATAATAAGTCTTTATTGATGATTATTGTAATTATTAAATTATAATTATTAATAATAATTAATTAGAATAATTGAAGAATCTTATAACAAATATCTAAGGAATTGTACCTAAGTTTTTGTCCTGTGATTTCCTGCTATTGAATATTTACTTAAACCAGGCAAACTTGCATTTTTGAAGGGCATAATAATAGAAAGAATAAAAATTAACCAGAAAATAAAAATAACATAAGGGATAGCTTTTGTTGAGTAATGTTTGTTACCTCTAAAATTCTGTTAGCATTGTCAACAACTCCTCTAACTTTGCTTATTGATCAATTTAGCACAATTTCTACATCAAATTCTGAAAATGCAGTCACTGCAACAGAGTATGCTGGGAGTCCGACAGTATGGATTCATGGAACATCCTAAGATTACAAACTATGTTAACAAGAAAACATAACTGAAATATTAAAAGCTCAGCAAATAATTAGCCACAGTTTACAGGATGAAGTGAACTAAATGATGATGTTAGTCCCTTAAATTACAAGATAGAGTGAAACCTTCAATTTATTAACAATTTTTTTATGATGTTAGTCCTATCAAAATGCTTATTAAAGTTCATTTTGATTAATTTCATTCCTAAAAGCAAAAATAAAATTTAAAAACAATAAAATTAGTGAGAAATCATTATCTTTATAACATTGAGCCATTACTAATCTTGATATTGTTGTAAGGTTCATTCTACTTGTAATCAAATATCATAATTTGGCCTAATTGATATCTAATACAACTAAATCTTTCCTTCTTTACTGTATATAGGTAGATATGCCACCTGCTAAATACTCAAGAAATTGAGCAATATGTAGAACAATGGCAAAAACATTTTATAAGAAAATAAGAGTCATTCACTAAGAATAAGCAGAAAGGGTAAAGCAAGTTCAATTACTCTTAAGGAGTATGAAAAAGAATCCTGAAAAATTATGTAATGATAAAATTATCAAACATCATTTAACAATAGGAAATGTCTACTTCACAAACTCAATTAACTAGTACATTATAAAACTTAAGAACTTATTTTAACTTCTACATAGACAAACCTAATATGTGTATCTAAATTCCTAAGAACAATTTCATAAAATTTAAAACACTTGGAGATGTGAGCTATATTCAAAATTGCTACAGCAACAAAAGCCATAAACTCTGTTTCAAGAGGCTTTTGCCTATCAGACAGAGAATATACTAAAAAGTGGCTAACATCAAATTCGATTTTAGCCACCAAAGCAGAACATATAAAGCCAAACTAGTAGTCTCATCCTAATATGACAAAGATTATCATCCCTTTTTAAATGGTATTTTGGTGAGGTATTGATTAGTAACAATTATTTCCTCTTTTTCTTTAATAGGAAAGTTAGGCCAAAGATGACACTTCAGATACTTTCAGAGATTATGGTGTTGGCTTTTCTTGAGTACATAATGCTCATCTTCCACATATGTATATATTTTAATTGAAAATAAATAAAAATTGAAAAACCAGTTAAGATATATTTAAATTCTAAGCGAATATAAATATAAGTTTACTTTATAATAATTATAAGATTTTTTGATTTAGTATTGGTTTAATTATAAATTTGACAGAGTAATACTTGATCAATGCTTCTCGCTCTTGGGGATGAAGTTAACATTGACATCTTTTACATCTGTTGTGATGAACTCCATACCCTCCATTACCTTTGTTTAGCAATCATTCTGAGATATGCAAGACCCATTAAGTTATCCATTAATTAATTAAGGATTTAGTTTTGTTCATTTATTTTCTACATCTACAGCTCTCAATGTAAAAGGAATTGAAATTCTAACAACCAAATTCAAACAAACCCTTTAAGAATCAATAAACAATTATCAACCCAAAAACTTCCCTTTACACTGAAAACCAATATTTAACAAATAATTACCACTGCAAGAAAAAAAATTATATCTTTACCAAGCATATGATTCAACAGCAATCTTTATCCTCATAGAGATAATGCTATCTCTTACAAAAGAGTAAAAGTAGCTTGACTGATCAAACAAGTAGAACATGAAATATTCAAACCCTAGCACTAATAAATTTCAAAGGAATTTCATGCCATACTCGTAATGAAATCACGATGATAGACAATAGAGAGAGACTAACCTAAAAAGGAAGAAGCAGAGTGAGAGATTCATTCCCATAAAGGCACCGCACACTGGTTTATAGCAATGAAGACAACTGACTGAGATGATGGTAGCGCTTCAAATGGTGGCTCCGATCGGCTGCAATAATGGTGAGGAATGTTGGTGGCTCTTGGTGATTGAGCAATGATAAAGAATGCTGAGCTACGGCAAAAAAGGCTGATTGGAACCAAAATGAAAGATGATTGGGCCTTCCTCATTTTGGGAAATGATCTCAAATTTTCCAACAACCTTCTGATGTCCAACAATGTCACAAATATGGCTGGTATACAGTATTCCAATGCTTGTAAATGTCGGAAACACCACGTTAGCAAATTTTCTTATATTATGCATTATTAATAACTAATGACGTGACTTTTTCAAATTAATAAAATTATTTATTATTTTTTCCAAAGTTTGAGGGAGAATTTCCGACGAATACAAACATCGAAAAAAATAACATATAAATTTTTGAATTTTCAATCAACATTTCGATGAATTTTTGACGAATTTCCAATGTCCTAGATTGATTGTCGGAAATCCTTCAAAAAATGATGTCAAAAATTAACAAATTTTTTGTAGTGATACAACATCTTGTTAATGGAGAACCTTGGAAGAAATTCAATAAAAGGCATCCCAATTTTTCCATAAACTTGTAGAACATTAGGTTATGCTTAAGTGCAGATGGATTTAATCCTTTTGGTGAAATGAACTTATCCTATAGCATATGGCCAATGGTGATGACTACTTATAACTTGCCATCATGAATTTGTATGAATCAATCGTTTTTCATATTAACTCTATTAATACTAGGGCCATAATCACCAAGCAAGGATATCAAGTTTAAGACTAATTGTAAAAAAGTTATGACATCTTTGGAAGAGAAGGTTGAGACTTGAGATGCTAATACAAATATAATGTTCAACATGCAAGCAACATTATTATGGATTATGAATGATTTTCTTGCATGAAGTAATGTCTTTGGGTGGAATGGACAAGGCTATAAAGCATACCCTACATGCAATAATGATACTTTATTGATTCGAGTTAGATGAAAAATAGCTTATATTGGTCATCATTGTTAGCTTCCGAGGAGTCATACATGGAGAAATAGGAAGAAGTTCAGTGGAGCCCCTAGTTGTCCTCTTACTAATGAAATTATCATGGACCAACTAGATAAAATAGCTCAAAGACTTCCTAAAAAAATACTTAGTTTGGTGGTTTAAAACAAAAGAAGGGTGCTAATGAAGTTGATTAGAGTAAAAGGAGTATATTTTTTATCGACTGACAATGAACCTCAAACACAATATTAATGTGATACATATTGAAAAGAATATGCATGATACTATTTTGGGTACATTATTAGACATTGAGCATAAAATAAAAGATACGGACAATGCAAGATAAAATTTGGCAGACATAAATATAAAAGCCAGACTTATATCTATATAAGAAAAAGGGTAATAAACTTTTCAAACCACATGCTGCATACATGCTCAACTAGGACAAACGAAGACAATTCTTCCAATTTATAAGAAATGTGAAATTTCTTAATGGGTTTGCTAGGAATTTTAAAAAGAATGTGACTAGTCATGATATGAAGTTGAAAGTATTAAAATCACATGACTGTCATGTTATCATGCAAAGATTGTTAGGAGTTTCAATCTAAGCATTTTTACTAAAGGGGCTATCATGTTTGATTGTTGAGTTGTGCAATTTTTTCAACCAAATATGTGTTAAAACTCTTAATAGGAAAGATGTCCAACAAGCCAAGTAAGACATTATCATCATTTTATATAAGCTTGAAAAGATATACCCTCCAACATTCTTTGATATAATGTTTCACCTAGTGATGCACTTACCTGATGAAGCATTGCAGGGCCATCACATTCATTTTTAATAGATATACCCATATAAGAGATACATAAAAAGTTGAAGGATTATTTTAGGAAACATGTTCGACTTGAGGGGTCAATCATAGAAAGATATATTATTAATAAAGTATTAACATTTTGTTCCATGTACCTGGAAGGAGTAAAAACTAGATTCAATCAACTAGATTGAAACTAGGAAATAGCATCCAAAGATGGAAAAAGGGTATTGTTAGTGTTCAAATCTCAATGTTAACTAATAGAGAAAAAGACCATTTCTCACTTCGATAGAAGAGATCAAGATGTTACCATATGGTACATCTTGAATAACTATACCATTGAGATTGAAAAGTATCTCCAATAAGTCTATATAACTATTTATACTTTTGCCCTAATTAATTATAATGGAGTAAAATACATATGTTATGTAGTGAACACTTGTAAGAACTTGAACAAAGTGGTGATGAAAATATTAATCAATTTTAAAAAATAAAATTTCCTACATGATTTTACTTTAAGGTAAATACTTGTATTTTTCAATCATGTTGTACCAATTATGTAAACATTATTCCTCAGTTATACATTTTTCCCAATTTAACTCTTGTTAGAAATGCTATTTTCACAACTGTACTACTTACATAGGAATAGTTCCCCAAAAGCTACTAAAGAGCTACTATTATTGGCTCCTAGTCCTAATTTTACTATTATAATTTACTCAGTATATGTAACAAATGGAGTATGCTTTGCAGTTGAAACTCAAGATATGAAACATAAAACACAGAATAATGGTATTTCCATTTCACGAACTAATGGTAACATATTTTACAGTACATTGGAGGACATCATGGATTTAACTTATTTAAATAAATACAATGTGACTCTATTCAAGTGCAAATGGTATGACACTAATTCAAGAAAGAAGAAACTTTGCTTTGACAAGAACATTATAGGCATTTTTATTAGTAGGTAGTAGTATAAAAATAACCCTTATATACTTACAGCCCAAGCAAAATAAGTCTTTTATATTAAGGATCTTTTTAATGGGCCAAATTGAAAGGTCGTGCATAATGTGGTACATCGTGACATATGGGATCTACCTAATGATAATGTCAGTACACAAGACTTACCATTCTTATAAGACATTAACTTCTCCAATTTCAATCTCACAGTTAACCTTGGAGTTTTCACTCAGTAAGCTTGAAAGATTAGAAAAATAGTCCTTCAATCATTCATCTTCCAAGAATACTAGTTCTGCCGCAAAAAGAGTGAATAACTTCATCAATGATGAAGATAGTTTAGAAGATAAAATGATTGAATATTATATGGAGAAGGGGCTTTTACAATTTAATAATGATAGAGAAATTGATGAGCATGATGATGAGCCTATTATTTTCACTGACACTAACTCAGATTAGGGTTTAATATTTTTTTTGTATTACAACTCATAATTGTGTAAAAATAATAATTTAATTTCATTACACAAATACAATAATTTATGTATTGTCGTCAATTGGTTTAATTATGGACTTTTCTCTTAAATGCTTATAAAATGTGTATTTTTCTAGCTATAACTATTGTCAAGGCACATTACCATGGAAGTGATGGTGAAAAAGACCTTCCATGTCAGCCCATACATGTTCCATTACAATGTGAGGGATCAAGTATTTTTTCTTATTGTGCATACTTAAATTGATTATTTATTACATATAAATTCATGGTACTAACATTTTCTCTTACCCATTAAAGCCACAATCTCAAGAAAGAGAGGCCTGAATAAGTCCCTAATGTTGCATGAGATGATGGAAAAAAAGGGGGAAGACCAATGCTTGTATAGTTTAATAAGATTGGTACATAGCATACGATTAGTGAGAATACTAACCATCTCTCACACAATATTGATAGCATTCTTTGAGCCTACATCCCGCTTTACTATAAATCATAGTAGTCAATACCTTAACAGTTATGAGACAAAGTTGTGCAAAAGGTCTACATAAGTATTAATCTCCTCCCTTTTTGTTGTTTTATATTTGATATTGAAATTATTAGATATAGTACTTACAAATTTATTAAATGTCTTCTAATGTAGTCCTACTTCAAGTTCTAGGGCCTTTCTAAGCTTAAGTGGTAGAGAATGATTAGTGGTTTTGGTGCAAACTACTTTTGACCTTTATAGTAATTAGAAATACAGGATGAACAAGTACTTTCTCCAACATAAGGGTACCAAAAGCATGGGCTTAACTTAGATCATGCTAGGCGCTCTATACCACCATTTGTCTTTGATAATGATTATTACAAGGTAACTATGATATTTAATAAATTTATGTGATTATTTCATACGTTTAAGTTGTATTTCAGTTGTGACTTTTAAAAGTAATAATTTTGTATGGTTATTCTTAATTTTTAGGAGTTGTTTATGATAAATGTGGAGAATAAGGTGTTGAAGCTAGTGAATGATCGATATAGATCAAAATTCATTACGACATATCATTATGATAAGGAAATTTAACTTATCATTCATGATTTAAATATATAATTTCTTTGCTAAGTCAATAATCATGTTCATATTTTTTTTGGTGAAATATGACCCAAGAAATAAGGATACAAATGAGCTACAATCGATGTTGGAGAACTTTAAAGACCAACACATGTATAAGATAGAGGAATGTGTGCATCTAACTCCAAAAGAGTAGTATGTAAGCTAGTTAAATCTTACATTTTAACTAAAGATATTTTACGAATATATTATGTAATCCTTATAATTGATTTTTATTTTAATAAATCAAGGCGAGGATGACTGAGCTAGCAACTCAGTATATGTAGATCGACGAAGCCACTATCACCTATGAGGTGTTTAACACTTATCGAGGGTATAGGAAGGTGGTCAGTCATCTGCTTACTAGCCAGTCATTCCTTTCCCCTAGCACCTTTAGCTTTAAGGCACAGCATTTTTCCTAGGTCATTAAGTTGTAAGAATAGTTATAGCAAAGTTAACAGCTACTTGAATAGAGTTGGCAACTGGTTCAGGAGTAGTAATAGCTCACTTAGCAATAGGAGGTGAAACAATAATAGGGGATTTACATCACCAAGCTCACTTTCCTACTCAAACAATAGGGGCTTACACTACTTATGTTATTTTATTTTTTTTTGTGACTGCACACCTAGGATAAGCAAATTTACACTAGTAGTACCCTCGTCGAGCCTCCCCTCCCCTTCCCCCCCCCCAAAATTACCTTCAATGTATCACCCACATTATCAGGATGATGATGATGATAGTTCTGGCACGGATAATGATACATCTGGATACCTAAATCCTAACTTCCCCTTCCCTTTAGGTTTTTATCATACATATATAATTTTTTCATTTTCATGTATAGGCATTTATAAATACTTATAATATTTATAAGTATTTATTTTTTTCATATGAATCATGTTTATTTTTTATTACTAATACTGTCAGCCTATTTTATTTTTAATATTCAAATTAGATAAAATCAAATTAAAAATGCTAAATTAATTTATTTCAATAAAATTTCTTGCTAAATTAATTTAATTTAATTCAAATGAAAATTATTAATATTTGTGCTATTAAATATAATATATTAATTTAATTACATTTAATTACAAATTTAACTTATTATAATTTATTTTAATAATTTAAATTTTTATTTAATTATAAAAACTCATATATGTACAAATTATAAATTTAAATTTAAATTTTTGAATTTTCAGCGACAACATTATTATCGCTAAATGTAAAATTTTAATTTTTATATTTTTATTTCAAACCTACAGTGATGACACAATCATCGCTATAAAGTAAAATTTAAAAATACTTGAATTTTGAAAATTATTTCAATAATAATAATGTCATCACTAAAAGTAAATTTTTAATTTTTATATTTTTTAATTTAAACCTACAATGACGACATTATTTTCATTATAAAGTAAAATTCAAAAATTTTTAAATTTTGAAAATTTTTTCAATGATGATTTTGTTATCGTAAAAGTTCTAGTTTTTAGCATCGATAACTTTGTCATCGGTGTTGGTTCCAACACTAAACACTTTTTGCTAATGACTTTTATATTCACCGACAATTGAGATGTCTACACTAACAATAACTGTCATTGCTTAAAGTTTAATTTCCTGAAGTTTATTTAAGTAATACTAAATATGTGCTAATTATTAATCAAAATCATTACTAGTCCTAGTTAATAATCAGAGCCAAATGATCTCCTCTCTCTTTAAGTATATTTAGGTTAAAGATCATTGATAACTCATTCATATGATTACATTCAAGGTATGAAAACCATAGCTTTCCTATTTGATACAAAGCATCTAGGGTTGAGTAAGGCTAAGAGTCATTAAACTGGAAATCAAAATCATAGATAGCACTACATTAAGAGTTGACTGATTCCATTTGATACTGATCAAAGATTTAATTATTTATATAAATACTACAAACACACTACCCCTCGGATAGCATTGTTGGTTCATCATTTTGATCATTTCCTCAAATGAACTTTGTTCATGCATTTGTGATCTAATGATCAAATCATTCATCTGTTCATGATTAAATCACTCATGTATTTGAAAATTCAAAGGAAAAAAATTCCCCCAATATACGCTTACATTTATGAACTTGGACGTAACAAAGTCAATTTGGTTTAGATTCTTTTGTAGCAATTTTAAATTACACTACAAAGGTATAATTCTATCAATAGTTTATGACCTTTTGCATGGATTCTTAATAAGTTTTGTAGACAATTTTTAATTTTTTTAACACATTTGTTCATTTGAAACCTAACAAAATCATACTTAGAAAGTAAATAATGAACAAAATATGATTAAACAAGCAAAGATAAATCACATTCTTCTCCCTTTTCAAAAATGAAGTTATAGTAACAATCATAAAAATAATGTTTTAAGAGGAAATGAAAATAGAGCAAGAATCATGGAGATTAAACAAAGTTAAGGCTGGTAGCTAAGAAGTTTTTCTTGTAATAAAATAATGGGTTATGATTTAGGTAACTTTAATTCTTCTACTATTAATTAGGGGCATTCAAAGGATGTTATACATTAAATCTGTTGGTATGTGTCCTAGGAACCAATCATATAGATGATTGAAATAATACACTATGTATTATGTTTTATTTCAGGCAATGCAATTATTATATTTTATTTTCAATTTTACGCAATTTATAACTTAATATAATAATTATCCATGTAATAATTTTACTATTCCTAAAATGTCCCTAGTCAAGTATTATTACGAAAGGGATAGTAATAGTACATCGAGACTGGCATGTATAGTGACTGATGATTATGAATCATGGATATGTGATATCAAGTCAATACATGAGTATATTGTTAATGAACAGGTGTACTGGACTGACCCAATATGAGAATACTACATGGATAAGACTTGTGTCATTAGTAGTTCTCATATGGTCATAATTGCATATAGTCATTTGACCTAAAGTCACTACAGTTCCCTACATGAGGGGTTACTCACTTTTATGTTGTCCTATGTCATCTTTAATTAGGATGGCAAGTAAAGCATTGATTGGGTGTGTCACGAATCATGCAGAGGGAAGTGGTGATGTAGATGGGCTTTTGTTACTTTTATAAAAAAGGAGATATATCCTTGGGCCCCTTGATTGAGTGAGACTTAGAAATGCATAGTCATACTCAAATGAATCAATATGTGATATTGATCATTTATTTTGAAGTCTACTCAGTATTAAGAAATATAAATTGAACATTAACGAGGATGACACACTCCATGCCTCCAGTTCAATTTCGATATTATTATAAAAGGAATTATGATGCAAAATGTTGATCATGTATTAGGTGGATATCGAATCACAGATATTCTTACTATTTAAGTGGCAGTGATGTATTGCTAGATACTGTTCACTATCTATGGCTTAATAATAAGTCATTGTCAACGTAGTAAGAACCTATAAGGTCACACAAAAGGAGTAGGAATAAGACAATAATTAATTGGACTTTCATTATATTAATATCCAATTAATTGGACTTATTTTCATGCATATATAATAATATGTTATTCACGTAATATATATATATAATATTATATGATATTATTTGATATTAAAATAATATTAAATAATTACATTATCAGATATTAGATAAATATATTATAAGATAATATTATTTTAATATTTGATAACTATATGCAATTATCTAATATTAAGATATTTATATTATGAGATAATATTATCTAATATTAGATAATTAATAGATAAGTCCTATCTCTCCTCATTATCTCTACGATAAGGATAAGATGAGTTGTTAAGTATGATTAGGATTTTGGAAGTATTATCCTAGTAGGACTAGGATTGTGGCTTACCTAAGTTCTATAAAAAGAGGCTTGAGGGCAGCACTTTGTATACACACTCATAAGCTTCCATAAAATCCTAAATCACTCAGACAACATCCAATCCTAAATCTTAGAGAGAAAAAACGCATCCTAGCAAATTCGTAGAGGGTGAGAGGTCGTTGTTCACTCCGTGTAGATACCGTAAAGATGCTATACCTTCCGGCCGGCGTTTGAATCATCCGCTCTTAAGTTTTGATCAATAAAAATACGAGTGCCTAATAGGTAAAACCCTAATCATTGATTTATGCTTTTTGCATGGATCCTAGGTAGAATTCGAATCAAATTTTGAATTTTCACTGCATGTGATAATCCGAATTCCCAATAAAATCACCCCTAAATAATTGGACTTTACAATCCTTAATCAACCTACCAATAGTAAATCTTAAAAACAAGTCATTAAATTGCCACCTTATAACAATTGTTATATGGCACTTTTTTGCCAGTATTTTTTTTTCTCCTTGCGAAATTTATTTTTTCCCTCATTTTTATCCCTATGAAATATTTTGTATTAATCTTATTCCTATGAAATATTCATTTGCCTAATTCTATCCCTAAAGGGTAAAGGTAGAAATAAATCAAGCTGTTCAATAGCAACCTATGATTTAACTGATTAAAAGCTTGATTTGATTTTTTTTTAATTAAATGAGTTAAACCTAAGCTAATATATTCAACAAGGAGGCTTAGAGGCCTAACTTATTTAACTAACATAATGCTCTAATTTAGTACTCCTCTAATTTAGTACTTATAAATTGATTGATGGTTGACATTATTATATTATAGTTGCTACTCTTTTTATCATTATGTTTTCTTCTATTTTTTAACTTAACCTTCAATCTTCTAAAATTTTTAAAATTTATGAGTGCAAAGAATTTATACTGTTGTGTCATTTCATCTTTTTAATTTTAGTTGAATATAATGATAGTTTATTATGTTGAATTACTAAAGGTCCTATAAAATTAGAGATAAAATTTTGTTTAATATTTTATTTATTTAATAAATTTATTATCCTATTTACACTGAAAGGCTTATCAATGGCATATATCCTCAAGTTTATAACTGCATTAATAACTTATTTAGTGTTCAATGATTAGGCTTGTATAGGCCAATAAGTCAAGTCAATCTTTTTAAATTTCATAAACAAGTTAAGTTAGGTCGAAAATTTTCCCTATAAATAGGTCATAAGTTAGGCCCAAACCAAAAAATTTTAAAACAAGCTTGACTTGTTTATATTAAGTTCTAACTTAACTTGACTTGTCTCATTTCTACCTTTATTAAAGTGACAAAATTGAACAACTTAATCTCTGTATCTGCCAAAGCATAAGGACAAAATTAAGCAAATTAATATTTCATATGGATAAAATTAATATAAAATATTTCACAAAGGCAAAAGTGAGAAAATTTTAAATGTTATAGTGATAAAAAAAAGGGGTTTACTCATTTGAAAATGTAATTTAACCAAGTAAACATATAAAAAGATATATGAATGAAAATTTAATACTTTAAATCATTATTGATACCTTTAATTTAATAATATTTTAAATGTTGTTGAATATTAATATAAGCCCATATGGTCACATGAGGGAAAGCATAGCTAGGATGAATGGATGTTTGCATCAAATATTCATATTGCATTCTGTGAATGAACTAAAAAATTATTTAAATCATTAAATTTTTATTCTTTATAAAAAAATTATGTATAAACTACAATAAATTTTATATTAATTAAAAAATAATAAAAATAAAAGGTCATAAAACCTTGAAATTAAGCCCAAAAAGTCATATAAAGAAAAGTAAAGATACTAGTAATTTCCAATACCAACAACACCAATCGCTTTAGGTCTCTAATCGTCCTACTACTCTTCCTCCAAATCATTATATGAACTTCAAATCTAATATTGTATGATGAATATATCTAAAGAATTTTAAGAATCAAAGGAAGAATATGATTGATGACATCAACCTTTGATTAAAAATGCAAAAAGTAAGAAACCAACTTAAAATTGAATTCATTTGTAAAATTTTTCACTAGTCTAATTTCAAATAAATTAAATTATAGCTTTTTTTTAATTATATTCCCAGCAAAGGGTAAAGGTTGAAAATAAAGATTAGAGAGAGATTAAATGCTTGAATATGTTGGTATCATCATAAAAGTGCAAAGGTCAATCAACTAGATTTTATTATAATTATTTGAAATATGGTTGGATAATATACTTTTTGGATAGGGTATAGCTTTAACTATTCCTTAAACCTACCTATTCATTTATCATGGACATGTTTTAGTTAATTAATGGTCATATACCACATTATCACTGCAAATCCCATGATATTATTAAAGTAAGGGATGAACAAAAGTCTAAAACTTTTATTTAAAATTTTCTTGATTAACCCTTGGTAAAAAATTGCTAAAACATTTGATTATTGACCCACCCATTCCAATAAAAGGAATTAGTTAATCAAATAATAGATAGCAAATATATCAGTTTGAAAATAAATGAGTTATTAGTTTTAGAATATTATTCTTATCAAACTTCATAATTGAAATAACAAAGTTCAGGAAAAGTTTTATTCTCTATAAACTATTTCTACTATTTTATGTGTAACAAAGATAAGAATTAAAGTGGAGAATTCATGTAAAGTTGGAATAATGGTATTTGTTTTATTTTTGTTATTTAGCATATTGTAGTTAAAAACAATGGTGAATTAGGTAAAGAAAGGTGTTGCAAAAGGCTAGAGATTCAAACCCTCAGTAAACAAAAACCTACATAACAATTCAAATGTGACACCATAAACCACTTAACCATCTCTTCTACATAATAATTATGGCCTAAAAATTGATTCATGAGTTATTAATATTCAATTTTTTTAAAGGAACATACAATCACTTCTAAATAAAAAAAATTATCACAAAAAACTATGAGATTGGAGGATAAAGAGAATTTTAATATGTTTGTTTTTATGTTATTTCATAATTTCCTATACAATTTTTGGTGTTTGTGGAATTATTCTCTCATGGACCACACTTATGCCTAAATCTAGGATAAATGGACATTTTACTGATAAGACCTTTTTTATTGTAACCAAAATCTCATTACAAATAATCCCAATAACTTTAGAAGAAAAGGAGGCATTCATCTATTACAAAGATGGTGTAATTTGATTCTTTTTTTATTTGATATTTATTACTTTCATCCATAGGAGAAAGGAACATTCCTTGGATAGAAAAATTACCAAAAAATCTTTGCTTACTAAAAGTCAAGATTAAAATAATTAATTCCTTCTATCATATATCCATGATTAATACAACTTTATATGCTTCAATGTTTAGTATTAAGCAAAAGGTTCTACCTATACCCATGGCTTAAGCCAACCATATTGTGTTAGTACTAATAGGTGGCATAATGTAAGAATTACTATGCCTACTGATCAATAGCACAAATAATTTCTTAAAAGTATCCCCTTCCTTATCAAGTTCGAGACTAATAAGAATGGTTAAGACAAGTAAACAAATATCTTATTCATATTTTAGATATATGTAAAGCCACTGAAGGCTATTGAGTTGCTTAATTCCTTGAAATTAAATGGCATTGAAGACAAAAAAAAATGTTGAAATTACTATTTTTTATTCCAATACCAATATACTTGGTGTTGAAAAAAGACCTTTTAAAGGAAGGTTGCCTAAAGATTTGAAGTAAAAATACTAGCCTTACTTAGTTGATAATAAAAATATTGCAATCTTTTTTATTCCATTTTTTTATCATTATGCACATAAAGGAAGAGCCATATGAGTTGAAAATCTCACATATAGTTCTAGATCAAAGGTTTTTCAAATTGAATGACATTGCAATAGCTTTTGACTTAATTCGAATGAAATTATCTGGAAGCTTTAGAAAACTATTATGAAACCATGCAAATTGATCCTTATGTTTGAAAGTATATAACATAGACCGTATCCACACAAGTAATGGAAAACATATGAAAGCTTTGGAATATTATTTTTAAGCACTAGAACAAAACTCATTCTTACCACAAAGTAATATGGTCATAACCTATCATTACATTGCATGCAATTATCTTTACTATAAAAAAAGGGGAGAAAAAGAAAGTTTTCTATATGTATGTATATATGTATGTATGTATAGTCCAAAATAATGATTTTTATCAGTTATAATAAAGAAAGAAATGGATAAAGAATCTAATTGATACAGGAAGTGCCATAGAGATCAATTATATAAGTTTTCAGCCAATACAATAAGAACTACTTATTTAATATTATGATAGAAAAGTAATATGATGTGCTATGATATACAAAGTTAGGAATCCACATATATTATAGTGTTGATCTCTTAACATTTTCAATAATGGTATAGTATCAAATACCAAAGATAGCAAGTCTTTTGTCTTTACAAAAAAGTCTATTTCAAATATTCTATAGATTTCTATATTAAATATAGAAAGTATATAAATATGAAACTAATATGGTTAATTACCTTTCAAAAAATTTGAATTTGAATGAAAGTGGAAATATTGATGCGTTATTCTTTGGAAGTAAGGAGAAAAAAAATAAAACTATAAAATATATTCTATTTTGTATTAATGAAAATTAAAGCTTAAAACTTATAAAATTTAACACCTATTTCTTTTGGTTAATAATAAGAAATCTTATTCAAATAGATATGGTTTATGGTCCATTAAAAAATCAGATACTAAAAGAATTGTATGGCATGCCATATAAGACAAGAAACTCTTAAGTACATTTCTAAAGGAAGGAAACTCTCAAATATGATTCTAAGGGAAAGAGTTTATTCACCCATTTTGATCACAAAGAACAGGACACTCCATAAAAAGATTCTGAAATTGTTAAGGCTTGGTTTAATTAAGTCACTAAGTATTGGAAACAAGCTATAGCCTTCACATATAGCAACTATATTGAAGACATATTTGATTGACAATCACAGGACATTTTCAATAAGAAAATTTTGTCTATTTTTATGTTATTTAATTTTTAATTGTAATATTCCATTCTTTTTTAGGATATTAATAATATTATTCAATTTAAATTTTTTTATTTTGATTTTTTATTTGTTATAGTTAATTATTTTTTCTCTATTCCATAGAAAATGAATCATTTATCTTGGAATAACCAATCAAAGAATTTCATTAAATCCTCTATAAGATTACATTCCATTTTGTTTCATATTTTATAGGCATATATTGACAAGGGGATATAGTAGAGAATTCCATTTCTCTTGCTATTCAAATGTCTCAAATAAAAAATTTAAGAAGGAATTTTGACTAGAAAATACCCTAAATAGAAAATCGATAATGTAATCGAGCGAATCATAAAAATAGTTTAAGTACACATCTAACTAGAATTTTTATAACTATATTAGGCATTAATATAAGTTAAAAATCTAATTAAAAACTTAACATTAAGTTTGAAAAAATTGCATAAAGTCCCAATAGAAAATTAAGGCTCGAGAAGGCTACAAACCTAAAGATTGGGCCCAATAATGAAATAAATCATCTTAGTTCATTTAGGCTGACTTGCTTCAATTTTTTTAGTCCCAAATCTGACCTTTATATAAGGCCTAAATGAAGCTCAAACTTGTAAAGGAAGCTAATGGCAATTATGTGAATAAGTGAAAAGTTATGAGCATTTATTAGTATTTGCTTCTAGACAATATGTTTAGCCAAATTTAGGTGGTTATGAGAAGATTATTGTTTGATTTCCAACCTTAAAAATCATGCACCATGTGCCAATTTATCACCAAATTTTTACAATATATATAAAAGAATAACTTATGAATAAGGCTTAAGATTAAGGTTCTATTTAAAGCATTTAAGACTATTTTTGAAGTAAAAATTTTATTCTTTCTTTATCCCAAAACCATGACACTTTTAAGATTTTCAAGTAGGGTTTTCAAGCTTCTAATAATTTTTAAGAGATCTTCCAAATAATTCTATTAAGCTCCTTGTAAGGAAACCTAGATTTTTCCTACATCTCCTTTAAGTTTTTATGAAAATTTTCTTTTTAATGCTCCTAAAACTTAGTTTATTTTAGATAAAATTTTGGTAAATTTTTGAATTAATTTGGGAGACTCAAAGGAACCAAACTGTGGGAGCATTCATATTACCCAATAAGCCAAATATTTGATATTTCTTATTGAAAAATGTTGTAATGAGTTAAAGTTTATGATATCGTTAATGATGTTTAAGTTATAATAGATAGTCATTCAAAAGAGCTAAGTGTTCTCACTACCTTGAATGAAAAGATTGTGTACAAACCTTGGAAATATTGATATGTAATGGTGAAAGTAGAATATATGATAATGGTAAATTTTTTTAACAAAACTCTTATAGCATAGTTAGTATTTTTTGTCACATCGATGCTTATGGCATCTTATCATTACTCATCATCAATATGATTTGTGAGAGGAGATATCCATCTTTCATAGAAAAGGAGAGGGATGGTAAGGGTTGGAGAGACAAGTTGGTGGCTTTATGCCTAGGGTAACAAGCTGGATCGAAGATATAAAGTGAAACCTGTATATCAACTATGGCCATTCTTTTTAAAAAACTTTATAAATGTTATACATATGAATTGCAATAAGTACACAAGAGATTTAATCAATTATTATACACTATTATATATTTAATCTAATCTATGGCAAAAACTCTCTTAAAAAAGGAGAAAAGCAGCCATTCACTAAGTATTTCAATATTCAAACTTTTTCTATTATATTTTATTTATAGGTACAAAACATGAATCCCATGAGAATGACTAACACCTATACAAGAATGTTCCTTTCACCATAAGGAACCTTGCAAGTAATATTTTACTATAAACTCTCAATATTTGCAATAAGTCCCTAAGTTGATTATATTGTAAAGTTTTAAAAAATAAATTTTGAGTCTAACCATTTCTTAGCTAATTCTATTCAACAAATCCATTCACTAGAAGGCATAGCTAGTAATTCTAGCTTAGTTTATATGCTAACTTCTCCTTCTTCCTTGTCTATGGGATTAGACTATGAGAAAGATAGTGAATAGAAATAGATTAGTCCTAATTAGTGGTTCTACCTTTTGATAGTATTTGTATACAAATCTATGTTTTAAAAAATTACATTCTTGTATAAATATTTTTCAGTATATGTAAATTATGTTTTGAACTCCTTTATGTATGTGCAAGTAATATTATTTTCTACAAATACTTATTTATACTTTTAGTAAAATTAAGAAAATAAATGAATCAAAAGTGTTTTAAAGGCTTGTAAAGACATCCGATTAGTGTATTAATACTAGTTAAATGTCTTTATGCTAATCCCAATATTCAAGAATTGGTTTATGATAGAGCTGATATCAGAGCATGGTCTTAGATAACCTTTTACAGTAGAATCAAAAAGAGGTCTAATTAGACCATAGAGGCTATAAAAGTTGAAAGGAAAAATAGATGTCAGTCACGGTGGATCCATGAAACCTAATAGGTATTTTTATTATCTCTCTTTTTAGAGAAGTTATATTTATTATTTAAAGTAATTCTATAGAATTATAGCTAGGAAGAAGCAAATTGAAGCTAGAATGCCCCAAAGGCATACTAGAGCACATTGGGAAGTGTTGAAGCATGAAGCCTTTGTGAATATGCCTCTAAAAAATCTTCATAAAGTAGAATAAAAGTAAGCTAAAACTCTTGTATGGGCTATAATACTATAACAAACTTCAAAAAAAGTCTTAGCTTAAAACTAGTACTTACTAGAATTGACGCAACAAGTCCCCCTTGCATCCAAGAAAGCAAATACAAATTATGCATAAATTTCAAAAATTAAACCTCTAAAGTATGATAGCATAGATCCAATAGTGGATCTCTATTAATTCGTGCACCAAATAAAAAGAACTTATAAACTATTAGGATGTAGTAAAAATATGATGGTAGAATTGATAAGTTATCAATTAAAAGATGTAATTCATTTTTAATATGTTTATAATGTTGAGCTTATAATTGCTACTATGAACCAATTACTTAGAGGCAATTTCAAGCTAAGTTGATAGATAGATTTTTACTACCAAGCATCTAAGAAGCAAAGGCCTATGAATTTGAAAAGATAGCTCAAAGGTCCATGATAGTAGCCCAATATAATTCACAATTTATTCGATTGTCCTAATATGTGAAACACTTAGTGCTTTCGGAGAAAGCTAGAATGAATTGATTTATCTATGGTTTTCAGGATTACTTTTACGATCGATGGATGTTTTTAATAAGATAGCATGTAAACAAGCCCTAAATCAGGCAATTAACATAAAATTTACACTAAGGAGAGACAAAGTAGAAAAATAGGTTAGGGAAAAAAGAAGATAAATTCTCAAGGAGAAAGTAGTAGAGACACAAGGAAAGTGGCAACTACATAGAAAGTGCTAGTTAGAAATAATCAAACTAAAAGAAATAGATTTTAAGATTGAAGAAGTTTTCAAAGAAGTGCTCCTAATAATGAATCTAAAACTGGCCTTAATGTTTTTAATAGGACCTAATTATTCCCAAATCTACCTAATAGACCTCTTCGTTATCTTTAGTATAAGTTTAATCATTTTAAATAGTGTGGATCCTATTTTAGATATGGACGATAAGGCATTGAGCTTATGAGTGCATAATTACTTAGTAAAGAAGTAACATTACAGCCCCTAATGTATGACCCACTAAGAATATAACTTTAGTGAAACCACTAATGACGTCAAATAGGAAAAAAAAAAGAAAGGGGCTAGCTTAGACCTAAGCAAAAGTGCTTACCATGACGTGTGAGGCAGCTCAAGCTTCTAATATGATGGTGACAAGTATTATTTTGGTTGAAATTTTTCCAGTAAAAGTATTGTTTGATCCTGGTGCTACTCATTCATTTGTGTCTAAAATCTAGCAATTAAGCTTCTAAAATAGTTGGATGAATTAGATGAACCTAAAATAGTGAATACACCAATGGGAGAAGTTATTCTTGCAACTCATGGTGTTAATAGTTGTATGATATAGATAGATAAACATTTAACTTTGACTGATTTGATCGTGTTAGACAAAGTAGATTATGATATAATTTTAAAGATGAATTAGTTATCAAAATATTAGGCTTGCATTAATTGTTATCACAAGATTATTACTTATTAATTGGAAGGGATAGAAGTTCAAATCTTCGAAGGTAAAAAGAAGGCAAATATGCTTCCTTTTATGTCACGTGCAAAAGTTAAAACAATTGGTAAATAGAGGATGTATTATGTGGGTAGCTTTAGTAAAGGAGGTTGAAAAGGAAAAAGTAGGAATAAATGAAGTTCACTTAGTAAAACAATTTCCTGAGCAAGAATGTTTGCCATGACATACTAGGAGGCTCAAGCTTCTAATGTGGGGGTGACAAGTACTATTCTAGTTAAAAATTTTCTAATAAAAGTGTCATTTGATCTTAGTGCTATGCATTCATTTATGTCAAAAATTTAACAATTAAGCTCCTAATACGATTAGATGAATTAGATGAACCTCTAATGGTGAATACATTAGTGGAAGAAGTTATTCTTGTAACTCAAAGTGCTAATGGTTGTATGATATAGATATATAAACATTTAACTTTGAATGAGTTGATCATGTTAGAAAATATGCATTATGATATAATTCTAAAGATGGACTGGTTATCAAAATATCATGCTCATATTAATTGTTATCATAAGACTATTACTTATCGATTAAAAGGGATAGAAGTTCAAATTTTTCAAGATGAAAAGAAGGCAAATATGTTTACTTTATGTCATGTGCAAAAGTTCAAAAATTGCTAGATAAAGGACATATTTTATGGGTAGCTTCAATAAAGGAGGTTAAAAAAAGAAAAAGTTGAAATAGATAAAGTTCTCATAGTAAAAGAATCTCTCGATGTTTTTCTAAAAAATTTACCAAGATTATCACTAGATCAAGAAATTGAATTTACAATCAAAACTAATCCTAGAATAGGCCTAATTTCTATAACACCTTATCGAATAGTGCCAGTGGAATTAAAGGAATTAAAGGAGCAATTACAAGATTTGTTAGATAAGGATTTTATACAACCTAGTGTATCAACATGAGGCACAATAATGCTATTGTGAAGAAAAAGGATGAAATATTACAATTGTATATTGATTATCGATAGTTGCATAAAGTTATTATTAAGAATAAGTATCCTCTACTAAACATAAATGACTTATTTGATCAACTACAAGGATTTTAGTATTTCTTAAAAATTGACTTGCTATTAAGTTACCATCAATTAAAAATTTAGAAGAAGGATATTCCAAAAATAGCATTTCAAACTTGCTATAACCATTATAAGTTCTTGGTTATGTCATTTAGATTAACCAATGCTCCCACAACATTTATGAATTTGATGAACTATATTTTCAAACTTTTCTTAGATAAGTTCAATATTGTGTTTATTAATGATATCTTGGTATATTCCAAAAGTGGAGAAGAGTATGCCCAACATCTAAGAATCACACTACAAATGTTAAAGGAACATAAGTTGTACACTAAGTTTTTAAAGCATGAGTTCTGGATGAAGAAAATGCGTTTCTTGGAACATGTGGTATCATAGGAAGGAATACAAGTTAATCTTCAAAAGGTTAAAGATATGCTTAAATTGCAATGACCATCCTCAATAATAAAGGTAGTTTTCTTAGGCTAGTCGGATACTATAGAAGTTTTATAAAAAAAAAATTCTTAAAAATAGTTGTATCATTAGCCAAATTGAGTCATAAAAGAAGTCAAATTTGTGTGGAATGATGATTGGAAGAAGAGTTTTCAATGATTGAAAGAATGTCTCTTCCCTAGTGTTAGCATTGCCTAATAATGTAAAAGGATATATAGTGTATTATGTTACATTCAAAGTGCAATTAGGATAGGCGTTAATGCAATAAGGTAAAGGGACAACCTATATATCTCACTAATTTAAAAAACATGAGATGAATTATCCCACTCATGACTTGGAAATGGCAACTATAATGTTTACTTTAAAGATATGGAGACATTATTTATATAGGGTTACTTGTGAAATTTATACAGATCATAAAAGCTTTAAATATATTTTTGAACAAAAGGAACTTAATATAAGACAAAAAAGGTAGATAGAATTTATGACAATTCAACATAACCTATTAACAATTCAACATATCACCATCTAACTCCTTGAAAATTCAAGAATAAATTTTCTTGAAGGGGAAGAACTTGTAAAACCCCAAATAAAGCAAGAAAGTTTAAGAAAGAATTTTGATTAGAAAAAGTCCTAAACAAAAAATTAGTAAAATAATCTAGTGAAATTTAGGTGAATCATAAAGATAGTCTGGATGTACTTCTAAATAGAATTTTTATAAATATATATATATATATATTAGGCACTAGTATGGCTCAAAATCTAATTAAAGACCTAATATTTACTTTAGGAAAATTGTATAAATGCATAATAGGAAATTATGGCCTAAAAAGATCAAAAACCAAAAGATTGGGCTTAAAATTGAAATAGATCATTTTGGTTCATTTAAGCTATTTTGATTTAAATTTTTTATGCCCAAATTTGACCTTGAAAGTTAAAAAAATAAAGCCTAAACAAAATCTAAGCTTATAGAAGAAGTTAATGACAATTAGGTAAATAAATGGAAAACTAAAGGCATTTATTAATATTTGCCTTTAAACAATATATTTGGCCAAATTTAAGTGGTTATAAGAAGATTATCATCTAATTTCTAGCCCTAAAAATTATGCACTATGTGCTAATTTTTTATCAAATTTTTACAAAAAAATAAAAAATAAAAAGAGCACTTTATAAAGGAAGCTTTGAATTAAGGTTTTATTTAAAACATTTGAGACCATTTTTGAAACAAAATTTCTACTCTCTATTCACCCTAGAACTATAACACTTCTAGGGTTTTCAACCTTCTAACAATTTCTAAGAGGTTTTCTAAGTGATTCTATCAAATTCTTTGCAAGGTAATCTAGATTTCCTTACATCTCTTTCAAGTTTTTATGGAAATTTTCTCTTCAAGGCTACTAAAACTCAATTTATTTAGTGAAGTTACTACTCCAAGAGGCTTTTTGAAATGTCAGAGAATTAAAAAATTGAGATAAGTGATAAATATCCCTCGTTCATTTGAATTTTCCATGAAAAATGAAGAATATGATGATGTATGCTATTATAAGTGTTAAGCTGATTTATGGTACTATATGGTTTATTTTTGGCATTATATAAATGTCAATATGATAATATAATATTGGTGTTTTTAGTGCCAAGATTGGTAGGAGAAGAGCTACTAAGTTTCCTTAAGAGACAACAATAAGGTTTAAGTTTGGAAATGAAATTTTCATGAGAAGATAATAGTGTATTTTTGGTATTCTTTGGAATAAAAGGTTGGGAATTGCTAAAACTTTAATTCTTAGTATTGTAATATTACAAATAGTGTTAAGATAGGTGTGGAAAGAATTGGGAATCTTTGAAAATTTTTAAAGACAAGAAAAGTGAATTTTATGGACCTTAATTACAAGATTTCAAAATAGGATTATGTATTTTGTATTCTGAAGTTTGTTATTATTTATATAATAATTTGATTGAGAAAATTTAAGTAATTGATGTTTTTTAACTATCAATATGCTAATAAGCTTATATAAAAATTTGGTAGTAATTAGAATTGATTTGAATGCCAAGAAGGCATTTTTATTACAATAAGTCCAAAACTATCCAGTTGTGGCAACCTTATGTATTTGGCTTTATATGAATAGTGTCAATGTGATATTTTTATGAAATAAATGAACTTTTCCATTGTTTAACATGTTGGATAGGTTGTACAAAAATTTAGTAATGATTAGAAATGATTTGAATGTTAAAAAGAGGCTTTTATTGCAACTACTCATATACTATCCTATTTTGATATTTGTATTTTTAGTACTATAAGAACAATAACCATGAATAAAAAAGTTATGAAATAATTTATGCTTGATGAATAGTAATATATTAAAAGTATTAGATAAAATTTTAGTAAAATTTTGAATTAATTTGGAAACCTTAACAGCACCAAATCGTGGAGTAATCATACTACCCAGCAAGCTAAATATTTCATATTTTTTATTAAAAAATGTTGTAATGAATTAAAGTTATGATAGTTGATGATGTTTGAGCTATAATAAATAGTCATTCAAAAAAGCTAAGTTTTTCTACTACTTTGAATGGAAAGATTATATACCAACCTTGGACATAATGATATGTGATGATAAAAGTTAAATACATGAGAATGGCAAATTTTGTTAAGAAAACTCTCATGGCATTGTTAGTATATTAACTATGCCCAATGAAATGAATGATTAATGGTATAATTGGTATTTTGATCATACCTAATAAAATTAATGATTGATGCTTATAGCAACTTTTCATTGCTCATCCTCAATATGATTTGTAAAGGAAGATATGCAGAAAGAGAGGCATCATAAAATTTGGAGGGATAAAATTGGTAACTTCATGCTTAGGTGGCAGGGGATAAGGTTGGATTGAAAATATAAGGTGAAACCTATATACCAACTATAGCTACTCTCTTTAACAAACTTTATAAATATTATACATATGAATTGCAATAAGTACATAAGAGCTTTACTCGATTATTATACCTATTATATATCTAATTTATTTATGGCAAAAACTCTCTAACAAAAGGAGAAAAGTAGCCATTCACCAAGTATTTCAATACTCACATTCTTTCTATTACATTTTACTTATAGGTACAGACCATGAATCCTATGAGAACGATAAACACCTGCATAAGAATCTTCCTTTTTTACCATAAGGAACTTTCTAAATAATATTTTGCTATAGTCTCTAAATGTCTACAACAGGTTCTTAAGTAGATTATACTATAGAGCTTAAAAGGATAAATTCTGAGTCTAACCCTTTCCAAGCTAATCTTGTTTAACGAATCCATTTATTGTAAGCCATAGCTAGTAATTCTAGCTCAGTCAATATGCCAACTTCTCTTTTTTCCTTATCCATGGAATCAAATCTTAAGGAAGATAATGAATAAAAACAAACTGGTCCTAGTTAGAGGTTCTATATTTTGATAGTACTTGTGTACAAATTTATATTTTAAAAAATTTACACTCTTGCATAGATATCTTTTAGTATATATAAACTATATTTTGAACTTCCTTAAACACATGCAAGTAGGATTATTTTCTATAAATACTTATTTATACTTTTAGTGAAGTTATGAAAGCAAATGAGTTAAAAGTGTCTTAAAGGCTTATAAGAACATTTGGTTAATATATTAATACTAGCTAGGTGTCTTTACATCAGTTATAATATCCAAGAATCGATTCATGACATCAAACTAATAAAAGATACCTTTGAATGACTAAATTAAAAATTAAATATAAAATATTTATCCTATGTTTTTATGAAATCATTTTTAATGATGATAAATAAGTATTATAATGACATTGTATGCCTTTGTGCTAAAAATATTATGTTTTATACAAGCTATACTAGACATGTTTGTTGGTATATGCCCTGAGAGCTAATCATAGGATGATTGTATAAGTATACATTGTATTATATTTTCATTATTTATATGAGACACTTTCAAATTATTATTTCTCTACGTTAAATAAATAGATATAGTAATTTGTCCTTAGAGTAATCATTTCTTAAACAATACTCTTAAATGTCCTTAGTCAAGTATCATTGTGAAAGTGATAACAATGATGCATAGAGACTAGTATGTTGGTTGATTGATATGAGATATCAAGTTAACATATAGGTACATGTTAGAGAACAATTGTACTGGACTGACCCGCCATGAGATTACTACATGGATCATCTTATGAGTGTCATAAGCAACTCTCATAGTGACAGTGACGTATATGATTTTTTAACTTGAAGTCACCATGGTTTCCAACATAGTTAGTTATATGCTTTAACACTGTCTAATGTTAACTTTAATGGGTTGACTTTGAAGATAGTGATTGGGTATACTACGAATTATGTAGAGGAATATGAGTGATGTATATGAGATTTTATCCCTCCTTCTAAAGGAGCGATATCTATGGGTCCCTTGATTAAGTTTGACTATGAAATGCATGGCCATGCTCAAATGAGTCAACATGTGATGTTAATCTCATTTGCTTCTTTTTGGTCAACTCATGAATCAAGAAACACAGAGATCGAATTATAAAGGGGTTGACACTTTCCATGCCTTGAGTTCGATCTAGATATCTAGGATAAAAGGGGACTTGATTGCGTAGTCACTGAAAGGTTATGTCAGATCACTGACATTCTCATTACTTAGGTAGCAATGATGCATTGCTAGATGCCGCTTATTATTTATGATTCTAAAATATGATTTTAGGATCATTGCCAACATGATGGGAACCTATTGGGTCACACACAAAGGACGAATCAAAATTGAAATTGGAGCAATATAATTAGAAATTCTAGTTGGACTATAATTTCTAATTAATGAAAGGACCAATTAGATTGGGCCTTTTGTTAATGTTATATTGCTTAGGGGCCAATTATTAATTAAGTCATAATATTGGACCTAATTAATAATCAGCCCATAATACTCACCTTTCATTAGGATTTTAATGGGTGTCTATATATATAAGATCCTATTCACGCTCAGATTAATCAACAGATAATCTGGGAGGCATTTTTGAGAGAAAATAAAATAGGAGACCCTAAACACCCTAGTTTGCTAGCACAAACTTGAGAGGAAAGAGATTCCATCCAACCTATCTTTTGGCTGGAGTTTTGAGATTGTTCTGTGTGGATACCATAGAGGTGCAGCCACATCAATTGTTGCACTTGTGATCTAATTCTTCTAGTTTCAATTCTGGTTCGTGATTTGGAGTGCGGATTGGATTGGAGAGGGGAGTAAATTATTTGCCGAAAGGTATAAACCCCAATCCCTAATTTATGGCGTTCTAAATTCGCATGGACCCTTGTTGGAAATCGTGCAAAATTTTTAATTTTGTTGTGCATGTATGATGCGCGATTTCCAGCAATGTTATGTTATGAGTGATGAATATATATGTTATTGTTGTTATGCATGTTCACATGCTGCCTTGTTATATTTGCTATGCATGAAAACATGCATATCAATATCTTGAAATATTAGATTTGACTCACTATATGGTTTGCAAAGTTCTTGAACTTTATATATAAAAGTCCAATAAGAAGATTGAGAGTTAACATTAAAGTAAAATGATTGAAAGTTAACATTAAAGTAAAATAATGGAAGATTTTGCCATGCTCAACTCAACGAGAAAGAAAGGCAATAAAGAATATGTGATTTAAGTATTGGAAGATGAGAAGATTAAAGTTTTGAAAGCTTGGAAATATCAAGAAAAGTCTAAAGACTTTATTAGTATAGTTTTTCCTTTTAAGCTAAGACATTCTTGTATAATAGAGTTTTTATGATATAAAGCTCAAATATGTTTTTAAAATATTAATTTAATAAAAATATTTTAAAAAGATAGCTCACATCTATGTTTTTACAAAATAACATATGAAACAACTCAAAAACTAATGAGATGGGTGTTTTCATTTTTCACCTTTGGTCACCCTTTTTAGTATATAGTATAAATTACATGTGATTTAATTGTGAAACATTTTACATTGAAAATATACTCAAATAACTTTCCATGGATAGGTTATTTGCTTAAAATGATCAATGTATGAAAATGTTATGAATTTTTCAAGTTAAGTCTCAAAGCTAGCATTTTGCATTCCTTTCTTTCCTGACCTTTTCTAATTTTTTTAATCATATATCATAAAATATATATGATTTAATTGTGAAATTTTGTCCATGTGAAAATAGAATTAAACATATTGCCATAGATAAGCAATTTTCTTAAAATTATTAAGATAAGAAATAGTTATAATTTTTTTAAATTGAGTCTTAAAATCTTTTTTATCTAATTTTTCTAACCTTTACTAATTATTTTAATCATATCTTAAAAGTTATATAAGATATGATTATGAAAGTAGTTTTATATAAAAATATATTAAATATCTTTCTGACAATAGTCTGCTTACTTGACATAGACTTAAAAGAAAAAAGTTATAACATTTTAAAGTTGATGTTGAGCCTTGTTGGCCTAACAATTAACTGTTATGTGTAATGGTCAATTGTTAAGCTTGAGATTAATGCACACTAGTAGAAAAGGGCCAATAGTTAACTATTAAAAGGCTAATGGTTGACTGGTACTTTTTGGATAGCCTCTAATGTGAAAATTCTGCAAGGTAATGGTAAAAAAAGCTAGTTTTCATTTTTAAGAGTTCCAAATAACTATAAATCATTTTAGGCTTCTTATATAAGTTAAGAAACATCAAATACAACATATGTAAAGTATAGACTTCATTATTCAACATCAATTATTCCTTCTTCCACTAAAATCATGATTTAATTTCTTCATTTGAATTTCTTTATTCTGAAAACTTCATTTGTTTCATCCATTCTATAAAAAAGTTTACATGAGCTTATATTCATCTTATATTATTTTTTAATTATAAAAAGTGAGATATCCTTTAGAAATTCTTTGAAAGGGTGAGGTATCACTTATAAAGAGAGAATTTACTTAAAAAAGAGTAAGAATTTGTTAAAAGGTTTCTTCAAATGTTTGGTTGAAACTTGAAGGGTAATAAATTGAAAAACAAGCTTAGAAAGCTTGAAGAGTAAATATGCACTTTGGAGAGGATATTCATGAGAAAATCACAATAAGTTCTTGTATTTGATCTTTCTACCCTTACTATATTTATATTTGATTATGTACTTTATTTTTGTTGATGTTATTTGTTGAATATAATGTGTTTCAATGCTTATGTTAATGCCTAGATAATTAAATTCTTAAAAGAGATATATATTTATGCATGAGCTTCTTAATGGTTTATCTTTGCATAGTTGAATGTTGATTTGCACAAATTCATTAAATTGATATATCTTGAGTAAAAACATCTTTATAAAGCTTTCTTGAGTTTCCTTTATTTGAAATTATCCTTATAACTTCCTAAAATAAAAAAGTTGTCAATGAAAATTTTAAAATTAGTGAAATTTTTAGAAACTCCCACCCTTTCTTAGGTGTAGGTTACCTTGACCTACATAAACATTAGCATGTCTCCTAGTAATGCTAATAAAAGCTCATGTAGTTTTTTAAGAGACTTTGGTTTAAGTGGCATCTAATGTCCCTTAAAAGCTTTATGCTTTCTATTGTATTAAGGATTGGATCTCTGGTCTTTGCGTATGTATATCTAGTAGTTTAAACATTCTTACAATCATAAAAAAGCACATGTAGTTTGAAATAGAGTACATATTCATATCTTCTAACATAAGATGAAAAAATTTTCCATCTAAAAACTTCTAATTGAGTTATGAATACAATAATTTGCATAAAAAAAATTGTTTCACTTCTCAAAGTCTAGAGAAGGCTTTACAAGATGTTAAAAAGGTCCATTAAATGCTTAACAACTATATCATAATAGATTTAAACACTTACCTAGTTTAATTTCCTAATCATAATCATTCTTAAGTGATGTTTTAGTGAAAGATTTTTATTCCTTTTTATGTGTCACTTTAAGAAATTAAGAAAGTATTAATTAATTTTCTTCTAATTTTAGCCTTGTTATCTTCATTAAATAGCCAATCATATCATTAACATTAATTATTATTATCTTCTCTCTCTTAAATATGAACACTCCTTTCATCCCTCAATCATTCTTTTCTTTCTCCTAAATGTTGAATATTTTAATAAAAGGGTAATTTAGTAAAAGGCATGTAATTTTCCTATACCAAGGCTATTTAATAGCTTCCTTAATACTTGTGCACTAACCTTAAACATCATTTAAAAATGAATAGAGGAAGCAAATGGTAACATCTATTATAAGTTCATTAATTATTTTTTATGCTAGTGAATCTCCTTGTATATGTTGCCAAGAAAGAAGGAAACTCAATGATTATTCATTCATTAGAACTAATAATTTTGGTAGAGAGGGATCTCACCAAAAACTTGTTTTAAAGAATAAGTTAAATGCAATCATTTTTCAAAAACAATAACTAAAGGACCTAATACTTCTACTTGGATTTGGAACCTACATGTTGATGCTCATGATTTCAGCAACCAAACTAATGATTTCGAGAAAACTTTTTGAAAGATATTTAGTGCCTATTCTTGCTAACTCCTCATCATCTTTCTATCATGAGTGGCATCTATTTTTAAAGATCTCTTCCTTCTCGTTAAGATAAAATATCAATTTTAACAATTCAATAAATAGCTTATTGGAATGGATGAATTGAGATAAACGATACCCCTATAAGAAACATATAAGAAGTTTTCTCCTAATATAGCTTTAAAAAAATTAGATAATGTCGATCATAATATAGTTATGAATTTAGATATCAAATGGATCCACAAAATAAAAAATTTAATAATTTACACCTCATTGAATCAGAGTGAATAAAAAAATAAACCAAAAAATTAGTTTATTTTTACATGAATCCCTAAAAATAAATTTATTATGTTTGTTCATTTGAAAAAAAATTGCAATTCATTTTGAAACTAATGAATTATTTTCCATTACAATAAAATACATCCAATTTTTTTAAAAAAATATTATGTTATTCAAGAATTTACTTTACATAACAAAGAAGGTAAAATACATAATTTTTAAATATATATATATATATATATATATATTATGTATCTTTTAATAGATCAATGACAAGTTTGATTAAATTTTCAAAAGGAAATAAGGCATACTTTTTCTTCAAGTTTGAGCAACTCATTTTATGTAGGATTAAGAGTTAGTTCCTTACACTTTTTCAATTTATATTATTCAATTTGATGTATAAATGGAGTATGACAAAAATAGACATAGATATAACTACATAGTCTTCTTTTTTTTTTAAAGTAAGAATTGCATATAATATCACTAAGGAACAAAAAGTAAAAAGACCATGATTTTAACATATACATATCTCTTTTATGAAGGGAATGAAATGTAAAAAAAATGGATAGATTTAAGTTCAGGTATAATTAAAGAATAATTCATTTGAGCAATAGATGCTTTTTAATTGAACTATAGTAATGAGGAAATTAATATAATTTTTTGAATGGAAGTTTCAAAAAAATGTGTACTTTTATATTAAAAAAAGGATTCATAAAGATACTAAAAAAAAGAGATATTAAGCAATATTGATGTCTTTTTAATTAATCATATATCTTTCTATGGGAAGCTCGAAAAGCATTTTAATGAAACAAATACAAATATTGAAGTAATCTTTGAATTTAACAAGACCTAAGGAAAAAGAATGGACAATTTCATTTATTCTTTTGCAATTTTTATTTTTCTATAACTATTAATTTTTTCTATAGATTTATAAATGTTATATATATATATAAAGAATAGTATTTTAAAAAAAAAGAATAAATCTAACAATATTTCAACTTTTTGAAGTATGTTTCTCGTTTTTGGAATAAAGAGTTTAATTTTCCCCATTAACTAAATTAATAATCAAATAAAAAATTTTTTGTCTTGTTTTATAAGTCTATTAGAATATTAAGTACATAGAAGATTTTAGTAAACCAATAAATAAAATGGGATACTATTAGACATTGGAACTAATTGATTTCAAACTTGTTTTTTTTGTAAATTTCTAAAGTACTATAATTCTTTAAATTACCATCCCTAACCATATTATCTAGCTATATATATTTATATTTTATATCTTCCTCATTGCATGAATAATCTTTTGTGCAATCACAATGTCTCCATATAATAAATAGTGATGCATAGGTGCAATCAAGGAATTTATATATTTCTTCAACCTAATAGCTAAAATTTTCATTATTATTTTATACATTGCATTACATAAACCAATAGGCATGTATACCTTTTGTTGATCTAGCTTAATTAGTGTGTCTAAAAAGTCAAAAGTATCATAGAAAGATCGTACATTTGTAATACCATGAATTAATATTTTAAATCTTTTATTTTAAAACTCTAAGATAGCTAATTTTATTCACTATAATACTTAAATTATATTATCTTGACCAAAGTTTTATTGTTGTAAATTTATTTAAATGGTTCTTATGGAGGTTTTCATAGAAAATATAGAGTATTTAATAATTATGATTCAATTTAAAGTTCTAATCATTATTTATTTTATCTGATAAGGAAACCCAAATGTCAAATAATTGTTGCCTAAAAATATTAAAATTTTATTCATATTTATTTGGAATTATTAAATTTATTAAGATATCATAAAATTATTGGACAAAGGTAAAAAGAGAATACATATGATGAAAATTGTTAAAACTAGAATTAGTTTTAACTTAAAAGAGTGGGTAAATAAAGAAAATAACTCATATTAATTTTAGGTTATAGTTACATTACTCTTGAATACACTAGATTTTTCCCTTTTAATTCTCCTTCTAAAGTCAAACAAATAGATGGTCAAGATTATAGGAAAATGGACTCATGTTATGTGCGAAGTACCATATCTTTTCCCTTGGCTCCCCATTTATCCCTTTCTTTTTATCTTCAATACCAACGTTTTTCCCCCTTTCCTACTTCATGTTTTTTCTTCAAATAGCCTAAGCCATTAGGTGGCTTCATCACTATCGTTCAGCTATTACTTAGTGGCTGCACGTATGAAAGAGATGATAAAAGCTACAAATCACAACTATACCTCTAGTGGAAGAAGGAGCTTAGCAACTTCTTCCCCTCTAATGTTCTCTCACTCCATTGCCATTATTTAAGTTCTTGTTAGTTGCTTCTTCCTCTCTTAGTTTGCTGCCACTATGAGTGGCATAAATAAGCTATAAAGTTTGACATTGGTTTTGTGACAAGGCAGTGCCATTTTTCTTTTATCCACTAACGTCTAATGCCATCTCATTGTTGGTAAGATCTAGTTGTGCATATTAAGTGTAGATATGCTCATTTATATCATCAAACTTTAATATTTATGATAATTTAATATTTAATTTAAGGAACTCCACTTGTGTAAATTTTAATATACTTGACAATAACTTTAAAAAATAAGAAATTCATGCTATAGATTTATTGGATAATATGATTAAAGTCTCAATAGAACATTATATTATAATATTTTGAATGACTCATGCATGATTCAAGAAATCCCTAAATTTGTGAAATGTGATTTAATGAATTTACCAAAAATAATGTTAAAAATTTATGAAAATAAGTGTATGGTTTCATAATATAATATGATTTTGGCCTTCTTAGAGCATGGATCTCTAATATTTTGATGATTCTACATTTGATTCAAAAAAAGCCCTTACTCATGAAGATCTCCAATTTTTTTATTATAACTTTAAAAATATAAGAGTATGATAATATAGAATGATAGAGTGATAAGAGTAGGACCTTTTCATTGCCTTAAGTTTCAATATTTTCACTTGTATGTTCTTGATTTAAGAATTGCTATATTATGACATATTTTTTATTTTATGTGTTAGTCTATGAAAAATAAGAAGATTTATGATTTGAGATATTAAAATATCATGATAGTATGATTAAAACTTGAAATAGTAATTTTAAGAAGAAAATAAATAATGTCAATATCTTTATAAATTATCATCGTAAATTGTTTAGTATGACGAAAAGGGAAAGATGGAAATGGGATACCCTAGATTTCTTAGAACAAATGGGTTAGTTGAGTATATATCTTACCTAAAAAATTAATATCTGACTTATATTTTGTGTGAATATTATATTTATACTCTTTTTATTAATTATACGAGCTGTAAACACATTCACATATGAAAATTGAATATGTCTATGAATAGAAAGTTCAATTTTGATTCCTACAATTATCTAATTTTATTATGATGTTTGGCAAAGTAATTGATACATTGACATATATAATTTTTCTTGAGAGTTATTGATGATTTATTCATGTGGCCATGTAAAAAAGGTGTTGAATTATTGTTTTGTAAGATAGTTGCATTACTGTAAAAATATCTTTGAAGTTATGGTTTTTCATTATAGGAGCTTCATAAAAGGTTAAAGGTTTATCTAATGTTTGTTTGAGTTTTTAGATAATCCTTCTTTTGATCATTATCTATTAGAGTATTGATAACTTCAAATAGAAGATCATTTATCTCCTTTTCTAATATGATTTTTTAGTTTCTAAAAAAGTTACATCATTATTAGGAAGTTGTAAGGCTTTTTAGACTTGTTTGATTTTTGCTAAGAATTATTCTAAATTAGATGAATCTTTAACCATCAGGTTAGTTATTGGTTAAGATTACTTTCATCTAGTTCAAGGTTCCTAATTTTTCCATTTAGTTTATAGTATTTGGAGATATGTCTTGCTTTGTTACATTGATAACAAATTGGCTTGATATCTTGATTTAGTTGAGGTGTATACCTCAACTTTCTCCAGTGATAGGATTTTTTGGAAGGCTTTAAGTAAATTGGTTATTTAGGCTTAATTTGATGCTTAGCTTTGTGCTTATGTTTTAGTTTGAAGGATTCTAGGCAAATGAACCTAAATTATTCATAGAAAGATCCTAACTTTCTCTTGTTTAGGAACTTTTCCTTAGCTAGTTACTTAAGGATTTTGTCATCTTAACAAATTTTGAGAGCTAACTTTTAAACATAACTTACTAGTTATCCATAAATAAGCTATTTATAAGGAATTTGTCCATTGAACTGGTTCCTAATTTTTCTTCCTAAACCTTATCTCCTAAAGAGTTAGGAAGTCTTATTAGGATTTTTTCTTTCCAAAAAGGTTAGTTGCAATCAAATATAGAGTAAATTTTGCTAAAATAGTTATCTTTATACTATTTGAAATATAATAGAGTTATAAACTTTAGATTTGAAAAAAGATTAATTGATTTGTCCTTCTATAGTCTTAGGTTTCCTATGAAGTGTAAGATGATGGTGTAAATAAGGGTATTTGTAGCATTAAAGATTGGTTAGCCATTAAGATATATAAATGTTAATCCTTGGGGATTAATTTTAGTTAATTTTGGGATTTGAGTTTTTTCTTCTCTTATAAGATATTCATTCCACCATCCTTTAAGTTATTTAGTGAAGCCTATAATTAAAATGTAAGCAACTTGAGCATCATCGTATCCATATGTTGTCTGATATATTATACTTACTATTTTCATTTATTGTAAAGTGTTAAGGATTATATATTCAAATTTTCCATCCATGTTCTATTCATAAATGTTATTCCTATTTTTAGGAATTTTGAATAGTTTAGGGTTTTTCCTCTATCACTTGATCAAAAAAGCTAGCTCTAGGATAGTACAATTTTTAAGGTACTTTCTAGTTAGCTTCTTTGTTAATGGCTTCCACTTTTTAGGTTTAGTCTTCTTTTGAAGAGATTTCAAAAGATTTATCTAAAACATGGAGTTTACTAGTAATAGATATGGCAGAAACTAGGGAATACTCATCTATTTTAAAGATAACTAAGTTTCCCACTCTCTTATCTATTTCCTAGATCATCTAGTCTGTCCTAGATATTTTAAGATTCTAGGATGGATTGACTTACTTAGTTTTAGGGATTTAATAAGGTTTAAACAAAGATTGTTTTGATCTTTTACTATTAGTAGAGGATTCTCCTATTTTACTAAGAAAGGCTTCTACTAGGAGTTATGGTCTAAAGGTTATTAGATATTTGTTGATAAAGTTACTCTATTTTATCAAAGACTAAACATCTTTTAATGAGACTCCTTCAACAACATCCTTTACTTTAGAAGGTATTGCAATAAAAAGGATTTTTCAAGCTAGTTAATTTTATTAGGATGGACCTTTAATGTGTTCGTTTTGAGGTAAAATTTTCTCTTTTAATGGTAACCCATTCTCGCTCCATTTTATGCCTTGTACTAATAGTTTTACCCAAAGGATAGTTTGTTTGGTTCATTTTAGCGTGTGCCTCAAACTATTTAAAGAAAGAAACACTTTATTTGATTTCATTCATAAGATCATAATAAATAATTTGAATGTTTGATTTAGATTCTTTTTTATAGTTTTAAAAAAACCAAGTTCTCTAAGGGGTAAATTCTTCTAAATAAAATTCTTTCTTTAGAGATTTTTTGTTTATTAGGAAAACCATTTCAAAAACATTTAGATTTTAAATCATTGGGGTTCCAGATCATCATTGATAAGTTAAAAGCAAGTTAAAGAATTGATGGATTCATCATCTACTTCATCATATTCTTCATCTTTCTCTATTCCCCTTTGAATGATTTGAAAATAAATCACTTAAGGTATATTGGAAGTGTTATATAACCCCATAATGTATCTAACCCCATAATGTTGATGTTTATGGTTAAAGGTATAATTGAGGTTCCAAAAAAGGGATTTCTAAGTTTGTCCAGAATTCTTTTAAAGTCCTTTCTTTCCAAAGCATAGGGACTTGATTTCCTAGGCTTTGGATATGCATATCTAAAGATTTTTGTGATTTTTGGACCATTATTCCTTTAACAACTCCTATCAAAAAAAATTTTACTTTATTTAAAGGGTATTTTTTATATTTAACCATATCACGAGCCTCTATTTCTTCTTATAGCATTATCTTGTCAAAACCTCAATTTTCAGGAAAGTCTAGGGTATCCCAAAGGACTACATGTGGAATGAAAAACATTTGCTTTAGTAGCATTTGTTATCTAGAAGGCATTTTCTCTTTTCTTCCTAGATATTTACACTACCCTAGTTTAGGATTAGTGTACTTTGTAGTAAATCCTATAGATGATCACAGTAGGTATAGCTCCTGGTTTCATGTCATAGCCATGTAGCTTGATATTAAGGATGAATGTATCTATAAGATCTGATTCTTTCAAACAAATCTCAATATTTAGTTAGTAATTAAAATGGATTAGTCCTCTAGAGAGACTAGTTTCTATAGCTCTTATAATGGATTCATGGAATTGATTGTACTGGTCATCTTTCAAGTATAAAAAGGATTGCATTATTCAATCTAATTTTACACATAAAAATGGTAACAACTTGCACATATCCAATGTGTAAGAAGTTGTATTTGTATTTAGCTTGATGAGCCTTTATAGACTTATCCAAAAGAAGAACAAGTTCTTCATTTATATTGTCTATACTTATTAATTCTTTTAACTATCCTAATTACATAATTAGATTTGATGAAGAACCCAGTCAGGGGTTTGTAAGGCTCTCTTTCAGGAATTTTTAGGTAATTCCTAGTTATCAAAATCTTGATGTATTTATTCAAAGTTAGTTTATTCTTTCAAAATTAAAGAAAAATTTGGTTTTAAATTTAAAGAATCTTTAAATTTGATTTATGAAGAAGTTAAAGATATAAAACTAGAAAAAGATAAGTGAGCAAAAAAAGATCTAAATAAAGGCATTGAAAAGATAAAAAAAAATCTCCTATCCAATATCAAAGTTTTTAATTCCATAAGGATACAAATATAATTCAACTATATTTGCCATATGAATTAAATATGTAAGCTTCAATATGAAATACTATTTTTAATTAGCTAGCCCCATCTTATATTCCACATACGAGTATGAATGATAGAAGCAACCTTAAACTTTTCCTCAATAGCAGGACTTATACCTCTTTACAAATTCATGCTTAGATATGTGCTGTCAATTTTCTAGAAGTTTATTCATATTCAAACATTAATATCATTCATAAAGTCAAATATAACTAAATTATAATTTCATTTTACTTCCCCTAGGCTTTAATACTAAAGACAAAAAGGCCCTAAAGGAAGGGAAAATTAAATGAATGAAGTAAGGATCACAAATAGACTACTAAATGAATGCAATGAGATGCAAGAGAAATATAAATTAAAAATATTTTATTAATGCTCATAAAAAATTGTATAAGAGGAAACACTACCTTATTTGAGATATAGGAAGAATGGTATTTATAGTTGGGGAATGCCTTATTTATAAGCAAAGTTAGATTGCTATAGTGACCATAAAAAATTCATTACTACAGTGTACAATATTTGCTATGGTTATAAGTAATCATTTTACGTTAAATTTAGTTATAAAAAGCTAAATAATTCTTTTACTTTAAACAAAGTTGATGGAGAGCTTATCATGTTATATGCACTAAAACCAAATTTATCTTGATATGTTAATAAGATTTTGAATATGAATTACATTTTGAATTTAAGTAAATTGCTAAGTTAGATCTTCATCATCTTCTCGAAGATCAATATGATAGCAATCATCTTTATTTGACTAAGCAAAGTCCTTAAAATTTCCTTCTAAATTGTCAAAACATTAAAATTTTGCTTTACTTTTAAATTTAAGTAACATGAGAATATTTTTAACTTGTGCAACATAATCTTGTTCATTTAAGGAGGAGGCCAAAGCTATTGCAAATTAGGATTTGTTTTAAAAGAATTGATTTGTACTTCTTTTGCATATTTATGGGATTGAGGCTTTTTTTCATACCATTTTAAAATTTCAAATTTCTCTACCTTGGAAAACTAGTTGAAATTAGCCTATAATTTGACAAAACCTTATCTCTGAAGAATTGGAAATTTGCAATTAGGACATAGACCATACTAATATTTCCATAAATAGGCCCAAGGAAAAACAAGTTAAGATAAAATTTGAAGAAGTGTAGGAAGATTGCCATGATTTTCATTGTTAAAGAAAGATTTGAATGTTTCTTATCCTTCTTTAATATTTTCAAGGAAAATTTCTTCAATTAGTCTAAATATATTCCATCACCTAATAAACCAATATGGAATTTAGTACTTTGTATCCTATAACAAATAGAATAGCCAATAATGCTTTAAAATTTTATTTTAAAAATACACAGTTTTATATCAGGCTTTTTTATAATCCTAGCATGAATAACTAATTAAACTAGGATAAAAGGGGTTTTGAATTTTTTTCATCTTAAAGGGTTTTATACCTTAGTCAAATGATGTAAGAATTTTTAATATTTTAAAGGTTAAGTGAGTCACCATATTCAAATCATCTTTACTTAGCTTATGTTTAATTTTAATTGAGCCAGAATCATCTAATATGTACTCTTAGAATTCTTAAGAGTGTGTGATAAACTAGGAATGAAATACAAACTTTTTAAGAAATATTTTGCAAGAAGTTCTTTTGTAACTTTACTCTAGTATTTTGATTCTATATGTAGAAAACTTTAGACATTTGGTTTTTTAATATATTTGGTAGTTATTTTGATAGGTTTAGGATCAATAGTTGTAATAACTTCTAATGAAGTACCTACTATCATGATTTAGTTTTTTTTATTGGCAATAGCTTGAAGTATTTTGGATTAGCTAAGGACTATATCCTTGGCTTTTTCTTATTCTTCTTCTTTTTCAACTATATCAACCTAAGATTTTTTGGTAAGTTTGAAGGTTTTCTAGAGTTAAGGGGTAAAGGCCTAAACAGTTTCAATTGAAAAGTTGAAATCATTAACTTCTTAAGATATAGGAGTTAGTTTGGAAATTAGTTTAAATTTCAAAGAAGAAAGGTAGTAGTAACTTGTTTCCCTATACTTTTTGAAGTTAGCTTTGTATTTTAGGAAGGCAAATCAAGAGAATCTCCATTTTTCTTTTTCCAAGGAGGCAAAGTTATCTTCCTTGCAAAAATTCTCTTGTAAGAAAATCTAATAAAGAATTTAAAAAACCTTTAATAGGTTGAATTTCAAAATAAAAAAATATTTAAGATTGCTTGCCATCTAACAAATATTTATTTTGATACAATGCTTGCAACATCATTTTCTAAAATATTTTTTTGCAGATTTGCAGTCAACACAAATTGTGAATTTCTTATTTAATAAATCACTTTGAAATTTTTACACAGATAAAAAAATGGCTAAAATGTTCTTTTTTGGAGTTGAATAATTTTGTTGTACATCATTCTAATGCTTTGAAGTAAATGTTATTTATTCTTTATTATTTTTAACTTGTTTAGGAATGCTACCATAACCCATATCAAATGCATCAATTTAAACAATTTTTGATGCAATTGGATATATTATATGCAAGCATTGAAGACTCTTAACTTGAGATTTGATTTTTTTAATGATAGTTATGTGGATATTTATCTAAGAAGGAGGATTATTCCTTAGACAGTGATAAAGAGATTTGATTAAATTGATCACTTAAGGAAAAAATTAGAGACATAATTTAAACATCATAAAAATCATTATAATTAGATTTTGTCCATAATTTGATTAGGAAATTTATTAGCAAATTGAATTGCTTTTTCAATTAGGGTAATGGTTCTTTGATGAATATAATAACCAAGAAATCTAATTTTAGTTTGAAACAAAAATATTTTTTTTTCGAAATAGTTAAACCATTTCTTTGAGTTATTTCCAAGAAAACACTATGATATTTAAAATGTTAATTAATAATTTTTAAAGACACTAAAACATCATCTATATAAACTATGATAAATTCAATAAAATAATTATAAATTTCATTCATAATTCTTTGAAATTTTAGGGGTGCATTTTTTAGGCTAAAAAGCATTATATTCCATTTGAATTATCCAAATGGAATTGTAAATGGTATTTTGTACCTATTCTTAAGTTCAATTTAAATTTCCCAAAAATTAAATTTTGTATCAAATTTGGAAAATATTTTTACAGAATTTAAATGATTTAATAGATCTTTTTTATTTAGGATTGGATACCTTATCCATTGAGAGCTTTATTAAAAGGTTTATAGTTAATTACAAGTCTCGAAGTGCCTCATGCAATTTCAACATTTTTATCAACAAAGAATGCTAAACAAGACTAAAGGCTTTCACTTTTTCTAATGGTCCTTTTTGTAAGAAGATCATTAATTTCCTTCTGGCAATACTCTAGAAGTATCTAATTCTTTTGAATTAGCCTTGCTTTGGTGGGAATTTGCTTTTCAAAAAATTCCTTTTCCTATGGTAAATTTACCATATGTTGCTTCCTTTTCCAAAAAGAATTTAAAAGATCAAAATAAATTTGGTTGACTATTCTATCCTTTAAAGTTTTGAGTCTTGCTTGAACAATTGAAGCAACTAATTGTTATTCTATCTTTTTGAAAGAGATTTCTTTAAAAAAATGTTTGATTTTGTTTTCTTTACATTTAACTAAGTTAAGGACCTTGAAGTAGGTTCCTTTACGAATTGGAAGACTACTTTTTCCCTTAAGACCTTTACTTCTACTCCCTCAATGGACACTTTATAAAGTGTTAAAGAGTCCTAAGGATAACTCTATTAGATAAGTTTTTAACCAGTAGAAAAGATTGCTTAGATTTGAATGAGGAGTTAACTATTTCAACTTTTAGAAGTTTGTAGGTGATTTAGAGTAAAAAAACTACTAGCAAACCTTAGTTTGTCCTTGGTTCTTTCAAAGAATTTGATAAGAACTAGTTTTTCTTGGATTCAATTGAGATCAATAATTATATCAAAGAGTGCTATGGTTTCTATTTCCTAATCATATTTAACTATCTTGATAGGGATATAATATTTCTAGATAGGTGTCCTAGTAATAAGTCTTAAGAAGTTATCTTTTTTTGCTTTAATTAAAGGTTTTTCCAAGAGTTTTTCTTGGACACTTGAAAGAACTAAACTTTAAAGTTCTTATTGTTCTCTAATTTCCTTAATTTCTATTTCAAGAAGATTTATTTTAAATTATAAATCTTATAGATACACATACATAAATATGATGATTGAATGGCTATAGTCATGCAAATAAGGCATAATGATGCTATTAAGTAGTTTTACGCATTTTGGTATTGATTTATGATGATGAATTTACTACCTTATGTTGAAATTGAATTATGATTGTGTTCAGTAAAGCTGGAGCCCCAATTTACAATATTGTATTATGGATTACACCACTAGTGGCATTTAAGATGAGAAGTATATTATGGATATGGTTGTAAAAATTAGACGAAAAATTTCCAATAAAAAAGTAGGTAAGGTGTAAGATTGCCTCAAAAGTCAAAAGGTGGATTCATGTATTGTAATTGCAAATTCTTATGTACTTTGTTGCAAAATTAGTGTCTAATTATCTAAGCAATTCTATTTAATGTGATGGTGATAACTTAATTGTGATTGAGCCTTATTAGCTACTTGAAAGTTTTATGACTACCCGAAAGGTAATGATAATGTGTAAATTGAATGGTTAAGTCTATTATGAACTGTATATGAAATAAGAAATTTGAGCTATGTTAGATAAATACATTATTTTAAGAATTAACATCGTGTATTATAGAATTCAAGATTTAGGTTTGCAATTATTTTCTATTTTTTAGACTTGATTAGTATTTGATTGTCATATGTAATTAAATCTAAGTTTAGTTATCATAGATATATGCTTAATGACTTCTTATAACTCATTCCTTTTATTTTTCAATGCTTTATGTTGAAATGAATGCATTAGATCCTTGTTACATCTATGAAGAACCAAAGATTGCTTTGTCAAGAAATTGATAGTTAGATTAGGGGATTGGGCTATCAATGTAAATAAATATAATGGATTATATATTCTGTGTGTACCTTATGTTGTTATTAAATCTAAAAACTTACAAGTTGAATAATTTAAGGCATGTGACCTCGAGAAGTACCTAAAATAGGTAAAACTCTATCATTTTTTCTATGAAATTTTGAAGTGAATTTGAGTCACCATTAAAATAAAAAAGTTTCTGTTAAGTGTATTTAGTATAGTTAGAGTTTCAAGTTAGTGGAAATTGAGTAACGGGATCCATGCTGATCATAATTGAGTTTAGCCCATGACAAAGATGGTATCAAAGCATGGTCTAGGTTCCTAATAGTGAATGGGCTAGAGTAATCCAATTACCAAATTTGATTAGGCAAGTTAGGTTCATGGTAATGTGGCTAATAGCATTGATCATGAATAGGGATATTTTTTAATATACCTTAAAGCACATCTTTGAGATCTTCTATAAATTTTATGTTATACATATTAGTCATTGTTTATTAATTTATTGAATCTCTTTATAATTTATCTTAAAGGATAAACTATTTCCTTGGTAAATTGCTTCTAGTTTGAATGTTGAAGATATGTGATGATTTGAAATTGTCTAGAATGAATTTGAGTTATGGTTTGTGACTGAAGCTGACAAGGGCATCATTTCTTCTTTGTTAATTAATAAAGTGAATGTGCTTAAGATTGTGTAATGAATTATGAAATTCATTATTGTCAATGATACTTTAACTAGTTTATAAAAGGCCTATTCTTTTATTATATTATGCAAGATAGGGTTAATTTACCTTTTAAATTAACTAAATCCTAAGCTATGTTTGAAATGCATGTATGTATGTAACTTGTTTAAGTGCACTTGGTATGTGGGTGAATATTTTAACTTGGATTTATTAATTTGTCAAGAATTTATTGACTTATAAGGCATTAAAAGTTATGTAATTGTGTTTTAATTATGTACAATGTAGAATTAAGGAGTTAGGTACAAAACTTCTATATAAATGAAATTTTTTGTGCATAAATCAAGTGCACAATTAATTCCAACTATCCAAAGGTAAATCTAGAACAAGGTAACCAATTTCACAATTAATTCTCCATTTCCCCATAAAAAGCTTATACTTGAATCAAGTATACAATCGACTCCACTTGTCAAGAGGTGAATCTTGAGCAAGAGAACTGATTGCACAATTGACTCTATATGCCTTGTATTGCATTTTAACATTCTAATTAACCTAAGTTTGTTTTTAATATGAGTCCAATCATAATAGTGACATATGAACACTTTGTAAAGGGTTCTTACCTATTTTATGTCTGTATGGCCATTATGTCCTAAATTATATTGAAAATGAAAGCATCACTTACCCCTTGTTTGAGACACTTCAAAATTAGAATTTATTTCATTTTGAATTGAATTCTATTTAAAAATCATGTTTGGGTTTAAATTTTTTAGATTTCATTTTATTCTAAAATCTTGTTTTATTTATATTATTGTCATTTTGAAATCTCATGAAATTGGATAGGATTTAGTAGGAATTTATTTCATTTCAAATGTAATATTTTTATTGGACAATTTTACCTATAATTTTTCAAGTTATTAATAGCTATATTTATCTTTTTGAAACTCTCTCTCTCTCAAGGATAATATTGTAAATATAAATATTTGAAATGAATTACACAAGTTTTAATAAAGTTTTAAATAAAAAAAATTCATTTCAATATGAAATGAAATCGCATTTTATATAATTTATTCCAAACAAAAGAATTCATTTAACAATAAAATGAAATTATTTTCACTAAAATGAAATGAAATGAATTATATTTTTTAGTGTGCCAAACAAAGGATTAATTTCCTTTGTTATTGAAACTTAATCTTGTTAGGAATTGTTGAAAAACTTATGTCTTTTGTAACCATAAAAAACTAAAACATTCTAATTGGAGATATAGTAAGTGTTATAAATTTCTTTGTTGTTATTATTCCAGTGTAAATGATTGAGTAAGGTGAGTTTAGGCTATTAATCTAGAACTTGAGAATATTGTTAGTGGAGGATATATTTCTATCCTAATATAGTACTTCTAGAATTTAAGGATGAATTCTTTTAAAAGGGAATATTGTAATATCCCAAATTAATATTTAAACTATTTTATTTCAAAACTCCAAGATAGCTAATTTTAATTACTATAATACTTAAATTATATTATCATAGCTAAAGTTTAATTTTTGAAATTTACTAAATGGTTCTTAATAAGCTTTTTCGTACGAAATTTAAAGTATTTAACAATTATGATTACATTTGAAGTTATAATCACTATTTATTTTACCTAATGAGAAAACCTAAATGGAAAGAATTATTGCCTAGAAAAATTGAAATTTTATTCATATTTATTTGGAATTATTAAATTTATTAACGTATCATAAAATTATTAAAAAAAAGGAAAAGAGAACAAATATGATGAAAATAGTAAAAACTAGAATTAATTTTGACTCGAGAGTGTGTGTAAATAGAAAAAATAGCTCGAATTAATTTTAGGCTACAATTACACTATGCTTAAATGCACTAGATTTTTTTCCCTTTAATCTTGCTTCTAAAGTCAAACAAATAAATGCTTAAGATCGTAGGAAATAGTGATCATGCCATGCATGAAGTATTATATCTTTTCCCTTGGCTTACTTGTAAATTTTTTTCCTCACTTTCTTTCTCTCTCACTAACACTAACCCCCTTTAGTGCTTGCTTCCTTCCCCCTTACCTTCTTTAATTTTTTTCTTCCAATAACCCAAGCCACCAACTAGCTTTGTCACTGCCATTCAACTATCACCTAATGGCTACACTTATATAAGAGGCAATAGAAGCCACAAATTGTAGTTATACCTCTAGTAGAATAAGGAGCTTGATAATTTCTTCCTTCAACATTCTTTTACTCCATTGCCACTATTAAAGCTATTGTTGATTGTTATTTTCTTCCTTAGATCCTCGCCACCACTATTGGTACAAGAAGGCACCAAGCATGGCATTAGTTCTATGGTAAGGGATTGCCATTTTTCTCTAATTCACTAGCATCCAAAGTTATCTCACTGCCATAGAGCTCTGACTAAGCACTTTAAGTCTTAGTGAGCTCATTTATATCATCAAACTTTAATATTTATGATGATTTGATACTTGACCTAAGAAATTCTATTTATGTAAATTTTGAGATACTTGATAATAGCTTTCAAAAATAAGAAATACATGCCATAGAGTGATTAGATAATATGATTAAAGTCTCCATAGTGTAGTACATTATAATATTTTGAATGATTCACACATGATTCAAAAAATTCCTAAAAGTGTGAGATGTAATTTGATGATTTTACTAAAATAGAGTTAATATATAAGAAAATAAGTGTGTAGTTTCATAATATAATATGATTTGGGCTTTCTTAGAGCATGAAGCTTTAATATTTTGATTATTTTACACTTGATTCCAAAAAAGCCCTTATTTATGAAAATCTTCAATTTCTTTATGATAACATTAAAAATAGAAAAAAGTGATGATAAAGAATGATAAAATGGTAAAAAGAGGACCTTCCGATAGTCTCAAGTTTCAATATTTTTACTTGTATGATCTTGATTTAAGGACCTCTATACTATGGCATATTTTTTATTTTATAAGCTAGTCTAAGAAAAATAAGAAGATTTATGATTTGGGACATTAGAATATTATGATGTTATAATTAAAACTTGAAATAGTAATTTTAAGAAGAAAATGATTAATGTTAATACATTTATAAATTATCATCATAAATTATTTAATAGGATGAAAGGAAAAAGATAGAAATAGGATACTCTAGAATTCTTGGAATAAATAGGTATTACTAGGTAAATATATATCTTATCCCAAAAATTCATGTTTCCCTAATATTTTGCATGAATCTTGTATTTATACTCTCCTTATTAATTAGACTTAAATCCTATTTTTTCCACTGTGAAATCAAGTTTGTCTCAATTTTGCCCTTAAGAGAAAGTTCATCTTAATTTCATCCCTAACTATCACATCTATTCCTTATTTTAGTTCCTTCATCATAAAAAGTTAACAATTATGCCCAATTAGCACCATTAATATTGATGTGTACTATTAAATGATGATGCAACTCAAGCAAACTCCATTTCACACCATCATCCCTTAAAATTATGTGTTTCACATAAAATTTAAAAGAGCCTCTTTCAACTTCATAAGCCATCATGTAAACTAGGGTTTCATTTACAGAATTATTTGGATCATAGTTGAAAAAGGAAAATTGCAAGATAACGGTGATTCATTCACTGATTGGAAGCTTAAGGGCTTTCCTCTTTTTCTTCTTTTGCAATGTCTAGTATTGATTCTCTCAATCTTTTATACGAGTGTAGGTTGAAACTATACTTTTAACCTTAATAGCAAAGAAAAATCCTGGAAAAAAGTTCAAATGGCATTCAAAGTATAAATTGAAGTTCAAAAGATGTGAATAGATTAAATAGGTGGATTATGAGAATGGTGAGAAAAAGGAAATTTAGGTAAAAAGGTTGCTCAATTTGTTAATTGCAACCTAGCTTCTACTTATGGTTATAGTTGTAGTTGTTGTGATGTAAGGTTAAGTTAGGTTGTTAAATTATCTATTACTGTAACTATGGGGTATAGCAATAACATTTTATGGGTATAAAGTGTCATATTTGTAAGTTTTACTTTTATTGTTGTGAAGATTTTTATATAGTAGAAGATTACGAAGATTGCCCTTTTATTTCTAAATTTTTCTTCCAGAAATGTGAATAATGGTTTAAGACAATTTGCTTCACCAATCATGACACAACACCATAACTCTTAAAAAGATTTGGATTGATGAGCACCTTAAAACTTAATTAGAATTTTTTTGGATGCTGATGTGTGTTTAGTTTATAAGTAAATATTCTTAAAGATCTCCATTGTAAATGCATGAAAAAGAACTTCTTATTTCTCAAACATACATAAAGCGTCCTCTTTCTCAAATATATCTTGTTTCTATCCAAGAAATGGTGTTACAAAAGAGAAAGTTAGCCCATTTGTTTTTGAACAAATGTAATAGCAAAAAGAATTATGGATTTAAAATTTTAACTTATCCCATTTTTATATAATTTTAAATTTCTTGTATGTTTTTAAAATTATGAATTTAAATCTAACACACTAACAATATTATGTACTCATGTTTTTATATCAATAAAGATTGTTAAAATATTTTTATTATTAATGAAATTTATTAAGTTTATAATGACTTGTTATCTTCTTAATTATTGATACTACAAAAATAATCATTGATAACAGATTAAATTGAAATCCTATATGCATATACAATTATAATTATTATATAATTATATTATTTTTTAAATCCTATATATATACATATATATAATATAAACAAATGTATTAATGAACAAAAAATTATAAGATTTGAACATTCATTTAAACAAAGGAAAAATTTTAACCACCTGATGTTCAATTTAACCATGCTAAGATAAGCCATCTAATAATTACTTCTTAAACATTAACATACTAAATGATCACAATAGAAAATAGACAAAATATAAGTAATTAATCAATCATAAAGTTTTACAAAGTAACCACATCAAAGTGGTAGTATTTTCAATATAGGTCCACAACAAAGTAGATGTATCTTACAATTATAATGGATTAGCAAAAAAAAAAAAGGGACCATGTAATTAGATTAACTAAAAAAGCACAAAATATGGCTAATATTTTGAACAATAGACCATAAAAAAATTGCCTAAAAGATGGTTGGTCCAACATAGATTTCTAGCATTGGCCTAACTAAAAATTAAATTCCAGTCAGGGTTGTTGTGATAGTGCTCTTCATTGATTCTTGGGAAGTTGCCATACATGTCCTATATGCACTTACTTGTTGCCTTGGATTCATTTCTTACCTTGGTGGTTTGAAAGGATTGGTATTGTCTTAGTAGAAGCTATCAAAGGGGGCCCACCCACTTGTATTGTCCTAATTCAAGGAAATACATATTATAATCCAAGTAAACAAAAAGTAAGATAGCATAAAGAGATTTTTCTAAAAATTAACAAACCACTATCTTCTTCCCTTTATTTTTCGAGCTAGAAGAGACTCCATTACATTTTGTTCTCACTATTTTAGGTCTTAGTTCATGTAATACTTTATGTGAGGCAATTTTATGCTATTTTTTCTACTTAATTGCAAATAGCCAGCAGTGATTAAAAAAGAAAAAGAATATGGTTTTATGTAAAATAATAACAAACTACATAGTCCCATATTAGAAGAATAAATTATTTCATCTACATAGCATATAAGAGTAAGTTTAGAAATATATTTAAGAGGTATTATTGACTACTAATAGCCAATTAAAAAAAATAAAAAGGAACACCATGCCAACCTCAAACTTAAACCTTTATAGCTTGCCTTAATATTAAATTGAAGGAAATTAAGGCTTTTGCATCTCCTATTTTTTCCTTCTTCATTAAAAGAATCATACATATAATTCTTCACTTTTGTAGCCAAATCCTTTAGCATCTTGATCACTATTAGGTGTTGCATTAAAATTAGTGTGAATATGTTCACAATGTTAGTTTTAGATTATTTCTTCTAGTATCGGATCCATATGCTTGGCAAATAGGTCATTATTATCTTCATTAGAGCTATTCTCTAATGGATACTTGTATGGCTTGTTTTCCACTTCATTTGAGGAAGAATTCTTATTATCAACATCCTCATCCACATAACTTAGTGCTTACCTTGTCATATAGTCAAATGTAAACCTTTTAGCATTTTTACTTGGTTTCTTCATAATCACTAGATTATCTTTACACCATGAGTTTGCATATTAGCATCTTCCATACTAGCATTAGTGCCTTCATTCAACCTTTTATCTCTATGGTCTTGCAGTGCCTATAGTTCTATAATGATCTCAAGTTTGCTAACAAAGTGTTCAATGTAAATACAAAGCTCATTATAGCTTCTAATTGCTTCCAACATGCCTAAATAGTGTTAATCTGTCCTCAATTGCATTAACCAATTTTCTAAGTTCTTCCTATGAAATAGGTAATATACATCTTAGTAATTTATGTAGCCCACTTGTTTTAACAACTTCCATAACACAAGTATACTCATTCTGTCTAAATCAATGTGATCTTAATAATTGACCTTCCCAACTATATAAGTCACAATTGGTGAGCTTTAAAAATGATCACAATTATGTAAGGCTATTGTGAAAGAATCATCCATTTATAATGAGGAATATAAATATTTTAAAACAAGGAAAGAGTGCATTAAGGAATAAGAATGTACTAGGTTTGCATTTATTGCAAGTAATTTAAGTGCATTGATTGAAAAAGGAAGGTCATAGGAAATGTCATGTTAATAACATAGATATAATAGAAAAGGTTAAAAAGAAATATCTTTAATAGTAAAAGAAATTGAGTTTAAGTATATGGTGATGTAACCATTACTATTTAGAATCTTTTTCTATAATAATCTATAGGATAATAGTTTAATAGTGAATCAAAAAAAGGCATGGAAAATGTAACAATTATTATGGGACATTAAAGGAATAAGCATTATTAAATTGCATCATTGGTTCATGCTAGCATCAATTGGCTAAAGGACCATCACATGGCTTTTTCTTTTTATTTACACTAGTCACTAGTTTTTCCTATTAACCTCACCCATAAAAGTATAATGAAATCAAAACCTAATTCTAGGAAATAATAATAAAAAGAGCAATAGTCTAAATAGCAAATTTAACAAAAATGAAATATTTTATTCATTTGGATAATATTATAAATTGGTCTATTATTTATATAGTGATAGAAACATATGGTTTTCAAGTAGTGTTATCCTAACACAAGTTAGGTATCTTATAGTTTACTCTAAAATCCAATTGACAAAATTAAGTTAAATGCTTTTAATTTAATAGCCTAGACGATGTCACTATGTCATATTGACTTAAGAATAAGAAATCTTCACTCAAAGCCATGTTATTGACTCTATTCCTAGATAGCTATCACAAAGTAAAGTTTCAGCCTATCTTTCTAATAATAATTAAGGTATCTTTTATAACAAGTACTATGCATAAAATACAAGACCATCATAGAAAGAGAATTATAGAATAACAAGATTATTTTTTTAGAAAAGTAAAAAAATATTACTTTTAAGCTTCTAGTTTCAAATCTTAATTAACTTTCATGTTCCATCAAGATGTATCATAAAATATGCTCCCAATTTAAAAAAAACAAATTCAATCCAAAAAAGTAAAAATGACAGGGTCAAATAAACTCCTAAAATTATTATTAACTAACATTTATCCTAGTGTTCATACCGTTGATTTTCTTAAGTAATTAACTAGTTTTGAAGTTAATAATATATCACTCTGTAAATGATAAATTAGTTGACAAACATATTTATAATCTTAAGAGATAATCTTGAAAATGTGCAACTAAAATTTGTATTGGTATCCATAATGAATGAAGATAAACAAAGAATCTATTAAAAGAACTTTATCATAGGGAAGACCTGTGCATATATATTAACTTAGCGAAGCACTCATTACTGTCTCAACTATTACTAATCCAATTTATGATATTATAAACATCTCTTTATCTTAATATAGTAGGATTGGAGCTATATTTGTATTATTAGACACATCAACCCTTTTTCATGTGCAACACTTCAATTGACTTACTATACTAACTCAATAAAATTAAAAACCATATTAGAACTTAGGAACCTTCTATTCTAACTCCAAAATATGACAAAAAAAACCTAATAATCTCATTTTAATCTTCATACAAAGCCCTTAAAGCAATGAAATCAAATTTAAATTTTGGGCTAAAAAGTTACTTAATTTCAAACTAAAAATTTGCTAATACCTATATTAGTTAAGCAATAGTGTCCACTCTTCGCAATAGCATCCACTCTTTACAATAGCATCTACTCCTCACAACAATGTTTGTTGTGGTGTTTAAGGCCTTAATGTTATGATTCTTTCTAAATGAAAAAGGCTTTGTTTCTAGCTATATGGAGCAAACCATTTTGTGGTGTGATGTGTGATATGGAGTTTGCCTCAACTACATCATCATTTAAGAGTAAATATTAGCATTAATGGTGCTAGCTGGGTAAAGCTATTAAATCTTGGTGATGAAGGAACAAAAATAAGGAATTGATGTAATGGTTAGGGATAAAATTGAAATAAACTTTCTCTTAAAGGCAAAATTGAGACAAACTCGATTTCATAAAGATGAAAATAAGGTTTTAATCTATTAATGATATGCATTATAAATACATTCATGTATGAAATATGAATATATCTGTGAATAAAGAGCTTTATCTTAGATTCTTACAATTGTCTAATTTTATTATAACATTTGGCGAAGTGATTAATACATTGACATATATAATTTTTTTTAAAGTTATTGATGGTTTATTTCTATGGCCACGTAAGAAAGTTATGGAATTATTATTTTGTAATATAGTTGCATTACTAGCCAATGTTATAGTATATTATAATGTATATATACATACATACATATATATGTATGTATATATATACATACATATAATGAGTGAATGGTTATGATCATGCAAATAATGTAATGTGATGTTGTTATATATTGTTATGCATCTTGATATTGATTTGTGATGATGAATTTGCTACCTTGTGTTAAAATTAAATTATGATTGTGCTAAGTAGAACTGGAGCTCTAATGTATGAGATTTTATTATGAAAATCAGATGAAAATTCCTAATGAAAAGGTGAGTAAGGCATAAGGTTGGCCTAGAAGGATTATAGAAAGGCTAATAGGGTATAAGGTTAGCTCAGAAATTAAAAAGTGAATACATGTGTATTTACAAATTTTTATATATTGTATTATGAAATTAGTGCTTAGTTATTTAAGTAATTCTATTTGATGTGATGGTAATGAATTGGTTATGATTAAACCTTGTGGGCTACTTAAAAGTCTTATGACAACTCGGAATATGTTATATATGATATAGTGATGATAGTATGTAAATTGAATGGTTGAGGCTATTATGAAATGTAATGTGAAATAAGAAATTTAAGCTATATATAGGTAAATGTGTCATTTTGAGAATTTATATTGTGTGTTATTGAATCCAAGATTTAGGTTTATAATTGTTTTCTATTTTCAGACTTAATTAGTATTTGATTGTTATATGTAACTAAATTTAAGTTTGGTTATGGTAGATATATACTCACTGAGTTCTCATAACTTATTCCTTTTATTTTTCGGTGTTTCATGTTGAAACAAGTGCGTTAGATTCTTACTACATCTATAAAGAATCAAAGACTATTTTATTAAGAAATAGACAGTTGGATGAAGAGATTGGGTTTCCTATGTAAATAAATATGATGGATTGTATATTTTGTGTGTACTTTGTTTTATTGTTGAATCTAAAAAACTTACAAGCTAAATCTTTTAAAGCATATGACCCATAAGAAGTACCTTAAAATAGGGGAAACTCTGTTCATTTTTTTATAAAATTTTGAAGTGAATTCAAGTCACCATGAAAGTAGAGAAGTGTCCATTAAATGTATTTAGAATGGTTAAAGTTTCAAGCTAGCAAAAACCAAGTAGTAGAATCCACACTTATCACAATCAGGTTTGGGTTATAACAATGCCAAAGGTAGGTCAACCATTTGCTTGACCATTTATGATTGGTTTATTAGTCAAATCTTGCTAATAAAAAATAGTTAACTTCGGAACTCATGAAATGCATACAATCCTATTTTGACCGAGAATTCTCTAAGGTTGAAACCTTGCTAAAGAAAGGTACTTTTGTAAATTGAATCCAAGGTTGTTAGCCCTAAGGCTTTATATGATGAATTTTGATGATGACAAATAGGTGGTTGCAATAGCATTGTATGTTTATGCTAAAGTGATATGCATTGTACAAAGCTTTAATAGATATACTATGTTATAATTGATGCATATATACAATATGATAAGCATGCTTATTCTTGTATATACATGATAATAAATGAATGTTATAATAGAATTGCATATCTGTATACCAAAATGTTAAAAAATCTTCAATAGACATGCCATATTATGGTTGAAATAGCAATGCTTAAAAATATGCTAAAAGAATTATATTTTATACAAGCATCACTAAGTGTATGATTGGTCAAGATACATAATATAATGATTATGCATGCTCTTGTGCTAATTTGTTATATACATGAATATTGCATATTAATATCATGACATATTAGATTGGACTAACTATATAGATGGTTCACAAAGTTCATATCTATTATATAGGAAAGTCCAAAATGAAGAAAAGTGAGCATTGAAGTAAAACATTCAAAGATCTTGTCATGCTTAACTCAAGAATGAAAAAGGGAGAAATACAAGAAAGAAGATGTGATCCAAGTATTAAAGGATGAGAAGATTAAAACTTGGATGCATCAAGAAAAACTAAAGAATATTATTGGCATAGTTTTTCATTTTTAGGCTTAAACTTTCTTGTAAAATAGAGTTTTTCATAATATAGAGCTCAAACATATTTTCTTAGTCTTAACTTGATCAAAATGTTTTAAAAAGATAGTCCACAATCTTATTTTAACAAGATAACCTATAAGGATATTTCAAAAATTAATGAGATATGAGGTTTTAATATTTTCAATATTAACCTTTAGTCATTGTTTTAATCATATCTCATAAAATACTTATGATTTGATTATTAAACATTTTTTATATAAAAATAGACTCAAAGAACTTTCCATGGACATATCATATGCTTAAAATGATCAATATATGAAAAAGTTATGATTCTTTCAAAATGAGTCTAGAAATTAGTTTTCTGTATTTCAATCATTTTTTACATGTATTCATTGTTTTGATCATATCTCAAAATGTACAAATGATATGAGTATGAAATTAATTTTACATGAAAATAAACTCAAAGAGATTTTCGTGGATAGGTTATTTGCTTAAAATGACCAAAATATGAAAGGGTTATGAATTATACAATTTAAGTCTCAAAATTAAATTTTTATAACTTCAATATTTCTGACCTTTGCTTATTGTTTTAAGCATATCTCAAAAATTAGATTAGATATGAGCACAAACTAGGTTCATTTGAAATTAGACTCAAATAGCTTTCTAAAAATAAGTCATTTGCTTAAAATAGACTTAAAATGAAAAAGTTATGACATTTTAAAGTTGAGTTTGCAATTTTGTCTATGTGAATCAATTAACCAATCGGTTCTACACATCTTGAATCGATTCACCAATCGATTTCAATTGATTTAGTGCATATAAAATGGTTAGTTTTCATTCCTAACTAGCCTAAATAGTTATAATACTTTATATGCTTCTTATATAAGTTAAGAAATATCAAATACAATTGAAAGAGAGCCTAAACTTCAATTGTAAACATCATTTTACATCTTTTTCATCCAAATTATGATTTGAGCTCATCTTTATGAAATTTCTCTATTCTAGGACTTCATTGTTTCTATCCACTCTTTAAGAGAGTTTGTATGAATTGATATTTATCTTTTATCATTTCCTAATTGTAAAGGGTAAGGTATTCATTGGAAAAATTTGTAAAAAGTGAGGTATCCTTTAGAAAATATTAGAGAGGGTAAGGTATCCCTTGTAAAAGGAAAATTTGCTTAAGGAAAAGCAAAAGAATTGTAAGGTTTCTTCAAGTACACATTTTAAACTTGAAGAGATAATGGATTGAAACATAAGTTTGGAGAGCTTAGAGAGTGGATGTATACCTTGATAAGGATATCTAAGGGAGAAACCACTATAAATCCTTGTATTTGATTTCGTTACCCTTACTCTTTATTCTTTTTGCGCTACACTCTATTTTCCCCTTGCAAAAATTACTAATTCATTATTCTTAATTATCTTAAACTTAATCATTACCTTAGATAGTCATTTGTTTATTATTTCCATTTGAAAGTTAATTACAAAAGTTTTACAAAACTGATGTTAAATTGGTAAAACTACATACTGTGTTGCATGCTCTATTTTTCTGTTGTTATATTGTGTTGGAATGCTTATGTTAATATTTGAATGATTAAATGCTTAAAAGGAATATGTATATATCTATCCATGTGCTTCTTGATAATTTATATATATACATAGTTGAATAAGTTTCTTTGCATAAGGGTATTAAATTATTATATATTGTATGTAAACCTCTTTATTAAATTATTTTGAATTTACTTCCTGATGATTTGTTTATTAATAGTTGAATGAGTAAATTTGCACTAGTTGTTTGAATTGTCATATTTTGAGTGCAAATATATTTTAAAAGCTTTCTTGAAATCATTTGAATTAAAATTATTTTCATGACTTCCCAAAATCAAAAGGTTTTCAAAAAGAATTTCAAAAATGGTGAAAATTTTAAAAACACCCAATTTGCCCTTTCTCTTTGATATAGGTTGCCAAGGCCTATAAAGGTAAATCAATCAAAGCTTGATTTATCTCCATTTTTTTGCACAATTTTAGGTTTATGTTTTAGTTTTATATTTTGTATGCTTTACGTTTTGCAAAGTTCACATTTCTAATAACTTAAATCTAAAAGATATACAAATAGAGAGTTATTCAAGAGAATATTCTCCTCTAATGGTTAGTAAAAGTTTCAACTTCACTTGACTTCCATTTTGTAAAATTTATGTATGTATATATGTTTTGAAAAATAGATTTTTTTTTTATATATGCTAAAAGTAAAAGTGTCAGCTAAAAGAATTACAAACAATAATTGAACCTAGAAATTAATATATTTACTCAATGTGACCTTGCAATTTATGTAATGGGTGAGATGTATGTTTATGTGGGTGGACAAAAATTAGGTTGGAACTTTAAATGAAATTCAAACAAATGAAAAGCCCTTTATATAGAGCTTCAGATGACTTAAGCCATCAAAAAGTCATAACTCTTTAACTTCCTCTATTAAATTAAGTAACCACATTCTATTATTTCAAGTGACCTTCAATTAGTAAAATTACTCATTTTTCCTATGAGAAAAATATGAAGATTTAGTACTGACTTTAATTAATGAACATCAATCAACCTTAATATTGGAGTTACATAACTATGGTCATGATTATTTAGTAATTTAATGAGTAATTCAATATACTTAATAGGCAGTGATTAACAAGATTTAACCATATAATTAATAGCATTTAACTAGATACTCAATAGGATTTAATCTTATAAATAATAAAATTAACCTTATAATTAATAAGATCTAAACGTAATTTTAATACACAGTGGTTACAATAATTAATATGAATTAACCCCAATTATGACACTGTTTTATGTGGTCATGAATGCCACTAATTCTTACATTCTCCTGCTTGGCCAAATGATCACATAAAAACTTTAATGGATTTCAAAATGAAAGTCACACCATTAACTTGAATGATTAAATATAATTTTTGAAATTTATTATCACCAATATGGATCATAGTGGTTTTAAACTTGTCAAGGATATAATTCCGCACATACATCATAATATGGTCTTTCAACTAGAAAAGTCATGATAAGAAAGGATATGAACTTATCTGTATATTATGTTCGAGTGAACCATTTGTTTTTATGTTTAATTTGAATTTTTCTATAATGTTCATATCATGGTCTAAATTTAATATCAAAATATGAAGCATCAACTTTTATTTCCCTATAATATGCTCTTAGATATAATGGAACACCAAAATGAACATTATATGTTAATTGATCAATACCACGAGTAATACATGATTAATTAAAAAAATTTAGGCACCAATACTTTAATCATGAAATCCACCACCATTAATTTTGTATTAGTATGCTCAATAAACACTTCTTTCTCTGTAACCTTTTATGAACAATAACTATTTTAACTCTATTTGCTTTAATTTACTTAAGCACTTGTTATTTTTAAAGAAGAAAACAATAATAGAATTATCATAAAATACTCTAATAGATTACATTTCTCTAAATGAATCCTTTAATAACAAGTCTTGCAATATAATAGTCAATAATTCTTTAAAAGTCCTTTTTCACTTTGAATGCCTATCTAGGTTAAATTAGGATGACTTCATCAAGTAATATGATGACACAAACCAAACCTGATTATGACTGACATGGATTCTAGTACCTAGTTTCCATTAACTTTAACATTATTTTTACCTATTTCACCCACCAGAAATCTCTATTTTTGTGGGGACTTAAAATACATTTCCAATTTTATGAAAAAATTGATAGAATCTCCTCTATTTTTAAACTTTTCTTGAGAGTTGCTTGCCCTAAATCATGAAACTTGTAAATTTCCTCAAATACAATAGTAACATTAACATACATAATACTACATAATCTTAAGATATATACATTGATAAATAATTTAATACATCAAATTTTGAATTAATGAAATCTCTATCAATGAGTATATATCTACCACTATTAACCCTTGGTTTTATTATATTAAAAGGTCACCTACTGATTAAGTATTTGATTGGAGAAATAAATATTATCCTAACTCTTTGGATTTTTAAAATATATAAAACCAAGCCTCGGATTGAGTATTCATCTACATGCAACTTAGATTCCATATTTCACATAACCAGTCAGAGTAATATCAACCATTCACTAGTATATGATATCATTATCTTATTATACATAACCCATTTCAAGTAGTCATCACATTAAGGATTAAACACAATCATATCATCATAACACATTAAGTCCTTGCAATCATATCAAATAGTTTTATTCAAGCACAAAAAGATTTCAAAGTTATATCATAAGTACATAATGATTTATAATACATAATATAAATGCGTCCTCTTTTTAACTTTTGACTCAATTTTATATCTTATGCAATTGCTTATTGGGAATTTTCTATACATCATCATTCCTCATAATTCACAATTTCCAATGCCATTCATGGCATGATTCATAAATAATATACACATGAAAGTTTAGCTCTCATATCAAAATTGCTTATAAAAACTTCAATACAAAAAAACTAATTCATCATAGGATAATATCAAAGCACGTAACAATATATATATAACAGTGTCATCACGTTCACCTGCATGGCCATAGTATATAGATATCAATGAAAATTACAGTCAATCAATTGTTAAAAACACCATTACCGTGCTTTCTAAGCATAGTCATTTAACATTCACCCAAACAGATAATTGCATTTATATCATGGACATTAGTTCCACATCACTCATTCTTGATTATGAGGACAAATCAATCCTAAACTATACCACACAATTGTGCCTTTAAAAGTTTTCACATGAACATATATACATGGACATGATATCTATGCCATCAATAAGGAGAATAATTTACAACATTCAAATTATATTTTATTAAGATATTAATTTGTGGTGAGATATATACTTACTTAGTGATGCTTATTCACTTTTAGAAGCTCCAAAGCATCTATATTTAGTTTTCCATATTTTTCTCCTATTCCATAATTCATAAGAATAGTTTATAAATAATTCAAATTTACTCCTTTTCTTCCCAAATCATTATTCTAGAATCTAATCATAATATTTTAATTTTCTATATTATAATTTTACTATCTTTTTCTTGAGTTAATCACAGGAAACCAGAAATAAGCTATTACATGGTAATTTGAAATTAAACTCACACATGTGAAAATATTATAGTTCAAAACTTTAAAAAAGCTCATTTATTGCTATCTATTCATCCTAAACTATTGCATCCTTTATTTCAAAATCTATCATTGAAAAATTAGAAATTTTGATGTATGATAACTTTTCCAATTCAAAGTAAAAAATAATTAAAATATTATATTTCAATGATATGAATATACTTTAAGTATACTAATCCGATACTCTTAAGCATATAACTTTAATTTTATCAATGCTATACCAAGTATACAAAATAAGGTAATAAAGAAAAGGTTCTTTAAATCTAATTCAAATTTTCCATAATATTAAACTATAACACTCTAGAGAGGCTTCACTCGTACTATTTTATCACTTTATAGCATAACAATATTATTTTTTAAAAGCATTATTAGGAATCTATAATACAAGCAAAATATGTTTCTTTGAATCATATATGAATCTTTCATAGTAATAGAATAAAATATTCCATTTGTATTTCAATCATTCTATTTTAGCATTTTATAACATAAAAATGGTATTTTTTATATGTATCATCATAGATGTCAAAAACACCCAAATGGGTTTTTCTTCAGAGTAACCCTAAAATAGTAAAAGCCAAGGAAGTTTTGATATATAAGCATTTTACCACAATTTAGGGTGTCTTGTTACAACTCACTGGTAGCAAATATATGTCAAAACAACAGTAGGTAAAAAAGCTAAATAGCCTAGTTCTACTCTTTCTTGGTAACATATCAAATAACTTTTGTACAACAACTACTAGCTACTTTTTAGTTATCGAAAGTGTTTCCCTTTATCAGCAATAGTCAAAGATGGAAGGCATGGCAAAGAGACAAATAAGCTTAAATGCTTTTTGGATTGCTAATCTGGGTGTCCCCTACAATACAAGGAAGTTGTCACTCAACATGGCAGAGCATATGATGGAGAGGTATCGTGTGAAAATAACACTATGATTAGGAAAAAGGAAGAGGGAAGGGGGTTCACCAAGGAAAAGAAGAAGAAAAAGAAAAAAAGAGAAGGAAGAGAGAGACAAGGAAGTGCTAGGAAAAGAGGAAAAGGAGAGAGAAAAAATGGGAGGTAAAGGCAATGATTCAACACTTCTTAGTGCACTATAAGCCCTACTCTATTTTAAATCTCTACCTTTCATTGTTAAAATGAGGTTAATCTTAATTAATTTTTTAACCTATTTTCATAAAAAAATGTTCCTTCCCCTATCTTATTTAGAATTTCAATTTTATATTTCAAACAAATATCAAGAATCATTTTATTCAATAATGGATACACATATATTTATATAAATATCATACTTCAATAAGCTTGAATTTTAAAAGTATTCTCCTAAATCTATAAATATTTGGTGAAACATACATATAATCCATCTATTGAAACTGGTATGTATATATATAACTTCTCACTTTCAACTTCTAGATTTTCCAATAATGTTTAGATAGCACTTCCGTTGTACAAAATCATGCTAATATTATACGGTAAAAATTTAAATGCTCATATTTCACTTGAAATACTTAAATGTAATTTCACTATCCTTGTTGATATTAAACACTTAAAAGTATATAAAATAATAAAACCTTAAATAATATTTTGGAGTATTACATATAGCCAATCCTAAACTTTATTATTGTTCATGGAAGTCATTTCATTTTTCATAACTTTCATAACTTCCATATATTTAGTGAACTCTTTACCTTTTATGAATTGTGAAAATGTCACTTAGTGATTTTCAATTTCATGTTCATTTAAGTACATAATGAAATCATTCAAAATCATTGATCATTCGAATTAGCTTAATGATTTTATGTGATCCATATTTTCTTAATCATTTGTAATTTCTTTTATGGCATGCATAGTAGTTTCAATGCTTTCCTTATGGTATGATATCACAATATCTCTATAACAGCTTGAAATTTTAAAATTTTATTCTAATAAACACTAGTTGATCACCTATTTAGGCTTTATTTGGATGAAGTGAAAGAAAATGAAGATGAGTTTTTTTTTAAATTTTCTTCTCTCTTTTGTTTGGATGGAGAGAAAAGAGGAAGGAAAGAAATATTAAAGGCAAAATTTGTGATTGGAATTTTCTAGTCAATTTAAAATTTAAAATTTTTTCTCATTTATTTTCTCCCTAATTCAAATTTAAAAAATTTCTCTTCCTTCTCTCTTATTGTCTTTCTATCTAAACAAGAGAACAGAAATAGCATAACCTCTTTAGGTTTATAACTCTCACTATCAACTCTATTTTTAAGGAAATATGTTATACTAATATCTACATTTATCCTTTAATGGATTAGAATAATAAAATCTATAACATTTGGACTATTTTAGATAACTAATAAATTTGATACACATCCAAAGATACAAATCTAAGCTTGAATATCCCAATGTAATTTTTGGTTTTTTTTTTTCCTTTCCAAAGACTAGAGTTGTAACCAGTTAATTCAAAAATGTTAAACATTTATATAAAAAGAGAATCTAAAGTCATAGTTTATACAAAATTTGCCATATATTAGAAAACTTATGAGACAATTCTATAAATAATTTAACACATTATCATACTTATCCCTTGAATTAGATATAACATGTAAACTTAATCTAAAAGTAATAACCTTTATTCACTTTGAACATTACAAGTGATAATACTTTTATACATTTTTAGCAATATCCTTAATGTTTTATGCCTTTAGATATAACACAACTTAAATTCCATAACATGACAATAAAAATAATTATATTTTTAGGAATGATATTATTTTAATTGTTACAACCTTTTATTATTTGTGTAATTAAATAATTCTATAATATCATATGATTTGATTTCAAGCATTAGATGTGACAAGCGATGAATTTAATTTAAAAATGATGAAATTTATTCACTTTTAGCACTACTTGTAAACTTTTATACCTTTAGATATAAAAAAGCTTAAATTTCTATAACATGATTATAAAAATAACTATACCTTTTATATGAAATTATTTTAATAGTCATAACCTTTATTATGTGTGTAATTAAGTAATTCTATAATATTATCTTATTTGATTCACTTAGGTAAAAATGAAACTGACCAATAAATTTAAAACATTGCACAAATTTGAAAGTCAATTTTTTTTAATTGACTTGAAACATAATTTATATGAGATGTTAAAAACTTTTAGGCATATACAATAACTCAAATTTATATTAACTATAAAAATAAATATACCTTTAGGCATAAAATTATTTCTATAGTCATAATTTATAAAATTTGTGCCAAAAAAAATATGATGGTGTATAATTTGGATCACTTTGATGAAAGTTAAATCCACCAACATAATATTAACATCGTGCTACACATAAGCAAAATATAAAATTACTTTTACAATTTGTGCAAAAATAAATTTCCATACTGCTATATGATTTGGATCACTTTGATGGAAACCAATAGTCAACCAATATTATATTTCTATCATGTTACATAAATAAGATTTTATGTAAGACATAAAAATAATTTTTCATATTATCATATAATTTGGGTCAATTTACAAAAACCAAATTGATCAATAGTTTATTTCCATCACGTTACACAAATAAAATTTTATGCAAGGTATAAAATTATTTTTATAAATTATGTAAAAATAAATATTCATATTACCATATGATTTGTGTTACTTTGGTGAAACCAAATTGACTAATAATATATTTCTATCATGTTACACAAAAAAGATTTTATGTCAATGTAAAATTACTTTCATAATTTATGCAAAAATAAACTTCCATATTGTCATACAATTCAAATCACTTTGGTGAAACCAAATTAACCAATGGTAACTATAATATTGTCATATGATTAAATTACTTTAGTGAAACCAAATCAACTAATAGTAACCATAATACTGCAAAAATAAATTTTAAAAAATTTATGAATATAAGCCAAAACTTGCCTTAATACCAAATGTTAAGAATTTTCTTTTAGAATATATCCACGAATATTAAGTATGTCATAATTCACAAATATAATTAAAATTATAGCTATTGTGTAGAATAGAGCATGCAATTACTTCAATATCTTCTCATCTTTGGATCGTATGTTGAGAAGATATACTTTACACTATAAGAATTAAAAGCTTGTGACCAACTTATAATAAATACAAAGAATAACAATGTTAAAAAAATTAGCACTTTTATCTTTCTTTTTCTTACTCTTCATATTACTCTAATACTAGTATTAGGCAATAAGAACCTTTCTTATCTAACTTATTCCAATTTGTGGTGAAAATGGTGATGAGTGAAGAGAAAGACTAAGAATTTTTTTATATAGAGCTTTAAATGACTTAATCCATTAAAGAATTATGGCTCTTTAATTTCTTCTATTAAATTAAGAAACTCTATTCTATTATTTCAAATAACCTTTCAAATAGTAAAATTACTTATTTTCGAAATATGAAGAATGCCTATCAACCTTGGTTAATGAGCATCAATCTGCCTTAATATGGGAGTTACACAATTATAATTATAATTATTTTGTAAATTAATTTATAATTTAATATACTTAATAGGATTTGACCATATATTTTTATAGGATTAATCACATATTCAATAGGATTTAATAATCATATAACTAATAGAATTTTATCCAATAATTAATAAGATTTAACCATAATTTTAATACATAATTGTTACAATAATTAATAGGAATTAACTTCAATTATAAAACTCTTTTATATGGCCATAAACACCACTAATTCTTGTACACCACTCCAAAGAACCATATGTAACCAAGCTATTTGGAACCAAACAAGTCATAAACTTTGGCATTAATAACTTTTCTCATTTAAAGACAACAATATCGAATAATGATACAAAAGTAAGGAGGAAAAGGTTTTAACAAAAGCATTCTAAAATTTCAACATCCACCTTATAAATGATAAAGATATTAAGACAAATATATTGTTAGGAGGAAAAGGAATAACTTAAGATAGAACTCATATTTGCTAGATTGAAAATGCAAGGTACAAGGAATATATATAATACTAATAAAGGACTCATGAGTACTAGTACATAAATGCAATAAATAAAGGGACGCATGAGTACTAGTACATAAATGCAATAAATAAAGCTCCTAAATCTAGATGCAGATATATTTCAAAATGCATGAATCACATATTTAGATACATGTACATTAACATTCAATGTAAATGATCATGCATGATAAACCTAATAATAAATATATAACAAATATATGAAGTTAGACATCTAGAAATCACAAAATTTCCTTTTCCAACACTTCCCCTTAATTTTGAAATTTCTTCACTTCAAGTCTTCACATCATCCATAATCTTTAAATTTCAGGGAACCTCCAAAAATTCTACAGTGTACTTTTTGAAAACAAGCTTAAAAATTTTCACATAATTAATTGCATTATTTTGTTTAAGATTCTCCATAATAACACTTAGTTTGTTTCTCTTCACTACTCTTTTAACATTTTCTTTCATCTTCAACACCCATTCAACATCAATGGCATTATGGCTCCTCAGATACTTCCATTTATCTCATTTCCTCTTGACTTTAATGTATTCACCCATTACTTGACTCGATGAATCATCTTTGTAATGTTTTTCTAATTGATTAATATTTGCTTTCTTCATTGTTTAAATTGAAATGATTGTATCAATGTTTTTCTTTATGTCATTAGCCATGATCTTTTCATCTTTGATAAGACAAAACGTATCATTAACATCAATAATATTAACTAAAAAGAATTTATCAAGATTTGACATTTCTTTAGGCATTTCATTTGAACTTTTAAAGATGGCTAAAACTTTATGCATTGGAATTAAAAAAGGCAATAGAGTTTTCTCTTCCACAAGTACTATGATTTTTTTATCTTTACTAGCTCAAACTTTTTCAATTTGGTCATATTTTCCATTATTAGCAACAACCACTAGCTTTTTTTCTTCAAAGAGATTAGACAATTAAACATGCTCTCATTTTGTATTCTTTGAATTGATTTTTCACACTTGATATCTTTCACAAGTGGTGTAATCTTTTTTCCTTTTTTAATAATATAAGATAAATCTTGAGTTACTTCTTCATTGAATTTTGTAGCTTTTTGTTCCTACTTAACCTTTGGATATTTTTCTTATTGGATCTCTAAATTCCCATTAGTTTTTTCATATTTAACATCTCCATTCATAGGAAAAGTGACATCTTCTCCTTTCTCTTCAACATCATGAGTTATCTTTTTATGGACTTAACTATTCAAAGTCACCTCCTAAGTAATTTCAACAATCTCTTTGTTAAAAATTTTATGGCCCTCCTTTTCTTCTCCTTCATTCTTTATTTCTCCTTTTCTAGTTTATTCATTTTCATTCCTCTTTTGAAAGCCTTCTACAATTTCTCCCAAGTTTGTTTTGTAATGATTGCATTAGCTATGATCTCAAACATCAAATCATCTAAACCCTAATGAATAAAGGTGAAAGCTAATTGATCTCTTTGCCTTGCCTTTGCAAAAGCATCATTTTACTTTTGAAATAACACAACCTCATTATGTGGTGAGGATTAGCCTTTTTTACACTCCCCCAAACACCTTTTACTTTAAGTAATGCTTTCATATGAATGCACTACTATCATAATTTTTCATTATGAGAAGAATTGGAACATAACACAATCCATCTGTTTATTTTATTCTCGTAACTCCATTATGAGTACTAATACATAAATGCAATAAATAAAGTCCTTAGTTAGATCATGTACATTAACAATCAATGTACATGATCATATATAATAAACCTAATAAGAAATACCTAATAAATATATGAACTTATACATCTAGAAATTACAAGAATCACTTTTTCCAATATATATTTATTTTGTTTGATAATTATTAAGATATATAACATTATCACAATTGCTAAGAATAGTTTACAACTTTCTTTAATATGCAAAAAGTTCATAAAATTTGTCATTTGAGAAAACAAAAAATGCATAGTATTATAAAAGATAATACACTAATGAAGCCAAGGCATTCATGATGATTAATGAAAAGCCAGGGTTCATAACACTTGCCCTTAGAAGCATGGTTATCAAAATTCATATGAGTTTAGTTGAGAGCCCTTAGCTCAAGTGGCATTTAATGCCCTTTAAAGGTTTTATACATTCTTTTACATTTAGAGTTTGATATTAGTTCTTGTGTGTATGCTTCTAGTAGTATAATTACTCCTATTATTATAAAAAATATAAAAATTCATACAAGTTTAAAAGTCTAATACACCTAAGCATATGGTATTTAAAGATAGGCAATTGGCACATGAATGTTAGTACTTATAGCCATTGTTGAAAAAAAAAAGAAAATACAATTTTGCTAATTAAATTCTTAAAGGAGAACCCAAGTAACAAAAATTAAAGAACTTTATTATTACAATTTACAATTACAATAACAAAACCATTAAAAACTTTTTGTATAAACAAGTTACTTTAAAAACATATTATATTTTGGATTTTTAATTTACTAATGAAGAAATTTTTGTTCTTTTAAGACATCTTAATGTTAGAATGGGTTTTAATTTTTACAATTTCATCATCTTAAGTTATGATCTTTCCTATTTAGAGAGTCTATTGTAAATCTAGGACATATTATATTTTTATATTATATATAATATTTTATTATAGTAACTAGAGTCATTTGAATTCAAATTTACATGCATGTTAAGCCTATGAGTTAAGTTTGTTGGAGTATGAGTAAAATCATAGGTTTGTCAACTTTGCTTAAAAGCACTATATGGAGAGAATGATACTAACTATAAATCTTGCATGTAACTCTCTTTTTGATGTCCAATATTTGAAATAATTTCATAAGTTTTTCTTGACTTTATCCATATAAAAAAATAATTTAGAATGCCTTAACTTTTTTTAAATAAATCCAAATCAAATAGTAATGATCTAAAACACCTCTTTTAGCACTATTTTAAAAACTTAGGGACTCAATTGTATAGATATGAAAAATATAGGATTTCCAATCTTAATAGGAAAAAAAGGGAAACAAATACTCAAATTGAAGTGAATAATTTGAATTTCATACTTGATCTCCTAGATACATATAGAATTTTATGGAAAGTCGAATTTGATGAAAGTTGTATGTACGGTTTGGGAGGAGATCTTTCATATCTTTTGAAATCCACCTTGCATTATAGGATCAAAAAGGCAAAATAAAATATATTATCCTTTATAAAAATGAAAAAAAGCATTATTAAACCCCTTTTATGCTTATGTCATGTTAACGTATAGCAAAAGAAAAATAAAGCTTCAATACCAATTCTAATGGTAGTAGTCAATGATATATTTAGTAATATAATAATACTTATTGTTATCTTTAAAATCTTTTCTTCTAATAATTTGATTTTAGTATGTTACATGTATGTTAAATAAGTTATTTTTGTGGGTAAAAAAACGTTGAAATGAGAGAATAATACATAATTCAATACATATTTCTAAAACCTAAATAATAATGCATTTTGTTTTCTTATTTTCACTCCTTTTCTATCATATCACATATAGGTGGAATTTAAATTATGGGATTCATTGTATGCGAGATGATGTGAGTCAGACGGAGGAATAAGGAAATGGGACAAGATTTATTTTACCCTAAAATTTTACCATATGTTTGGTGAAATGGAAAATATAAAGAAAAAAATTGAATTTAAAGTTTTATTTGTTTTATTAGAGAGAAAAAGGTAAATAGAGATAATTTGTAATTATTATTATCACATATTTAACATTTAAAAATTTTTATTTCTCTCCATTTCATATTCCTATTTTAACTAAATTTCAAATTTTTATTTTCTTTTTTAATAAAATTTTATTTCCTTCCCTCTTAACCCTTCGCCAAGCATCGGGATAGGGTAGTGTGGTCAACCATAAATAATAGAGAATACAGGGACATCTTTGTAACCTAAAACTAGATGGTGGGCGGTGGGATGGAGATGACTCGGATGATGATATAACCCCATGACGCATGATTTAAAATGACCAAGATGATGATGGTGAACTGGTTATGTATGTGTATGTGAGAGTTCCAGAGGCGAAGAAGAGATTTGACTTAATTTCTCAGAGGCAAAGGGAAGAGGAAAGAATGAAGAAAATTCAATCGGATCTAATACAATTTTGACGTCCGCAAGGACTCTCCTTTCTCTCTCCTCCTCCCTGCTTCTTCCCCTCTCTCTCTACTTTCTCTCTCTAAAACCTCACAACAACAGAACCCCCCCTACTGAGATAGAGAAACTCCCTCCATGGACGCGCACTGACGAAAACCCTAGAGAGGCTGGACATGTTGATTCAATTTCGAAGTAAACAGAACGTTCCTTTTAAATTTTGAAGCTCTTTTTTTTGTTCTCGATTTTTTTGCCTGTTTGCGGTGGCGTTCTAGATTGTATTCTTCGTGCGTATGTGGAAAGGCCTTCACTGTTCACTTTCAACTTCTGGTGAGTTCTTTAAGTCTGCAACCTTGAATCTTTCAACGTGTTGCATTTTCTTTTAATTTCAGCACTCCATTTTGCTCCTTTCACACTCTGGATCGGTAATTCCATCGGGTTGCGGCCCGATCGAGCTCTTTTAGTCCTCCCTTTTTTTTTTGTCATTTATTTGCTTGCTGCCCAACATTTTTTTCCCAGCAGCTGGGTTTGAGTTTGATAAATTTTCTACTTTACCCCTTCGAATATTTGTTTTTGGAGTTCTGAGTTTGAATTTGAGCTTAGATATGTTTGAAAGAGTTTATTAAATTGTTTGCTCCGTTTTTGAGTTCTCTTTGCGTTTTTTTCATCGCATTTCTGTTGGGAGATGCGTCTTTTGAATTGATTGAAGCTTACTTATGGTATTTCCGACAGCTTTGATTTATATATTACTACTACTACTATTATTTTATTATTATTGTAAATATATAATTATTTTTAATCTCGTTTATGTAGTGAAGTTTTATTGGTGTATTGGCTAGACTTCTGTGCAATGGTTGATGAGTTGGATCTGAGAAGTCCTGTATTGTACAGAGATTCATGCGAAAGCTGTTCGAAGATTGCTCATTTGACGGAAGAAGGGCAATTGTGATGCTCAGAATTAAAGATAATCTATTGGTTTTGGTTTTCTTTGGTCTATGTCTTGCATTTGGTAAAACTCAACACCATATGCTCTGGGACAATTTGTACCCAATTCTTTTGGAGCACAGTAAAGACTCTAGAACCTATTATCCTGGGTTTTGGGTTAAAGAACTATCTGGCTTGGGCAGTATGCCCTGGTTCTCACAAGCTGCTGCATGGTTCTAGTTTGTTAATTTCATGTTTTACATACTTAGTTGTTCTTCTTAGGTAATTGTTTGAAGATTGCAATATTGAAAAGATGGTACCTTCGGGACCACCCACGCCAATTGGGGGTGCCCAGTCTGTCCCACCCTCCCTTTTGAGGTCAAATTCTGGAATGTTGGGAGGTCAAGGGGGTCCTGTGCATTCCCAGTCTACTTATCCTAACCTTGTGTCACCACGTACTCCATTTAATAACATGAACATGCTAAACAATATGCCCAATGTATCTTCCATACTGAATCAATCCTTTCCCAATGGGATTCCAAATTCTGCGCTCGCTGTTCCTGGAAATAATCAGCGTGGAGCTGTTGATACTGGGGCTGAAACAGATCCACTTGCTGGTGTTGGCACTGGAATGAGTTTCAATAGTGCCTCATCGTCGTTTGTACAATCAAATATGGTGAGCCCTGGTTCTTCTGGCCAAGGTCAAGGACAACCATTTCCAAATGCTTCTGGTAACCAGCTGTTGCCAGATCAACAGCATTCCCAACAACAAGACCCCCAAAATTTTCAGCATAGTCAGCAGTCAATGCAGCAATTCTCTGCTCCCCCCAATGCTCAGCAGCAGCAATTTCAATCTATTCGAGGAATGGGTGGCATGGGACCTGTAAAGTTGGAGCCACAGGTAAACAATGATCAACTTGGACAACCACAACAGCAGCTGCAACAATTGAGGAATCTTGGTCCAGTGAAGATGGAACCACAACAAATTCCAGCAATGAGAAATTTGGCACCTGTAAAATTGGAGCCTCAGCCTTCTGATCAGTCATTATTTTTACAGCAGCAGCAGCAGCAGCAGCAGCAGCAGCAGTTCCTTCACATGCCAAGGCAATCCTCTCCAGCTAATGCTGCTCAGTTTAGTATTTTACAACAACAGAGACTTATGCAAATGCAACAGCAGCAACAGCAACAGCAATTCTTGAAGGCAATGCCTCAACAACGGCCCCAACTACCTCCACAGTTTCAACAGCAGAATCTGCCTTTGAGGTCTCCCGTGAAACCAGTATATGAACCTGGAATGTGTGCTAGGCGACTGACACATTACATGTATCATCAGCAGCATAGACCTGACGTGAGAATTTTTCTGTCAACTCCATTCTCTTTATCCTGTTTTTACCTGTCATTCCTTCCTTTTTTTTCCTTGAAAGGCATTTCATTGTATACCTTTTCTTTTTTTGAGGATTTCTTGCACATTTAATGTAGGATAACAATATTGAGTTCTGGAGAAAATTTGTTGCTGAGTATTTTGCCCCAAATGCCAGAAAGAAGTGGTGCGTTTCTATGTATGGGAGTGGAAGACAAACAACTGGAGTTTTTCCTCAGGTATGCTCTTAAGAGAATAAGTCCTAAACTATGTCTAAGCACTGTATAAACTCATCTGAGTTGGTATCCTTGCTATTGATATGGTGCATTATACTAACTTGTAAACATCCTAATGTTGCTGTCAAAAGTACCATATGGTCAGTCTTAACTATTTTCTTGAATTTTGCAATATACATTCCACATGACTCAATTTGCAGTTTTATTATATTTGCCACTGCAGCACTGCCATGCATCATTATAAACTAAGACAAGTATTCTTGAAATTTTCAGGATGTATGGCATTGCGAAATATGTAACCGCAAGCCTGGCCGTGGCTTTGGTAAGTTGTCATTTTCCTTTTTTGTATGTATCTGTTCTGTTTATGTTCTGTTCTAATGTATAGTTTTTGATGTCTTAGTTTTCATTTAATCTGTTGGTAGTTTAGAAATATGATTGTGCTGCGCTATCTTGTTTTCTGACTGGTTAATTTGTTTGGCGCTCTTTCAGAAGCTACTGCTGAGGTTCTTCCCAGGCTTTTTAAAATAAAGTATGAAAGTGGTACTTTAGAAGAGCTACTTTATGTTGACATGCCTCGCGAATATCATAATTCATCCGGTCAGATTGTTCTGGATTATGCAAAGGCAATACAGGAAAGTGTTTTTGAGCAACTCCGTGTTGTTCGCGATGGTCAACTTCGAATAGTTTTTTCTCCTGACCTAAAGGTTGTGAATAGGAATCATAAATTTCAGCTCTTAAGCCTATAATCCGCAGAAATATTTTGTTGACATTCTCTTTATTATTTCAATTCTAGATATGCTCTTGGGAATTTTGTGCACGGCGCCACGAAGAGCTCATACCCAGAAGATTGTTGATACAACAGGTTATTAAAAAAATTGCACTTATATGTAGCATTTGTCATTTTAATTATTTGACCTTATGCATTTTTGAGTGGTTGATTATATTTGTTTGATTAATTCATATTTATTATATTTTTATATGCCTGTTCTTATTAATAGCCAATAGATGACATTGAATGGTGTGATGGATGGCTTTATTATCTATTGATGGCTAGAATTGATAAGTTTGCTTAATTTCCACTTGACTATTGCAAGTTGTGAGATTGTAGTATTGTAGTATATTGGCAAGCATTGCCAAATGAATGTAGCCATGCTTTAAAGATTATTTTGCTTTTATGACATGGAATAACTTGTAATTATTGTTCGAGATTCTAATAGATTAATTAGTTGGTATATATTAGAGTGATACTTCCGGTAGCTTGGTTATATGCATTCATTTTGATTATTTATATTTCAGGTTAGTCATCTTGGAGCTGCTGCTCAGAAATATCAGTCTTCTACTCAAAATGCAACGCCTAGTGTTTCTGTTCCAGAGTTACAAAATAATTGCAATATGTGAGCCCCTTCTGCTGTGTTTTCGTTTGTGTATTCAATAATTTTTGAGCCTATGATCTTTTATTTTTACAATTCATAATTGTGATAGGTGTATCTGAAATCTGTACCAGTGAACTACTAATAGCATTCTTTTGGACTTAAAAAGATTGTCTTAATTATCTTGCGACTTTCTTTATGAAGACCAAGGGGGTTTGGCTTGTTTTCCTTCTGCATAGAGATTAGATGTGTAGATTTCATTGGTGCTAATCCTTGGCTGTGTCTTGTTTTTATTTTTGGTTCATGCTGTTGGTTTCTTTGTATATATGCTTGTTTACTGCATGTATAAGAAATTGTAAAAACATTTGTCTTATCATACAGTGTAATACTAGAGGTTTTGTTTGTGCTTGCTCGCTGTTGCATTTGTCTTAGATAGGAAGAATTAGGAATTGCATCCATTATTGTAATCTAGTTGCTTCAGTCTGATTGATCAAGCCGATTCTTGGAAAGTTTATTTCTTCTACATTAGCCTTTTATTTCATTTAGATAAGAGTCCTTTATTTTCAACAATAGAAGATGTCTTTTTGTCTTAGGAAAACAAGTTCCTTCTTCGCATGAAGATCTTAGGATATCTGGGTCAACTGTGCTGCATGAAAATATAACCATTTCATCCTTTCCAAAGATAATAATCTTTTCTTGTTGGGTGCATCTAAAGTTAAGCACCCACTGGTGCTTTTGTTTGATCTGTTTTTAATCTACAACAGTCCCTAAGGTTTGATCATTAAAGTTTTTGTTTACTTTTCTCATAGTTTCGTTCTTTTTCAGGTTTGTTGCATCAGCCCATCAGTTGGCAAAAGCACTAGAAGTTCCATTAGTTAATGATTTAGGATATACTAAGAGATATGTGAGGTGCCTGCAGGTAATGTTTCATAGCTTCTAGTGCATTCTTAAGTATAGCAAGTTCAATGTAGTTTATAATTTCTTTATTGTATTTCTATCAGAAAAAAAAAGGAGTATTTTAACAAACAGGCAGATATATATTTGGCATGTTTGGATTTAGCATTCTGCTTATCTGTTGCTTGAGCTACTGTCACATTTATGGGAGTATAATAGAGAAGGGTTAAGATTCTTATGTTCAGTGAGGCACATGCTAGCATGAGCTTTGTTGATTGCCCATGTGTGTATAGTTCCTGTTGGTTCTGTACTCAAGTTTTTCTGCATATTTAGTATCAAATGAATAATTGATCATATGATTTACATCAATTGACAGAACATTGCAGTTTGATATGGTCATTATAATAAATTGTCCTGTGACTTTAATTTTAATCCGTATATCTGTTGTGTTTCCCAGTGTACTTATTAGGAGGATCTGTTCAATGAATTTGACAGACTTGGTCTTTTGTTTCTGTTTTCTTGAATATACTGCAGATATCAGAAGTAGTAAATAGTATGAAAGACTTGATAGATTACAGTCGAGAAACTGAGACTGGACCTATGGGTAAGTTTAATGATCACTTAACTGATTGATCATATATGGGCATGATTGTAAAAGTAGTGCTCCATGTTTTTAATCAAATGGCAGAGTTTCTTCCTAATTGCATAAATGCAATGCTTTGTTAATTAGGATCATTATGGATTTTACAGAGCTTTGATTGGTAGGAAGACATTCCTCTTTGTAAATCTTTGTGTCTCCTGTGTTGCCATTATTATTATAAATTTTCTAATGAATATTTATTTTACATCAGTTCTGACAAAAATATTTACTTTGGAGGTCGGTAATGGGTGGGTTGAGATGAAGAGGCTCAATTGACCCAGCCTTATTTAGGAGAATTTTTATTTGAGCTTTATGTCCTGTGTATGGAACACTTTTTGGTGTAGGCCTTTTTTTTTTTCTTTTAAGTGGACAATCAATCTCAGAATGTCCTTTATTTGTTTTCTGTTCTTCTTTGCTTTTTTGGGAAAAATGAGTTCCAAATTGTCTTCTAAATAATTCAATAATGCTACTTCATTTATCCAGACAGAAGTTTTGGTCTTTGAAGTGAGTGAGTTGGGAACGATCTTGTTGCAAAGTTGGGGATTTGTTGTGTTGCATGCTGTTTGATTGTCATGATTGTTATGTGGACAATTCAGTGGCTCTGACTAATTTCTGTATTCTTCCTTAGAGAGTTTGGCTAAATTCCCTCGGAGAACAAGTGGCTCATCTGGGCTCCATAATCAATCTCAACAACCTGAAGATCAACTACAGCAGCAGCAGCAACAAATGGTGGCCCATAATGCAAATGGTGATCAAAACCCTGTGCGGGCTTCTAGCATGCCAATTGCTACTACCAATGGTGTGGCCAATGTAGATAACTCTGTCAACTCGACATCTGCACCGACCACTACAAGCACCATTGCTGGACTTCTACACCAGAATTCTATGAACTCCAGACAGCAAAGTTCAATGAACAATTCAAGTAGTCCATATGGAGCTAGTTCTGTTCAAATTCCATCGCCAGGTTCTTCCAATACATTGCCACAGGCACACCCAAACCCATCCCCCTTTCAAACACCACCAGCATCTTCATCTAACAACCCTCCACAATCATCCCACTCAGGCTTAACAGCAGCCAATCACATCAGCACAACGAACTCACCAGCTAATATGTCCTTGCAACCACAGCAGCTGACTCTTTCTGGGGATACTGAACCTAGCAATGCTCAGAGCTCTGTTCAAAAAATCATTCATGATATGATGTCCACCCAAATGAATGGCACGGGTGGAATGGCAGGTGCTGGTTCCCTTGGAAACGACATGAAAAATGTAAATGGGATAATGCCTGCAAGTAATGCCGGCCTAAATGGTGGTAACTTCCTTGTCGTCAATGGGACTTTGAACAATTCCAGTGTTGGGGTTGGTGGCTATGGCTCAATGGGTGGTGGACTTGGTCAATCTGCCATGGTCCATGGAATCAGAGCTGCAATGGGAAGTAATTCAGTCATGAATGGGAGGGTAGGAATTGCTTCTATGGCCCGGGACCAAGCCATGAATCATCAACATGATTTGTCAAACCAACTTCTAAGTGGCCGAGGAGCTGTAAATGGTTTTAATAATCTTCAATATGATTGGAAATCGACCCCTTAGAGCCTTTGCAAATTGCGCGGATATTCTGGTTGCTGACGGCTGCTTGTGCAGTATGAGCAACAGCGGTACTGCCTTCAGTTCCCGGAGATGGCTGTATGGGATATAGGGCCATTGTCCTCTGTACTAAATATGCTATTCTATATATAAAAATGGAAATTTGTTGGGTAGTTGTGTGGCTGATGGGGCTGATTTTTCTTGTGAATTCAAATGTAACCTCAATTTTTTGTTTCTTAATGTTCATGGCTTTCCCAACTTGTCGTTGATATATATAATAGAAGAAAGTTGAAGTTTTGGCCCACTGACTGAAACCTGACGTTGGAAGAATAGAATTAGACGTGCAAGTTAATTGGATTATTGACTTTAGGGGATTGATCATAATAATGCTTTGTTTGGTAGGAGAGAAAGAAAATGGGGAAAGAAATTTTTTGAATTTTTTCTTTTCTCTTGTTTGGGTCAAGAAGAAAAATAGAAGAAAGAAATAGAAGACACCAAATTTATGGTTTTTATTTAATAGTTAATTCAAATTTTTGTAAAAATTTTCTCTTATTTTTTTCTCAATTCAAATTTAAAATTATTCTTTTTTTTTTCCTCTTAATTTTTCTCGTTCCAAATAAAAGGGGAGAGAAAGTTGGGGTCTGTCGGTTCATTATCTTTAATTTTCTGTTTTTTTAATTTTGAAAAATAGAATTTTTTGTTTAGTAATTTGTTTTTAATGATTGCAACTTCAAATATTTAATTTAAAGTTGGAAATATAGAAATAATTTATATATATATTTTAACATATTTTTTATGATAATTTTGTAATTAAATAAAATTATTTTCATGTGCCCCACTAAACAGATCTTATTTTTCTTGAATTTCAAGATGGTTCCTAAAAAGAAACTCCTTAAGAGTAACTTTTAACGATAATTTTTTAAAAAATAATATATTCAAACACACTCCAGAACTTGGAAGTTTTAGGCCTTGTTTGACAAACAACTGATAGTTGTAGCGGTTAACTAGTTTAATTAGCTGTTAGCATCAGCTGATTGTATTAGCTGATTTGACTAACTGATTATATTAGCTGTTTGAATAAGAATGTTTGGTAAAATTAGTTATTTATATTAGCTGTTTATGTGTAAAATGACATATAAGGGTACGAGTATATTTTATGAATTATTTGAGTATTTTTTATTTTAATATTTTTAAATTTTATATATTAGTCAATATATTAAATTTTCTTATAAATAATATATTATTATAATTTATTATTAAATTATTAAATATTTTTTAAATTAAATAATTTTTATAAATAATATTATATATTTATTCTATTAAATAATTTTCAAAATTATTATAATTTATTATTAAATTATTGGATATTTTTAAAATTAAATAGTTTTTATAAGTAATATTATATATTTATTCTATTAAATAACTTTTAAAATTATTATAATTTATTAGATATATTATAAATAATATATTATTATATATTAAATATTTTTTAAAATTAAATTAATCTACTTTTTATAATTATTAAATTTTTTAAGAATTTTTAGAAAGGACAAAATGAAAAATATGAAAATTTATTTAGGATAATTTAATCATTTTTCAGATAAACTAATTAAAAAAGCTACTCCCCTCAACTTTTTCGTTTTCAGCTTGTTAGGGGTAATCAACTAATTCAATCAGCTGATTATCAAACATCAAAATCAGCTTATTGTCAAGTCAATCAGCTGATTTTGATCAAACCAGCTAACAGTTAATGGAAAAGTTGTTTGCCAAACATCTCCTTGGTGTGTTTAATGTTCAATCCAGCACCTTGCATATTGGCGAGGGTAAAACGGGGCAGTTCCTGCTCGGTTCAATTGCTAATGATTTTGGGGAGGCTAACCTATGCATTATCAAGTGGCAGAGATAAACTAACGTATGTATTCTATGCCTGTCGTGCACACAAATGAAACTTCTACGTCAAGTTCAACCCTAAGAAGGGTTCAGGCTTGTTAGTGGTGCCAAGTCTTTCATTACTATCGAATTTATGCATTTTACTTATTAAAGCAATTCTATTAATTCTGCTTTTGATTCAGAAATCCGAAACTGGGTGACCATAAACAGAAGTCAGAAACAAAGTTGGAAACTCATTTCTGATGGATAAACGAAAGAAGGAACTGCAGTGAGAATGGAAGAAGACAAACTTGTTAATGTATTCTATTCCTTTGTTACTTTTCACAGGGCATACCCTTTCCCTGAATTCAGTGTCAAGGGTTACAGGTTTGCTAGTAGTATCCAAGTCTACCATTACAACCCAATTTGGGCATTTGCCTATTAAAAAATGCCATTATTGCTTTCGATTCACAAATCTGAAACCTGGGTCATCATGGCAAGAACATTGGACTTGAGTTCATGAACAAAAGTTGGAAATTTCTATTCCGAAAGATAAACCAGAGAAACTAGTGAGAAAAGAGGTAGATAGATAAGATTACCCTCCAATGTAACCTTTACAATATGCAAAAATATACGTAGATGAGATACGAAGTATTATTTATGTGTTGAATCCACAAAAGGAATGATGGTCCTTAATAACATAAACATTAGCTTTTACAACATTGGAAAGAATTGACAGAAAATGAGAACACAGCAGTGTTTCTATTTTCATTTCTTTCATTCCAATCCTTTCTATTTTTGCATTAATTTTTTCACTCCCCATTTCAGATATCTACATATTTCTCTACAGTTGCAGTCAAGGTTGATTTTGGAACTGCACCGATTACGCTTTCTTTCTTCTCTCCATTCTTGAAGACCAAAACAGTTGGTATGCTCCTGATTCCATACTGTGTGGCTATGTTTGGACATTCATCAGTGTTAACCTTGTAACATAGGATTTTTCCAGCATATTCTTTTGCTAATTCATCAATAACAGGTGCAATCATCCTGCAAGGACCACACCATGGTGCCCAAAAGTCCACCAGCACTGGGATTTCACTCTCAATTACAAGCTTGCTCCAGCTTGAATCTGTCACCTCTCGAACTGAAACATTAACAATCAGACGTTCGTCATCAGCCACAGCAAAAATGAATGGAATTAGAGCCTAAGAAGCACATACACGAACAACATGATATGCCACGGACTCAGCACCATGACAAAATCTAAGAATACAAGAACACATAGTACGTAAAAATCATATAAATATGTACAAAGAATCATCAATCAAGAAATATATCAAAGTATAACTTTGAATATTCTTTTGCAAGAAGCCGTTTAACAAGCGTATTGAATTTCTACACCTCTAGTTTATGCTTCGTATAGCTGTTGGGGTCTTGTGGAGTTTTTAATAGTTTTTGCCGAACACAGCTGATCTTTTTGAGTATCTTCACTCCATAAATTACAACATGGTCCAGAAAAAAATTGTCACTTAGTTAAGATTTGTGTTAAAACATAGCAGAAATTTTCAAATATTTCCATTATAACCCCTCTCTTTAATTCTACCTAATAGAAGGAAGAATAGTTGTTAACGTTATTGTTCATTCAATAATTTTGTTATATCTACAAAGGTTAAAAATTTAATTTTCCAATTTTCAAAAGATTTAAAAAATTGCAAAAGCTGACCCGCCTTTGTTTATTAAATGGGACTAAAAACATGGGTTATAACCGCGTGGTACAGAAACTTCTCAAGGATAGCTAACATAATTGCGGCAGAAACAACCAAGCTCAGCCATAAGGCCATGGTCTCTTAAATTTTTATTAGAAAAAAAAAACATCATTCTTTTTAAAGTTTAACCTAGAAATTTTGCCGAAATCATGTATCGGCCCCTTCAAAAAGTTTAGAATTCCCAATTAGCCGTCCGATGGCACAAGTCTAGTAATGACCTAACGGACAGCGATTCCAAGAACCACGGTTCAGACTATCAGAAGGCTGTAATCGAGCATTTCAGAGAGAAGATTGGAACAAATTAAACAAAGAGAGTTACTGGGTTACCTTCACTAATCACTTTGCAAACAATGCGGGATTTCCGGTACCTCGAAAGGGTTGAGAGTGAAGAAGAATTGATCGAAACCGATGATTTCGAAATGGATTTTCTGAATCCCCTGTAAGTTGGAAAAGAAAGCCTTTCCTTGGAAGCAAATGGATGAAGGCATTGGGGTCTGGCTGTGCCCATCGTGGTTACTCGTAAGCAATTCTCCATGGCCATCATTTGGAAGCTGTGTTTCTTCTGTTGAGGAGTGACTTTGAGAATGTAATTTATATTTTGGAGCTGCTTAAGACATACTTTTGGATGGATATTATTTGGAGATTGTGAGGTGCTTAGATGGCTGAACTTCATGTGGATGGTATTTCTGTGCTGTAAGGCTTTACCTTGTCTTTGTCCCACTCAAAATTCCTTTGGAAAAAAATTGGAAAATACAAAAAGGGCTGTGAGAATTTAGATACAAAGGCTTTAAGCTTAATAAGAATTTCCAATGAAGAAATTGGGATGCAAACATTGAACCGAAACAGACATATCCTTTTATTAAAATAGTGGATGTCAATAAAATATTTTAAGTTTCATAATAGAATATTATTTATTTATATCTTAAATTGATAAACGCTAGACCAATAATACAATCACGCTAATGATCCAATTGTTGAGTAAATTGGGACCAGTAATAATTTAAAAAAAAGAAGTATTTCATAAAATATATTATTTCTCTTGTTCAAATATTTGATCTTAGTAAAAAAAAAAAAGACTCATTTAAAAAAATTATTGTTGCTAATAATGTTCGTGACTATTCAAAATGTAATAACAAGAAGAGGTACTAATAATAATAAATCACATAAAAGAGTTGCATAGGCTAATACCATCTTACTTGCATCATTAACTAACGAGATTAGAGAGCATATATTAATATTGTGGATTAATGTATTTTGATTAAAGGCCCGAAATAACAAAATCTTAGGTCAAAATAACATCAGATGAGATTATTGTGCTTAAATTATTTTTTTATTTTTTAAAAGTAAAAGATGAAATTATATTAAAAATGGAAAAACTCCATAAAGAAAAAAAAATTAATGATTCATATAAATTACTTAATGGTAAATGCTCCTAAAACATTCAATGAGTAACTAGTAATCCTATTATACAAAAAGAAAAAAGAAAAAATTACTATCATACCTTTTTCCACCAAATCATATAGTCCTATCATTTTATTATGTGATAAATTTATCAAATAAATTGTAATTACAATTGATATGATCGAAAATGATATGAGCTAGGCTTCATTTCGTATAATATATAATTTAATTTATAATTTATTAAATTGAATAACAAGTTATAAACTAATTTTTAGAAATTTTCTGCACATTAACTTATTAAAAAAAATAAACTTTAATTTAATAAGTTATTTGAAGTAACTTATAATTTATAAGCTACTATATCTTCAATTTTTTTTAAATTTATCCTTATTTTTTTTATTAATTCACAACCAATGTATTTCATAATATAAACTTAAATATTTTTTATAAAATATAGTTAATTTAATTTTAACATAATTATATCTTAATTTTAAACTATATAAACAAAAATATGTATATAAATAATTTAATTTCATAAAATATAATTAAATAATTATAATTTTACTATAAATTTAGTAATTGTGATTATAAGTGATTATGTTTTAAGTTATTATAATTCAATTATAAATAATAAAATAAAAATTATGCAAATAAATATATAAATTCATAAAATATAAATAATTAAATATTAAATATTATATTTTTATTTTTGATTATATTAAATATGTTAATATAATTTGATATTTATATAAATATAAGTTATTTTAATTATATATTTATTTCTATTAGTATATCTTTTTATGTCATTTTATAATTTTAACTAGTTTAATATCTAATTTTGTAAAATATTTCTTATACAATCAATTAGTTTATCAAATATCAGTTATAAGTTATCAATTATTATTTAATTTATCAGCTACTAATTAACTTATTAACTATCAGATAACTTAGTCATACAAAACAGAGACTTGATAAACTACCTTAAATAACTTATAACTTATAAACTATTACTTCTTCAATTATTTTTCAAATTTATTTTTTTATTTTTATTAATTTACAGTTAATACACTTTATAACATAAATTTAAATATTATTTTTATAAAATATAATTAATTAAATTTAAAAATAATTATATCTTAATTTTAAATTATAGATATATAAAAATATGTATATAAATAAATATACAATATCATAAAATATAATTAAATAATTATAATTTTTTCATAAATAATAAAATAAAAATTATGAAAGTAAATAAAAATATAAATTCATAAAGTATAATTAATTAAATATTAGGTATAGTATTTTTATTTTTAAACATATTAATTGTGTTAACATAATTTAATTTTTAAATAAATATAAATTACTTTAATTATATATCTATTTCTATTGAGATATATTTTTATGTTATTTTATAATTTTAGTTAATTCAACAGTTAATTTTATAAAATATTTCTTATATAATCAACTAACTTATCAACTATTAATTAACTTATTAGTTATCAACTAACTTATTAACTAATTACATAAAACAAAGTCTTAATTTATGTTCTAAAGTTGAAAAATGTCATAAATAAAATTAAAAAAAAAAGGATCCACTAATTATAGGAACGAGAACTAGGAATGGAATTCTTTATAAGACTTACTCTTTTTGAAGATAAGATGTCATGCAATCACTCAAGGCTCGAATTAAGATGTTTTAGCAATGCTTTGTAAGAACGGTGTGTCTATCAATTTCATTATAGCAACTTGCTCAAAATCATAATAATATATTTTTAGTAAATCATCGAAATTGAAAAAGTCAATTCAAATGCAATACAATATCTCTTTAATAAACATAAAAATTGAAATATTAATTAATTTTTCTTTTTTTGAAGATTTGAATATTCCAATTCTAATAAGAATGATTATTCATTTTTCATTTTGTGTGTTAGTTGTTAGTTTTATTTGAACTAAGTTAGTAATGAAAGTGGGCTTTTTCATAATTCATCCTCCTTGAAATGGCACCATTATAATCAATCTAAATAGTTCTAACTTCAACCTTTGAAATACAAATTTTTCTTTCTCATTTGTGCTTTTAATAATTTTTCCATTTTTAAATTTAAATATAATAACTAAAAAATATGTATTTATTTTTTAAAGAAAAATAGTATTTTTTGAATAAAAAATTTAATTAGTACTATATTCCTAGAATTTATATAAATAAACATTTGCATAGCCTTTTGTATTACTCATTAGAATTTTTATTGTATTAAGAAATTAATATTTCAAAAATTAATTAAAAAATTATTAAGATGCCAAATATAATATAAAAAAAACTTTTAATGTTAATCATAATTGTACCCTTTGTTTATTTTAAGATCCATTTTAAAGCATTTAAATTTAAAAATTATTAATAAACCAATAAAAGAGAAGGGTGACTTTTCAATTGGGTTAAAAAAAGAGGTTTAATATCCAAAAGAAATAAAATATATATAGCTAGTTAATTTAAAGAATAATAATTTGGAAGTCATGGGACTTCAAAAAATTACAAAAATAAGTTTGAAATCAATAATTCCAATGTCAAATAATATAATATTTATCCCATTTAATTTTTTTTGCCTAAAGATCTTCCATTTATTTAGTATACTAATACTAAATAAAGTATACTAAACCAAAAAAAGGAATAAAATATAAAAAAAAAACTCTTTTATTAATTACTCTCTCTCTCTCTCTCCCCTTCTCCCTCCTTACACACATTTATGTTTAGATTTTATATATAGTTATAGAAACTCTAAATCTATAGTTATAGATTTGCTATATATATATCTAGAATTTCTATAGCTATAGAAAAATGAAACAAAATTTAAAAAGAATAAATGAAATTATCTTACTCTTATTTCTCAAATTCGGTTCAATTTAAAGATTACTCTAATATTTATATTTGTTGTACAAAATAGCTTTTTGAATTCCACATAAAAAGAGATGTGGCTAAAGAAAAAAAAATTTCAATATTGTCCAATACTTCTTTTTTTTTTTCAAATATTTTAACAAATCTACCTTTGGATATACAAGTGCATTTTTTAAAATTATTTAAAAAATTATACTAGTTTGTTCATTATTACAATTTATGTAAAAAAATTCTATTACTTAAAATGAATTATTCTTTAATTATCTAGACCTATATCTAGTTATATCTATTTTCATTATACTCCATTTATTTATCAAATAAAAGAAATCCAAAAAGTTTAATAAACTAACCCTTAATTCAGCTTAAAAATGAATTGCTCAAGCATGAAGAAAGTGTGGTTAATTTCCTTTCAAAAATCTAATCAAACCAATCATTAGTCTATTAAAAGATGCTCAATATTTAAAAAAATATATTTTACCTTTTCTTTGTTATGTAAAGTGAACTCTTAAATATCATATTATTTTTTTACGCATTTAGATATCTTTTATTATAACGGGAAATAATCAATTAGTTCCAAAATGAACTACCATTTTTTAGATTAAACAAAGTCTATAATTTTTTTATTTTATTGATGGATTCATATCAAAATAAACTATTTTTTTGGTGTAATTTTTTTCTATTCACTCTAATTCTATGAAATGTAAATTATTGTAATATACAATATATTTTATAAATATATATTAATATTAAAATAAATATTTTTATTTTTTATTAATATTACTAACTTCACTAACTAAAAAAACCAAAAAGTAAAGTTTATTTTTAATTTTTTACTAAGAATTTGGTCATATCATTGAAGTTAAGGTTCAAAATAGTTAAGAATAGATAATTATGCTTAAGTTATGCATATATTAATTTTTTTATTAACTGAATCTTTCAAATGAGTTGAAATTATCGAATAAGAAACAAAGCTCATTAACATTAAGAAGAAAAATATTTTTTATATTTTTTTGCATGGAATATAGATATTAATATTTATGAATTATACCTTTCATTCCACTTTTAGTTCCTATGTTAATAGAAATGAGACTTTTCTTTTTATCAGTAACAAGAATATCTCTTCACCATGTTTGGATTTTTCCTAATATTTTATTATTAAGTATAGTTATGGTTTGATCAATTTGTCTATTTATCAAATAAATACAAGCGGTATTTATCAATAGGTATGGTCTTTGTCTATCAATAATGATTTTTCTTTAGAGTTTGACCACTTGATTGATTCACTTACTTGTATTATGTCAATATTAATAACTATTATTGAAATTTTTGTTCTTATTTATAGTAACAATTATATGTCTCATGATCAAGGATATTGGAGATTTTTTCCTTATATAAGCTTTTTTAATACTTCAATGTTAGAATTATTTACTAGTTTAAATTTGATACAAATTTATATCTTTTAGAAATCGGTTGGACTGCGTTCCTATTTCTAATAAGTTGTTGGTTCACATGTTCGATCATTGCAAATGCTTGTTAAAAAGAATTATAAATAGTTGTGTAGGAGATTTTAGCTTATTAGGAAATTTAGGTCTTAACTGGATAACAGGTAGTTTGGAATTTCAAGATTTGTTTGAAATATTAAAAAATTATTCCTAATAATGAGGTGAATATTTTATTTATTATTTTATGTGTCTTCCTATTATTTGCTAGTTCAATTGTAGAATTTGCTCAATTTCCCCTTTATGTATAGTTACTAGATGCTATAGAATAGCTCTTATACATACTATTACTATAGTGGCTACATGATTTTTTCTTGTAGCCTAGTTTCTTCCTTTTTTTATAGTTTTACCCTACATAATGAATGGAATATCTTTGATAGGTGTAATAATGGTAGTATTAGGGGCTACTTTAGATCTTGCTCAAATAGATATTAAGAGAGGTTTGACTTATTCTAGAATGTTTTAATTAGGTTATATAGTACAAGTTCTTATCAAGCTGGTTTATTTCATTTAATTACTCATACTTATTCAAAAGCCCTGTTGTTTTTAGGATTTGGATCAATTATTCATTCTATGGAAACTATTGTTAGATATTCTTTAGTAAAATTCAAAATATGGTTCTTATTAGTAGTTTAACAAAACATGTACCAATTACAAAAGCTTCTTTTTTAATGGGTACACTTTCTCTTTCTAGTATTTCACCTTTTGTTTGTTTGTCAAAAGATGAAATTCTTAATGATATTTGGTTGTATTCACTAATGTTCACAATAATAGCTTTTTTAACAATAGGATTAATTGTATTTTATATGTTTCAAATCCATTTACTTATTTTTAAGGGACATTTAAATGTTCATTTTAAAAATTACAATGAAAAAAATAGCTAATTTTATTCAATATCTTGTTAGGATAAAGAAAGTTAATTAACAATGAATAAAAAGGAGAAAGCTTCCTTTTTTTTGGTAAGAAGAGACACCCATATCAAATTGATAAAAATGTAAAAAAATAATGTAACATTGTTTTAAGCCTGAATTATGAGTTCTTACGATACAATGTTCTAATTGATACCACTATTACTATTTACATTATGTTTGAGATTTACATATTTCACTAATGGAAAATTTTTGATGTAGTGAGTAATAGCTCTAGTTATTCGCTCTGTAAGAATTTTTGTTTAGGCAATTATCACGATCCATCCTTAATGCATGTGATTGGTGTAGGAAGTCACTATAAGTGTTACTAACCTTTTATACAATATATCTAAATGCATAGTTTTTATATGCATTCTGTAAAACTTTCTTTCAATATGTGGTTTTCAAAAAATTTGCCTATGTAATGGATGGATAAATTAATATGTAAATTTTCTTCCAACTATCCCAATGCTTACCTTAACATCATAATTTTCTATTAGGCCCACTTTTATCCCATCCGATAGCAACTAGACACCAAAGGAAAAAGATTTCAAAAATGCAATTATAGAAAGAAAGAAAGAGCAAGTTTCCTTCAAACTTAATAAGTAAACATACATTAAGCAAGAGTTAATAAAATTTAAATATGAGTACTAGTATATAGAAAATCAAAGTTGGATCTAAGAGGACATTTTAGATTTATATCCAAGATAGTTAATTGTATTTCCATACCTTTGATAAGGAAAGGATGGAAATCAATAACAACTTGACCTATTCATCTTGAAAATACAACATATGCACACATACATATTTGGAATCTCAACTAGGATTTTATCTCATAATTCACTAGTAATTATATATTACATTACAAGTAGTTTTTTATTCATAACACATTTTCTATAAGTAAGATCACATTCCCATATATGTTAGTTGCACTCATTAGTGCCATCATCCAAACATATATTATGTTTGATGCCATATTATAGCCTTAGACATTTCCATCTCATTAATTCATAGTACTATGCATCAATGTATGGCCACATGTATAATCTTTCATGGCATAATCATTATTATAATTAGTCGATAACATATATAACATGATATAATAGATAAGTCTTACAATTTATGATCATTATTCTATGCATCTTACCTTCATTGATCATATTTTAATGTATCCAAATGTTTAGAAAATATTTTCCCCATGTTGGACCATCAAGAATTATGATTTTTTGAAGATATTGGGCATGATTAAATTTCATAAGTGACTATAGATGTTCGAAGAGCAATTTTAGACCATAGTTAATTATTGTAATCTACTACCAAGATCTTAATGCTATTTTGAAGCTTAATAGTCAACAATGTTAATCGATTGTAAAGCTCTAAAACTTACGCTAGAAGTCCATAGTCAAATATTATAAGCAATTATTAAGTTCTATAGGCTAGCTTGAGGCCATATAATTGGTTACCATAGTTGGTTATACACCCTTAAATAATTTATTTTGGGATATAGTCAATTATCATAATCAACTATGATCTGAAGATTTGTAAAACTTTGAGAATTTACTATCTATACCTTTTTTGATCTTGCATTTAATGTAACAATTACCTATCCAATCAATAAGAGTTCATTAATATGCAACAATTACACACTATTAAAAGGATAAACATCATTTTATTCATTTATTCTGATCAATCAACACATAATTCAACAATTTAACTCATAAAGTCATAAAAACCCTAAATAAGCAATTCAACTCAAATTCCTTAACATTTAACAAAAAAGGATAGAGTATCCACTCACCTAATGTAGAAGAGAATGGTAAAATGCCAGATTTGAGGTCTTCTAACCCTAATCAAACTAAAGATTAAGGATTCTTATGTTAAGGTTCTAAACTCCTATTTGAACAAAAAGCCATTAAATTTCTCTGAAACCAAAAGGAAGATGAGGACAAATTTCAATGATAAAGGTATTCTTACCTTAATTGGACAAAAGTTGTAAGGAATTAATGATTCTTACCTTGGATTATTGAAAGGAAGATGGAGGAGTAGAAAGAGTTGTAAGGAAAGTTAGGAAATTTAGAAGAAATAAATGAAGGAAGGGAGGTGATATTATCAAATAGAAAAAAAGCCTAAGGACATTTTTGGAAACTTAATTTATAACTCTTCCGTACTCACGTACTTACTTATAATAACTTAAAATCTTATACTTTATTATTCTATCTAACTTTTCTTATTTATTTCTCATTGAATTCCACATTCCCATATTTACTAAAATATTAATTTGATTTTATTTCATAATTCATTCTAATTCACCTAAATATTTTCTGTTATTATAACTATTTTTCTCACAAAATAATTTTAATTCACTATAATTTAAAGCAGGTGTAACAATACTTCTCTTCTTTAAAAGAATCTATCCTTGAATTCTTAAAATGCTTAGTATTCTAGTGGTATTATGGTAATATAATGAAACTAAACTTATCACTCACTAAACAAATAAGGGTATTGTTGTCATATTTCTAACTTTAGCTCCTACTGGGCCTTTTCCACTCTATGATGTTCCTAATGGACCTTTACAAATGGAACTTCCTTTGATCTTAGTTTCTAAACTTAATGATCTATGATCTTAACCATTTGTTCCTTATAGGAAAATTTAGGATCTAGTTGCAATAGTTCATCCTGAATCATATAGGAATTGACATGTGAAATATAGGATGAATAGCTTGTAGGCTATCAAGTAACTTTAACTAATAAGCTATGACTCTAAAACATTTAAGTCTTAGGAAGGGTCTAATAAAATAAGCCATTAATTTACATTTTTTTCTCGAACCTCATTACATCTTTTATAGGCGAAACTTACAAGGGGATTATATCTTCCACTTGAAACTCTAACTTTCTTTTTCTCTCATCTATATAAGACTTCTGTTAATCTTGGGCCATTTTTAATTGCACTCAAATTATTTGAACTTTTTTGATACATTGGCCATTAAGTCCAATCCTACGAGTTTTGCTTCTCTTAATTCGAACTATCTTATTAAAGAATGATAATTTTGATTGTAAAATGTTTAATAGGGTACCATTTGAATGATAGATTGATAAATATTATTATAGGCAAATTTAATTAATAATAAGTATTTCTTGTATATCTTCTCAATTTTTAATGTGTAGGCTCAAAGCATATCTTCCAGTATTTAAATATTCCTTTTAGATTAACTATCGATTTGTTGATGAAACATCATGCTAAATCATAACTGAGTTCCTAATGCTTATTAAAGCGATTGGTGGAAGTGAGATGTGAACTAAGTACAGTGATCTAACAAAATTATGATTGAAACTTTATGTAGTGGCACAATCTTATTAAGATACATCTAAACATACTAAGTTATGTTGAAGTTAGTTTTGATAGGTAGATTAATCTATTAATCATAACCTATATAAAATTGTATCTCTTTTGTGTCCTAGGCAACCTGATCAAGAAGTCCATAGAGATACTCTCTTATTTTCATTCTAGTATTAAAAGTAATTGATGCATTTTGGTTGAGTGTTAATGCTCCATTTTCACATATTGGAAAGTAAGATATTTCACCACATAGTTTAATGCATCTCTTTTTATTCTCTTCTTAAGTTATAGTATATTTTTGCTACTCTCACATGTATAATGTATGAGGAATTGTGAGCTTGGTGTATAAATTCATTTCGTTCACTCACAAAAACCCAAACCCTTCCTTGATAGTGCACTAATCCTTTTTCATCAATAGCTAAATCAGATTGTAATCCTTCAAGTAGTTCTTTCACCAAGGTCACATAGTTCAAATCTCTCTTTTGTGCATATTTGATCCTGCCCACAAGGACCAATTGAACTGCCACATGAGCTAACACTACACCTGAATCTTTGGCTAGTTTCTGTGTTACCTTGCTTGTAGATTCTGCTAAATACATTTACTACTAAATTGGCCTTACCTAGAAGATATAGAATTGAATAATCATAATCCTTAACAAGCTTTATCCATATCCTTTGCCTTAAATTAATATCTTTTTATTTAAAGATATGCTTCTAGCTCTTGCAGTCTATGTAGATTTCATAGTTTCTTTATACAAGTAATGCCTTTAAATTTATTGCTACCATTTCTATGCCATGTGTAGGATAGTTTTATTCATTTTTCTTTAATCATCAAGAAGCATAAGCTATGACCTTATCATGTTATATAAGAACATATCTAAGCTTAATCCTTAATGTATCACTATACATTACATATCTTTCTATGCATGAAGGTAATGCTAACATTAGTGTCGATGTCAAACAAGATTTCAATTTTTAGAAGCTATTATAACATGTGTTTGACTATTCAAATTTAATCCCTTTCTATGTCAACTTAGTCAATGATGTGGATATTTTAGAGAAGTCCTTGATGAATTATTAGTAATAACTTGCTAACCTAAGAAAATTATGAATTTTAGTGACTAATGATGGTAGTATGCAATTTTCTAGATCTTTAATCTTTTAAGGATTTACTCAAAACCTTTTTATGATACCATGTGTTTAAGGAATTTAACATTGGTCATTCAAAACTCCCACTTAGAGAATTTTGAAAATAACTAATGCTCACTTAAATTTTACAAAATTGCATAAAAATGTTGAATAGTTACCCTTTTATTTTTTGAGTACACCAAAATATTGTCTATGAATACGATGATGAACTTATTCAGATGTAGCTTAAACATGCAATTCATCATGCCCATAAAGTAATTAGTGTATTGGTTAATCTAAAAGTCATTACTAGGAACTTGAAAGAACTGTGTCAAGTCCTAAATATGGTATTCAGGATGTCTTTTCCATAGATTTACAACTGGTGATAACCTAAGCATATATTAATCTTAGAAAATTGTTTTACTCTTTTTGTTAATGTAGGGAAGAAAATACTTATTCTTGATTGTGACTTTATTAAGTTGACAATGGTCAATACATAATTGCAATGACCTATCCATTTTTTTTTATAAAAAAGATCGGAGCTCCCTATAGTGAAGAACTAGAATAGATCAATCCTTTATCTATTAGATCTTGTAATTATTTCTTCAATTCTTGCAATTTTGCCAAGGTCATCTAACATAAAGGTATGGATAGGGGTTTTGTGCCAAGCAATAAATTAATGTGAAAATTAATATCACAATTTAATAGTAATCTAGGTAATTCTTTTCAGATCATATTAAGAAATTCTTTCATTTCTAGAACATTACTAGCATCAGAAGTAGGTTAATTCAAGTCTTGCACTGAAGAAAGATACACCATGTCTCACTTTTTGATGATTTTCTTGTCTTCTATGTTTAAAATGATGCCAATTGGTTTTGGTAACCTATCTATTTAAAACTTAATAGATAGAGAGCCCTCTATGTAAAAGGTATTAAAGTTATTAAAATAATTCACACATGCATAGTATTGAGATAACCAATCTATCTCTAAGATTACATTATAATAACTCATATTAAGTAAAACTAGATTTATTAACATCACATAATCATGAATCTTTATAAAACAAGATTTTAGTTTGTGTATAGCTATGAGGGATTTTTCTATTAAGGTCATTATAATCAAAAGGTTATCTATCATCTTGGTGGGTTTACCTAAAGTGGTAATAAATTTCTTAGATATGAAATAGTAAGTGGCTCTAAGATCAAATAAAACTTTAGAAAAAAAGTTTTCAATTAAGATAGTACTTGTAACAACAATATTAAAAGTGTGTCTCTTTTAACAAGTAAGTGCGTAAACTCAAACTTGACTTGCATTCACCTCTCTTTCTTGGCTTAAAGCATTAGCACTTTTTGAAAGTGCTAAAGGATTCCTTAGGCATTGAATAGGAGGAATTTTGGCATAATCTATTATGATATAGAATAAATAGCTCATTTTCTTATAATCTTCTTTAGGCAATCATTTACTTTCTGGCCCACTCTTTCACACTTAAAACGTTCTCCTTTAAAATAGTTACACAAGCCATCATAAAGAAAACAACATTCAAGTCACCAAAGTCTTCCCCACCTTGTATTTAGGGTTGATTTTGTTAGCTTGAAGGAACGTTATGATAAATTCTTTGTTTTTTAAAGCCTGTTCCTAAAAAGGATATATAACATATACCATGATGAGATGGTGGCCCTATAGTGGACCACTTTCGCCATGTCTGGATGTGGCACAAAAGGCACCCTTAGATGATTGTGTTTGATCAGCTTCTTTTCTTGCTTATCTTTGTTTCCTCTCATTAAACCTCAAATCAAGCCTTAATGCTTGATCAACCACTTCTTAAAAAGTGGTATCCTAGTTAACAAGAATTCTTTCATTGTAGTAGTCCTATAAGCTATGTACAAACCTCTTTATCTTACTTTTTTTCCTTATTGAGACCAAGTAAGGGGCATATTAGGATAACTAGATAAACTAAGCATCATACTGCCCCTCTTATTTAAAGGTCTTAAACTTTCGAACTTTCCCTTGGTAGATGCTTAGTGGTAAAAAGCAATTAATAAAGACTTCTTGAAAAGCCATCCAAATTTTAGGCTCTAAGTATGGGTTTAGGTTTGCTATAGTGTCTATAAGCTAATAGTGGGCTACATCATTTAGTGGGTAGCCTACTGACTTAATTAATAAAAGGATGGGGTTTTGCAACAAGTTACCTAATTATGCAGTGTGCTTTAAAAATTGATATAAGTTCATTGTCAAATCAAGATTGGAGTACCTTAGTGGTTCAACTAAAGAAACTTATGAATAATTTTGAAACAATTCCTATTTTCTCTTGTAGAAAAGATGTGTCTTCATGATCACTTGGGTTACTTGACCATTCTCCTTGTTCCCTTAATGAATAATGCCTTAGCTATTAAGTAAGAATTCCATCAACTCGATCTAAGACATATTACAATAAAGGTGCAATTCAAGGATCCTTCACTTGCCTCTCACCTTCTACTATTAGCTTGCAAGCCTTTAGGTAATTCGTCATTCTCAAGGAGATTGACTTATGCTTATCTTCTAGTATTAATCATTTCCTAATGTCATAATATTTTGCAAACAATTAGTCAATAAATCAAGCAATTAATACATAATCCATTAAGCACTTATCATACAATGTATATTGTATACAAGCTCTACCACTTACATTAATGGTATAATAAGGTCCATCAAAATAGTATTAATGGTATGTGATCCTAAAATCATTAGGATAGTATCGGTTAACATCTATCATGATAACATACAAATATAACATAAAGGTTTTATCCTAATAGAAACCTAAATCATGCTCTAATACTACCTTTGTTACAACCCTAACCTGAATCGTGACCTATATGAAACTTATTTTCTAGTTTCCACTAGCCTATCTCAATTCAACTATCCATTTCTAATTAAAAAATGCTTATTTATATGGTAAGAAATAAGATATCAAATGAGAAAGAAAACATTTCATTCAATTTCCATAAAAAGGTTAACAAAAGATGAGAAAGTTATATTTACTTATAATTTTCCTATAAGAAGGATAAGCTAATTTAACTAATTTATAGGAATTTAGTTTGTATATTTCATCTACCTAAGCTTACCAATAGAATAAGACTTAAAAATATATTCCATGAACAAATATCCTATGCTACTATACAACTAAAGTAATGAAATTTTATGAGGCCTAGCTCTGAGGAGGAAGTGGTGAAGTCTTAATCTATGTATTTGCAAAATAAATCATGAAGGAATGAGTTGGGGGCTCAATAAGTAAATACTCTATATTAAAAAACATAATAATGCATTAGCTTACCAACCAAACTATCCTTTTGTAAAACACATCATATAAGATAATCAAGAGTCTTAAAATAATATCCATTAGCTAAAAGGCTAAATTATGTCTATAACTTCATTATTATGTCATATAAAGGTGATTAGTAGCCATTAAGATTTAATTCATCACACAACACATAGTAAATGAAAATAATTATGTACATCCACCTTATAACTCTCAGGTTATGTAAGCTTTCCATATTTGTGTCTTTTAACTCTGCCTTATATCCTTTACAAGCTTATTACTAGGAATTAATTGTTCGATATTCACATCATGCCTAATACATTACTCAATTCATAACTGCATATTGTATTCACATTTCATATTATGTCATTAACCATTTCCATCTCATTAATTTATAGCACCATGCCTTAATGCATAGCCACATGCATCAGCTTTCATGGCATAATCATCATTATAATTAGCTAACAACATGTATTACATGATATACTAGATTAATCTCACAATTTATGATCTTTATTCCATGCATCATACCTTTATTAATCATATTTTGATGCATTTAAATGTCTAGACATGTTGGACCTTCAAGAGTCATCATGTTTTAAAAATATTACACATAATTAAATACCATAAGTGACTATAGGAGTCTCAAGAGTGATTTTGGAACCATAATCAATTATTAGGATTGATTGCTAAGTTCCTAGCACCATTTTGGAGCTTAATAGTCCATTATGGTAGTTAACTATAAAGCTCTAAAGATCACTTTAAAACTCTTACTCAAATACTATAAGTGATTATTAACTTCTAGAGGCTAACTTAAGGCCATAAAGTCGACTATTATAGCTGACTATACTCCTATAGATTGTATATTTTGGGGTATAATTCACTATTATAATTGACTAGGATTTCGAGATTTGTAGAATTTCAAGAATTTATTGTTTATCCTTCATCTAATCTTGCATTTAATGCAATATTTACCTAACTAATCAATAAAAATTCATTAATATGCAACAGCCACACATTATTAATGCCATAAACATCATACAATTCATTTATTCTCATTAATTAACACATAATACAACAATTTAACTCATAAAGTCATAAAAACCCTAAATAAACAATTCAATTCAAATTCCCCAAATTTTAACAAAAAAGGATAGAATATCTACTCACCTAATGTGGAAGAGAGTGCTAAGGTGCTAGATTCGAGGTCTTCTAAACCTAGTCACACAAAAGATTAAGGATTCTTGTGTTAAGCTTTTAAATTCCCATTGGAACCAAAACCCACCGATCAACTTTTGCCAAAACCAAAGGGAAGATGAGGAAAAATTTTAATGATAAAAGTATTCTTACCTTGATTGGATGAAAACTTATAAGGAATTAATGATTCTTGCATTGGATTGTTGAAAGGTAGATAGAGTAGTAGTGATGGAATCACCAAGATAACATAAAAACATTTACACATTCTGGATAGGCCAATCAGTAAGAGTAAATTTAAAAGGTTCAAGATACTTCAAGGATTAATTCAAGAAGCTTAGGAGTATAAGGAGGAAAGTGTAGAAGGACTTAAAAAGTGTGTAATGTGCACATCCATTTTAGGCCTTTGAGGCTTTTATTTGTGCTTTTATTACATTTAAAAACATTTAGGCAATTTTTATAACTTAAATTTTTGGTAGCCCATTAGTTAACTATTTTATTACTTTAAGTTAAATTTATTAGTATGTTTGCCTTAAACTTAAGAAATATGTTTACTTTAAATTTAAGTTAGTATATTTTCTTTTAACTTAAGTAAAGTTTACCTAAGCCCTAATTATTCTAGGTTTTCCCTAAGACTCTTTAAGGAAGCTTGTTCCTTATAAACAATATAGTTTTTAAGTTTTGACAATTAAATTAAGTCTCTTTATGAGCTTTCTTTCTAGAGTTCTTGAATGAACTTTATGACATTGATATGCATGCCGCACTGCACTAAAATTGTATTAAAACTGGTTTACTGTAAGATAATGTAGAATAGTGACACAACCAAGTTGTACCCCTCGTGATCCTTTGATTTTATTTTTCCTAAATAATTTCCTAACAATATACACAATTTTTGAATTATTTATGCGGTGAAAATGTGAAGGACTAAATAGAATGCAATGCAATAGAAGAAATAGAAATAGAAACAAAATCAGGATGCAGAATACATAATGCAATAATGTGCTATATGATAGAATTAAAATTGGGGGGTTGGTTGCATGAATTAAACAATGTAATAATCATGAATTTAAAGCACAAGATAGAAGTAAAACAAATAAAATAGAAGAGAATTCAATGGAATAAACAACTAATTCAAGGAAATTGAGAGTCCTAAATTGGATTAATCATAAATATATTAGGATTTGACTTTTCTAATTAATTCTTTAATCTTGGATTAGTCAGAACTCCTGCAATAATTTGTAAATTTTACGCTAGATAACCGCCTAGGATTTGATTAATTAAGATTGGCCGATTAAGCAACCACTATAATTTCTATGCTAGATCAAAACTAATTTAATGATAGAATTTGATTAAATTAAGAAATTAAATTAGAAAACTCCAAATTAGCCTCTTAACCCTCTGACCCTATGTGTGAAAATGTGATTTACCAACCATAATTCATCAATAAAATAATAAAGAAATTAGAAATCATAAGAAAGGATATTAATTATACCAAAACAACATCCAACACAAGCAATCTCAATAATTCAGCAAAAGTAAATAAGGAAAGAAGAAAATTAATTAAGAAAAGTTAACATTACAAATCATAATCTCATAATCCTTAATAGGAAAGCCTCAAACTCCTTGAATCAACTATGAATTTAGGCTTTTATTAATGAAGAACAAAGAGAGCTAGAAGAGGAAGAAAGTTAGTTGTTGAATGTTGTTTATAATTCTGAATTATCTTCTTTTCTTCAACCCTCTTGCCTATTTATATAACCTAATTTGCCTAAAACCTTATTGGACTAGGATTAGATGACTCTTAAGATTACAAAAATAAAGCCTTCCTAATTTTTAGAAGTCTATATTTGTTTTACAAGTCAATTAATTCCATTAGACAAATCAGTGAATTCCCTAGGCTTGTCTTCAAACCAAAATAAGACCATGAAATTGATGAAGTATGGAAGATCCATAAACATAAAAGTTGTAGGCCTATGTATTTTGAGAATTTGGGCATTAGTTTCAGGTTAATCAGACCATTATATCTCTAAATATGACCCAAATATAGAAATGGATTCAGCTTGGACAAAAACAAGACTTTAGGTTTTCGGCCAAGTAAAGGCTTGAAGGAGTCTGAATTAGGCTTTGACCAAAACATAAAAGTTGTATATCTCTCTTTTATATTTCCAACAATATAAAGTTTGCATCAATCTGACATCTAGAGCCTAAGTTATGGCTAAAAAATAGAAATAGTATCAAAATCCAACAGTTACCGAATAAATTTGCAAACTTGTAAAATCAGTCCAAAATTATAAAACAAGGTATATTATGAAAAATTAAGCACATGTAATACCTAAGAGACATAAATAGGAGGAAATAAAATAGTAAATATTTTTCTAATCAAATTCCCCCACACTTATCCCTTACTTGTCCTTGGACAAGATAAAACTTTATTTAAAACTAAGACATAAAAGACTTTACTTCCCAAAAACTTCAAATTCCCAAATCCATAAGCAAGAACTAACCAAAGGTAGCAAGAAACATAACACATCATGAAGAAAAATATTGACGAACTTAGAACTAATTAACATAGCAACTTCATTCAAAAAGAGTAGATCAAATTGGTAGGTTCTCACTAACTTCACTTTTTAACTCTCAAGTGTCTGAGGCAAGCTGTTTCACTCAAGTTCATTCTATGAAATTGCTTTGTCATAAGCTTGCTAATCATGTAATCTGTACTATTCAAATAACATGCATAACACAAATTAAATGGGCTTTTTCCATAGTTGTAATGTGGCTAGAGTAAAGGTAGGAAAAATAAGGATATGAAAGGTTAAAAATAAAAAAAAATTAATAAAGCACTTAAATAAAAAATTATATGGGCAAATTATAAAGAATTACAACTCAACACATCAAGCCAAATTCAAAATCAAATACTTATTAACTTCTTTATTTTTTTTATTCTCTTTTTATTTACTTTTCTTTCTTTTCTTACTTTTTATTTTTTTTCCTTTCCTTTTTTTTCTTTTCTTGACTTTGATTGATTTTTTTTCAACCAACCTTTGATGATAACTTTTCATAATATATAAACTCACACACCTCCGCACTTATTTAAGAGCCCATCTCACAAAAAATCAAATGCTTTATTAATCCCAAAAAGTTAGGTAAAGACATTTGTTTTTGATTTGAAAAATATGCTCATAGGTTAATTAACAAAAAAAGGAAATAAAAATTCAAGGGGGCTTAACAAGGGTAAAAACTTCAAGGTTGGTTTTATGACTCTAGTTAAACAAGAAAACAATGCCTTAATCATGTTTGTGCATGCATGTGCAAAATGTAATCTTAAAAAAATTCAAAGCAAGTTCTAGAAAAATAAATCATGGAAGAACATCACATAAGAAGGAAAGATAATATCATGGTATAAATTATCAATAAAAGGTTCAAAATCTCACAAGGTTAGTCATACTACCAATTTCAATCTACCAATTCAAAATCTATCACTACATCAATTAATTTCAAGAAGCAAAATCATTCATTCAATCATTGTATAAATCTTATCTAACTTCAGTTGAATCCTACTTATAAAAGTGAAAAATCTCCGTTAACGGAAAGTAACAAAAAAAGAGGACTCAAAGTGACTTCAAAAATGAAAAACACATTTTTTTTTGAAAAAAAATATTGAAAAGTATTGAATGAAAACATAAAGCATAAAGCATAAAGCATAAGTAAATAAAGAAGATACAAATACATAAAGTAAATCCTAAAAGTCTCCCCTCACACTTAAATTTTACATTGTCCTCAATGTAAAACATATCAATATCATCAAGAATAAAGATTAAGAAAGATAAAGGATATGAAAAATAAAAGAGAAAGGTAAGAGAAAACAAATCTAAATTGCTTAGGTTACCTCCCAAGAAGTGCCTTTCTTTAATGTCTTTGGCTAGACATCATGCTCAAGCTCCTTCTACCAAGATCTACACGGGGGTTGGCTATCTCTCTTACTTCCAATTTTCCAAGGTTTACTTCATCCATCAAAGAGGTGCTATGAAAATTTGAATCCTCCACCATAAGTTCTTGAAGTGTTATTCTTAATTTATCTTTGCTTGAATGCTCAAATTCATCTAGTAAAACAAATTCAACATGATCAACAAAATGGTGAGAAGAATTAATGTGAAAACACTCATTTTCTTTTTCTCGTTCTTGTTCTTATTTTTGTAAAAGTGAAATATCTCCATCATCATGTTATTTTTTTGTAATTTTTGAATGAACACTGATGTTTTCATCTAAAAATACAAAAATCTCAGTGCAAATGGAACACTTAATAACACCATCTTTACAAATACATTCTTAACTATCAAAACAATCCATAAATTCAAAAAATTCAGCAAGTAATTCATCTTGGACAGCATTAGGAGAAGGCCTTCATAAAAATATTGATTTAGTAACTATTCACTAATTTGATGGTTTAGATAGCTTGCACATAAATTCTTAAATCTCTCCTAATATTCATGAAGCATTTCACCACTCATTTGCTTAATTGCACAAATTTCCTTTCTTATGGCAACAGCTCTAGATGCAGGAAAGAATTTCTCTAAGAAGAGTTACTTAATATCAGTTTAGCAAGTGATGGAACCAAGTTCAAGATAATAGAGCTAGTCCTTAGATGCATCAACTTGGGAGAAAGGGAATGCTCTTAGCTTAATATGATCCTTAGATATGCCTCATGGCTTCATAGTAGAGCAAATCACGTGGAACTCCTTCAAATGCTTATGTGGATCTTCACCTGGAAGACCATGGAACTTTGGAAGCAAGTGTATTAAACCAGATTTAAGCTTAAAGATAGCATTTAATTTAGGATATTGGATTCCTAAAGGTTGATATATGACATTAGGGGCAGCCAATTCCTTCAATGTTCTATTGTTAGCCATGTATTCAAAATTATCTAAAGATGCAGAATGGGGGCTAGGAGGGCTAGAACTACCAATACTTTTATTCCTACGAAGTGAATGAAATGTCATATCAATTTCGGAATCAAAATCACATAATTCAGTAGGATTTCTTCTTGTCATGCACTAAAACTACATAGTACTGCAAAAAACTCCACTAAATAAAAGTATAAGAGCACTAAAACACTAAAATGAAAAAGCACTATGAAAAATCAACCTAAACAAATCTAATTAACATATCTAGACAATTATAAAAATTATAGGACCACCACAGAAAGTTTTCTACAACTATGCAAAACTAAAAAATGCAATAAAAAATTTAAAAAAAATAAAAAAGTGGTCAAAAAAATATTTTTTGCAAAAAAATAGGGCACTCACAAGCCTTTGGTTGTGACTTTTGATGAGAAAAATAAGATTTAGCTACCATAAAAATTTCAGCTTAATCAGAGTTAGGATGAAAAAATAATGCCCAAAACAAGGTATAAGTGCAGAATTTTATGTAAAACCTGGTTTCTTAGCTAAAAACCTCTATTTCAATGATTAATGATGTTTAATATAATAAAATATTATGAATTGAGATGGATGTATGAAAGGAAAACAAGGAATGCAATGAAATCCAGAATAATGTAGAAAATAATAGTTATCGTAAAATACAAGAAACATAATTTAGTGGATGCAATTACCTATTAGAATGCTACAAGAATTGTGTAATATACTACTAAGAATATGTATGAAAATATGATAGATTGAAGAATAAGTAAAAATCAAAGAATGCAAGGAAACATAAAGAGATAGAAAAATGCCAGTTGCTGTAAAATGCAAGAAACTCAATGATAGATGCAAAGACTAGTTGGAATGCTTGATTAATTGTATAATATATTGCTAGGAATATGTATGAAAAGATAAACTCAAGAAGATCCTTGACAACAATGCCAAAATTTTGATGTGCACGTCGTAATGCACTAAAATTGTATTAAAACTGGTGTACTGTAAGATAATGTAGAATAGTGGCACGACCAAGTCGTACCCCTAATGATCCTTTGATTTTATCTTTCCTAAATGATTTCCTAACAATATATACACAAATTTTGAATTATTTATGCAATGAAAATGTGAAAGACTAAATAGAATGCAATGCAACAGAAGAAACAAAAATAAAATCAGGATGCAGAATGCTACAGAATAGAATTAAAATTAGGGGGAGGGTTGGTTGCACGAATTAAACAATGTAATAATCACAAATTTAAAGCACAAGACAGAAGTAAAATAAATAAAATAGAAGACAATTTAATGGAATCAAACAACTGATTCAAGGAAATTGAGAGTTCTAAATTGGATTAATCATAGATCAATTAGGATTTAACTTTTCTAATTAATTATTTAACCTTGGATTACCTAGAACCCTTGTAATAATTCATGAATTCTACACCAGGCAACTATTTAGGATTTGATCAATTAAGATTGGTCAATTAAGCAACCGCTATAATCTCTACGTTAGATCAAAATTAATTTAATGATAGAATTCAGTTAAAATGAGAAATTAAATTAGAAACCTCCCAATCAACCTCTCAACCCTCTGACCCTATGTGTGAAAACGTGATTTACCAACCACAATTCATCAACAAAATAATAAGGAAATTAGAAATCACAAGGAAGAATATTAATTATACCAAATCAACATCCAACACAAGCAATCTCAATAATTCAACACAAGTAAATAGGGAAAGAAGAAAATTAATTAAGAAAAATCAATATTAAAAATCATGATCTCATAATTCTCAAGAAGAGACCCTTAAACTCCTTGAATCAACTATGAATTTAGGCTTCCATTGATGAAGAACAAAGAGAGCTAGAAGAGGAAGAAGGTTAGTTGCTGAATGTTGTTTGTAATTTTGAATTGTTTTCTTCTCTTCAGCCCTCTTGCCTATTTATATAACCTAATTTGCCTAAAACCCTATTGGAATAGGATTATATGACTCTTAGGATTACAAAAATAAAGCCTTCATAATTTCTAGAAGTCTATACTTGTTTTACAAGTCAATTAATTCCATCAGACAAATCAATGAATTCTAGTAGGCTTGTTTTCCAAGAAAAATAAGATCACAAAATTGATGAATTCTAGAAGATCCATAAACATGAAAGTTGTAGGCCTGTGTCTTTTAAGAATTTGGGCATTGGTTTTAGGTTAATCGGACCACTATAGCTCTAGATATGACCCAAATATAGAAATGGGTTTAGCTGAGACAGAAACATAACTTTAGCTTGTCAGCCAAGTAAAGGATTGAAGGAGTCCAAACTAAGCTTTGAGCAAAACATAAAAGTGTAGATCTAGCTTTTAGCTTTCCAAAAATATAAAGTTTGTATCAATCCGACATCTAGAGATCAAGTTATGACTGAAAAACAGAAATAGTGTCAAAATTTAACATTTATCAAATAAATTTACAAACTTGCAAAATCAATCCAAAATTATAAAACAAGGCCTATTATGTAAAATTAAAGACATGTAACACCTAAAAGATATAAAATAGGGGGAAATAAAATAGTGAATATTTTTTTATTAGACATATCAAAAAATTCATCCTTTCTTATATCAAATTCATCACTTATCACTCCTATTCTTCTTTCTATTATGGAATATAGTGTGAATATCTTTCTAGTCTTATTTTGCTTCATTGAATTTTAGGACATTCCATCTAAAATTCACATTATTTGGTAATCAGAGCTTTGGATTCCTAACTTTTAGGTTTAATTTCTTATTGTCTCATTTTTATTCTGTGTTTCACTTTTGTTTTGTTTTTATCTTAATTTTATCGCTATTTGTTAAATTAAATTTCTTAGTGATTCTAAGTTTTGCTAAAATTCTTGTTAAATTATCATTATGTTCGTCTTTATCCATTGAGTCATTCAATTTGAAGTCATTATTTTTTGTTATAGCTTAAAGTTCTATTCAGCTATTGTTTTGTCACTAGTTTGATACGTCTTCAAATTGCATTTGTGGTGTCCAGTTTTGCCCTTTATTGACATTTAAATTTCATATAATTGCCATTTACCTCATCCAATTAGGTTATTTTATTTCATTAAATTCATGTGATGACCTATTCCATGTTAATTCATTATTTATTTAGTATTGTTTTATTGTGTTAAGTTAAATTGTTAAGGTATTGTATCCTTTCTTTATTATTCATTTTAAAATTGAGTATGTTTTATCAATTTGTAATGTAATTTAATTCATTTGTCAATTTCATCTTTAGTCTATTCTATTTGTTTAAGTCAAGATTTGGCATCAATACTGTTTTTATTCAATTGTGTCATAACCTATCTTACAATTATCATGACTAGTGTAAAGATACCTAATTAATGTTAGCATACTAAATATATATCTTTTACAAGTCTTTATATTATTCTGATGTCCTTATTAAATTAATATTATTAGAGGACACAAACATCTAAACTCAGAATATAGAACTATTCATATTATAAGTTTCAAATTTTAATATACACATACATATATATATATATGTATGTATGTATGTATATCCAAAAATTATTTATACAAATTTATAATTTGCATAATATATATATATATATATATATATATATATATATATATATATATATATATATATATATATCAAATAACACTAACTCGGTTAGATTCATTAGAATTTCTCTTCTCTGAATTTGATTCTATGGAAGAAGAGTAACTACTATTGCTAGCGGAACTCTCAGGTGGGGAATCCCAATTCAAAGGGTATATTATAGTAAGATTGGATTCTAAGTCTATTTGTCTAAGTTCTATTTTGTACTTTACTTTTATATTTACAAGGAAGACTATACTTTATATTGAAATAGTATTTCATGAGTGCCATAGGGAGAATGAAGGCTCCAGTGTAAGTATCAATTTGTTGTGCTAATTCCATGATTTGCAACTATAATTAGTTCAACACAATAAAAAAGTGAATATAAAATATACATAGTGAATGGCTACTCATCAACTTTTCAAAAGATTTTTTACCATAAAAGATTAGCCTTTTCTTTACATGTAATTCCTAATTAGTGTCTTATGAGAAATTTTTTTTATATATATTATTGGTGTATTTTATTGTAGAAAGTGGCAATGGAAAGTATATAGGTTTTACATTATATCTTGGTTTAACTTTATCCCCCGCCACCCTAGGCATAAAGCCACTAACCTTTTCCTCCCATTATTAATCACTCCACTCCTTCTCTACGAAGGATGTTATATCTCTCCCTTATAATTTACAATAAATAATAATGATATATTAAAATATTAACTATTTAATCCATTTCAATGGATATAACCAAACACCAACCATGTTATAAGTATTTTATATAGTTTACCATTTTATTATATACATTCACAGTCTTTTTCGACATTTCTTAAAAAATCACAATCAAACTTGTATATATATATTATGGTTTAAAGCTCTTTGGTGCTCGCAAATCAATTCAAAATTTTATCATGATTTGTTTCAACATTCTTAACATATTATTACATAAGATACAATATTCAAATTGCATTAATTGTCTCTATGGGTACTGTTCACACAAAACTCAAATGAGAAGTTCAAAAATAAGACAATACAAGGACACTTACAATCTAAGTCATTAATCAAATAGAAATTAATTGTTTCTAAATTTTGTCATAACATTTTTAATACAATAAATATGTTAGTGTATATGCCCTAAAATCAATCATATTGATAATTGTAAATTTGAATCATGTTATTTTAATGATAATTTCAATTATTATATTTATATATATTATTTACATAATATATTTAATTATGATAATAACCTTAGAATAATTGTATTCTTGAATATCCCTAGTCATATATCATTGTGGATTAAGTTGCTTTGATATGTTAAGACTAGCATATGTGGTGACTTATATAGGATATTAAGTTTACACATGAGTACAAGTTAGAGAACTTGTATATTGGACCGACCCATCCTAAGAACACTACATGGATTGTTATATGAGTATCATGAGTGATTCTTAGTGATTATTATTAATATGGTCCTTTGACCTGAGATTGCCAAGGTTGCCTACATGTAAGCTTCATATTTTGATACTATTCTATGTCACTCATGGTTGAATGAATGCAAGGATAGTTATTGTATATGTCACATATCATGCCGAAGGGTTTGTGTGATCAAGATGGAATTTGTCCTTCTTATATAACAGGAGTAACATCTGTGGACCCCTTGATTAAGTAAAACTCAGAAAATACATGGCTATGCTCAAATGAATTGACATGGGATGTCAATTACATTTGCTTCAATTAGCTTACTTACAAATCAAGAAACCTCAAGATTAGGCTATATGGGAATGACACGGTCCATGTCTCGCGCTCAATTTAGATATTTAGGACAAAATGACATAGATGATGATCATGTGTAAAGGTTTAGTCAAATCATTGATTTTCTCATTACTTAGGTAACAATGATGTGTTGCTAGACATTGCTCATTATTTATGATCATTAATATGATTAATGATCATTGCCAATGTAAAGAGATCCTATAAGGTCGCACACTTAGAGCCTAGTGGATTTGAAATTAATGGACTAAATTGTTTGGGCCTAATATTTGGGAATTCCATATTATAATTATAAAGCCTAATAATAAGCTCATAATTATACATGGAACAAAGCCTAATTAGTTAGGATTTTTTATGCACCTATTTAAATAGACTTGTTGGGTACTAATAGAATGATTATTCATGCATCCCAAGTATAGAAAAACTCTAGCACCTCTCCTTGACCAAAAACCCTTGAAGAGGCATAGCTAGCACTACATGGCAAAGGAGAACAATTCCAACTAATGTTTGTGTGGATGTTTATCGGTGATTCGCGGGTTCATGTAGATACTTCGGAGTCTTCGGTCAAAAGGAAGCTAAAGAGGTGATCAACGACTGAGTTCTTGAGTCATCATTAAAGGTATTGAAAGAATCCTTATTCTAATTTAACATTTTACATGGATTCATTGGCTGGGATCGATTTATTCCACTGCGTTTGTTTGGCTCTCGATCCTAACAAATAAAGGATGACCTAAGTGTTATATAATAAATTTCATGATTTTGCTAGTGCATTAAAGGCATGAATTCAAAATTAAAACTTTCGAATAGCACTAGAGCTATAAAAATAAAGCTATTATTTAGGTAACCAAATCAAACTCTTTTTGCCATCAAATTTTAATATAAGCTTACTAACATCCTAAATATCATGTTTAATTTTATAATTTTTTTCAATGATTTAATGCTTCAAAAAAGTTAAAACCTAAGACTAACTGGAACAAAGTTTTGAAATGGGCAAATTTAAGTATCTCATCATTAACTTGCTTTGTCATACACATAAAATTTTTCATGAATTGTCAACTTCATCTATAATTATCCAAATACTAAATATGATCCTAAAATATTAAGAATTAATTTTTTTTAAAAAAATTAGCCTTTGAGTACATAAGGTGACGAAAATCGTTATTCAATATCATTTGGAGGATTTGTTGACATTCTAACAAAATTTGTATCATCATCTTTTTTTAACAATTTTTATGAATATTTTTTCTACCCTCTTCAACATCAATATATCAAAAACAAGTCATCGTGTTGTCATTTAGAAAATTTTAAATAGGAAAAAGAATTAAGCTATTACAAATGTTATCCAAAGAAACATAACTTAATAATATCACCATCTTTTATAAAATAACCTTAAAATAAGTAGAAGTGTCACTCATCTTTAGTTGGTTAATAAAGGCTTGAATTCCCACTTATTCCTCTGTCTTTCTCATGATTTTGAAGCTAGCCAAGGAGCAAAATTTTTGTTCCAAAATGGTTAGCCCACCTTTATATAGAAAACTACAAACCCAAATTTGAAAATATCTTAAATTTTCTAATTATTATTTATTGATTTTTGAGGAAAAAATCTTAGAAATTTAGCTAGGCAAATGGAGCATCCAAATGGCCCTATTTAAGCAGAAAATAACTATCCCATAACTATTAAACCACTTAAAAAGGGTAATTAGGATTTATTGTAAAATGACCTTAATTTTTCACTTTCTTACACTTTTGCCCTTAATTTTTTTGGGCATTATTTGGCCTTCATTTTTGAACTTTCATACTTATTTTTAGGCCTATAAGTTTGATTTAAGTCAATCAAAAAGTTTTCTAAATTAATACATTTAATTTTTAGCTTTATTTCTCACTTTTCGCTTTATCTGGGTTTCAAAATGGGTTTCAAAATTTTAACAAATTCCTATGTAAAATTTTCTAAACCTATTATTAGGTTTTAATTGGATTTTTATGTATTTTAATGCCTTAATAAGGTTTTTCATAAAAATCTTAGTTAGGCTCACATCTAAATTACTCTTACGATTCTCCTAAATTTCATATGATTTTTTTATCGAATTTTTTAATTTGGATATTTTCTAATAAAATTTCTATTTAAATTTTCTTATATTATTTTGGAATATTACAAATTGAGTTTTCCATTTAAATTCATGTTCAAGTTATGTCATATTTTGCTGTCTAGGTGTCTTATGGCTTACAACTTTGTTATTTAATTTAATTTATGATAGACTATATTTGTTATAATTAAATTTCACTATTGTTGCATTCAATCATGCTGTGTTCCTCATATTGGTTGAATTAAGAAAGTTGGTGAAAGAAGGCATAGAAATGAATAGCATTAATTTGTGATTAAAAAAAAACAAAAGTAAAGTAATTCAAAAGAAAAAAGAATAAAAAATGCTAAAGTAGTTAAAAAAAAAGAAAAGAAAAAAAAAGGAATCAAAAGAAGAAAAGTGGTAGCTTAAAAAAAAGAACAAATGAAAGAAAAAAATAAGTTATTGTTGAAAAAAAAAGAGTTAATTACTCTTAAATGCTTATTTGTTTAATTGAATTCTTCAATTCCATTCCATTATTCTTATTTAAACTTTCCTTTATTAAAATTTTCATTGCTAGTCTTTTATTTTTTCCTTTCTATATTTTCTGAACTCTTAGTAAGTCTCCTTTTCTTTGAACTTCCTAATTTATTAAGTGTCCTCTATTGTTACTTTTTATGGGAATGGTTAGTGATTTTGATTACTATAATTTCTAAATTTTGATTCGTGTATTTTTTTAGTTCTCAAAGAACTACAAAAAAGGAAATAGTGAAGAGTGGTAAAAGGTAAGAGAGAATGAGAACATTTGAAGGTAAAAACCTTAATTTAGATTATTAACACAAATGTGATTGTCTCTAAAATCAAGTAAAGGTGTGTTATTGGTGAAGTCCTTTCTTTTTATCTAATCCTTTCTTGCAAGTATTTTTTTCTTTCAAAAAAAATTTTAGGGGGTTGCATAAATAACTAGATAATGTCCATACTGAAAACTATACAACAACAATTTGAAGGAATAAGTATAAGAATTGGTGTAGTTGAAAATGGACTTGAAAGAGTTAAAGTGAATAACCATATACAAACCAATATGATGAAAATAGAGATAGGAGAGAAATGATAGATATGTTGAAGAAGTAGGAAGTAATGATGAAGGGAGTGAGTGATCATACAAAATTACAAAAAAGTGAAAGAAAAAAAAGTGAAAGAAGGATATGATAAGAAGAGGTGATAGGCAAAGAAAAGCTTGAATGGATTTTAACCTCGATAACATCAAAATAAAAACTCCTTCATTTGAAAGGGAGAACAATCCAAAAGCTTATTTAGAACAGGAAAAGAAGATAGAATTAATCTTTGATTCTCACAATTATTTTAAAGAAAAGAAAGTAAAACTTGCGACCATTGAATTCTTTGATTATGCCATCATTTGATACGACCAACTTGTGTTAAATAGAAAGAGAAACTATGAAAGGCCTATTGAAACTTGGGAAGAATTGAAAGCTATCATAAGGAAAAGATTCATCCTTAGTCACTATTATAAGGAGTTGTACCAAAAATTACAAACCCTCACTTAAAAATATAAGTGTTGAAAACTACCATAAAAAATGGAAATTGCTATGATTAGAGCTAATAAGGAGGAAGATTGTGAAGCTACTATGGTTAGATTTCTCAATGGATTGAATACGGATATTGCTAATATGGTAAAGCTACAACATTATGTAAAGTTAGAGGATATGGTACACATGGCTATGAAAGTAGAAAGATAACTTAAAAAGGAAGCTTACTTCTAGATATAGTCATAGTTTTAGTTCTTCATGGAAACCTTAGGAGAGGAAGGTTAAAAAGAAGGAAGACAAGGACATCAAGTGTCAAGCGGAATCATCATTAAAATTTAAAAGAAGATATTCTAAAGGTAAATGTAAGGTTGAAAAGCACCAAAAACATGCCAAAGTCAAATGCTTTAGATGTTTGGATCATGGTCACTATGCTAGTGAGTATTCTAAATGGAGAAATAGAGTTCGCAAGTGAATTTAAGGATGAAGAATCATTGTCTTCAATAAAAGAGGATATAATAAATGATGAAGATATTGTTAATGGTGAAGCCTTAGTGGTTAGAAGAGCTTTGAATGTACAAGCTAAGGAAGAAAATGAAGAGCAAATAGAAAATATCTTCCATACAAAATGCTATATCAAAGGAAAGGTTTGCAATGTAACCATTAATGGTGGTAGTTATTTTAGTAGAAAAATTAAACTTGCCTATTTTGAAATAACTTACCTCTTATAAATTATAATGGTTAAATGACAGTAGAGAAGTTAAGGTGACCAAACAAGTGTTAGTATCATTTTCTATTGGTAGGTACAAAGATGAGGTGTTGTATGATGTTATACCTATGCATGCTTGTCATTTATTATTAGGAAGGCCATGACAAATTAATAGGTTTATGACCCATAATAAAAAATAAATAGATAAGTTTTGAAATAAATAAGAGAAATATAGCTTTCAATCTTTTAATCCTAAAATAAGTGTATAAAGACTAATTAAAAATGCAAAAGAAAAGAGAAGAAGAAGAAGAAGAAAAGAAAAATAAAGTAGAAAAAGAAAAGAAAAAGAGCAAAAGTCATAAAAAAAAGTTCTAGTGAGGAGAAAAATTGAAAAGAGTGAGAAATTAAAACAAGAGAAAGGAAGATTGAATGTGTTTGCAAAGATAAATGATGTGAAGAGTGTTTATTATGCTTCTAGGGCAATGTTTGTATTCTTGTACAAAGAAGCTTATGTAAACACTAACCAAGATAACCTTGTTTTGCCTAGTGCTATTGAATTTATTTTGCAGGAATATCAAGATGTGTTTCTAAAGGTCTCGCTAACTGGTTTGCCACCCTTGAGAGGAATTGAACACCAAATTGCTTCATTCTAGGTGCTTCCAAACCATCCCACTTAGAAAACCAATCTAGAAGAAGATAAAGAGATCTAAAAGCAATTGAAAGACTTTATGTCCAAGATATACATTAGAGAAAGCATGAGCTAATGTGTGGTGCCAATTTTATTAGTATAAAAAAAGGATGAGACTTGGAGGATGTATGTGGATTGTCGTTTAATTAATAAATTCCAAAATTAGATGATATGGTTAATGAATTACATGGCTCGTATGTGTTTTCTAAAATTGATTTGAAACAAAAGTATTATTAAATTCAGATGAAAGATGGTGATAAATGGAAAACCACATTCAAAATAAAACATGGTTTGTATGAATGGTTAGTTATGCTTTTTAGTTATTTAATACACCAAGTACTTTCATAAGATTAACAAATCATGTTTTACACCCTTTCATTGGAAAATTTGTTGTAATTTATTTTGACAATATTCTTGTGTATAGTAGAAGTGTGGATGAACATGTTGATCATTTGAAATGTATTTTGCAGGTTTTGAAAAATGAGAAGTTAAATGCCAATTTTGAGAAATGCTCTTTTTGTTTGAAAAGAATTATATTTTTGTGTTATGTTGTGAGTAGTAATGGGATAAAGATAGATGAAGAGAAAGTTAAGGCGATTAGAGAGTGGTCTACACCTAAATCTATGAGTAAAATTAGAAGCTTTCATGGTTTGGCTAATTTCTATAAGAGGTTTGTTAAAGATTTTAGTACTCTAATTACCTTATTAAACTGAATTGATAAAGAAAAATATGTATTTAAATGAGGAAATAAGCAAGAAAGAGCCTTTAATTTGCTTAAAGAAAGGTTAAGTGTTGCACTTTTACTTACTTTACTTTACTTTACTAAAACTTTTAAAATTAAATGTGATGTCTTAAGTAGAGGTATTGGAGCTATTTTAATGCAAAAGAAATGTCCAATTGCTTATTTTAGAGAAAAGTTAAATGGAACAACTTTTAGTTACTTAACCTATGATAAAGAACTTTATGCTTTGGTTTGGACTTTAGAAACATAGCAACACTACTTATGGTCTTATGAGCTTGTTATCTATACCAATCATAAGTCTTTGAAATATTTGAAAAGTCAAAGGAAGTTAAATTGGAGACATGCCGAGTGGATGGAGTTCATTAAAACATTGCTATATGTAATTGATTATAAGCAAGGTAAAGATAATGTAGTAATTGATGCATTATCCCATATGTATACTTTTATGTCTACTTTACATGCTAAGTTATTAGGTTTTAAGCATATTAAGGAATTGTATGTGAATCATCATGATTTTGCCAATGTATATGAAGCTTGTGCAAAAATAAGCTTTAAGAAATTTAATAAACATGATGGATATTTGTTTAAAAAAAATAAATTATGTGTACCTAGGAGTTCTCTTAAAGATTTATTTATTAAAAAAGCACATGGTAGTGGGTTAATGGGACATTTTGGCATTAAAAGAGACTATAAATATTTTAACTGAACATTTCTTTTGGCCTTATATAAAAGATGATATGGAAAAATTTTGTAACAAGTTGTATTACTTGTAAAGAAGCTAAATCTACCACATAGTCTTTATATACCACTTCCCATTTTTAATGAATCTTGAACTAATATTTTTATAGATTTTGTTTTAGGTTTGTGTAGTTCCTAAAATGGAAAAGATTCTATATTTGTTATTTGTTAACAGGTTTTCAAAGATAGCTCATTTCATATCATGTAACCAAACTAATGATGCAACAAATATAGATGATCTTTTCTTTAGAGAGATGATCAGATTACATGGAGTGCCTAAAAGCATTGTATCAGATAGAGATGTGAAATTCCAAAGCTACTTTTAGAAGGCATTATAGGGCGAATTGGGAACTAAGTTATTATTTTCCACAACTTGTCATCCCTAAACTAATGGCTAAACTGAGGTAATGAATAAAACTTTAACTACTTAATTGCGTTATATTATTCAAAAGAATTTAAAGACTTGTAAAGATTACTTGCCTTAGTTGAGTTTGCTTATAACAAAAATGTTCATTTTGCTACTTATTTTTCTCCATTTGAGATTATTTATAGTTTTAATCTACTAACCTTGTTTATTTATTATCATTGCTTATTGATAAGTATACTAGTTTAGATGGGAAAAAGAAAGCAGATTTGATACAAAGATTGCATGAGTAAGTGAAGAAAAATATTGAAAAAAGAATTGCACAATATATCCAACAAGCGAACAAAGGACATAAGAGAGTTGTATTTGAACTGGGTGATTGGGTTTGGGTGCGTATAGAAGAGCGAGATTCCTAGCTTAAATGAAATCCAAATCATAACCAAGAGGAGATGATCCATTCCAAGTGCTTGAGAGAATTAATGACAAAACTTACAAGTTGGATCTTCCTAGTGAGTTTAGTGTTAGTGCTTCTTTTAATATTATTAATATTTCCTTTTTTGATATAGATTTTAAAGATTTGAGGATGAATTCTTTTGAAGAAAGAGGAAATGATGGAATCACGAAAACAATTGAAGAATATTTACACATTTGGGATGGGCTAATCACAAAGAGTAAAGTTAACAGGTTCAAGAATGCGCTTCAAGGATTGATTCAAAAAACTTGAGAGCATAAGGAGGAAAGTGTGGAAGGACTTAACAAGTGTATGACATGCACATCTATTTTAGGCCTTTAAGGCTTTTATTTGTACTTTTATTACATTTAAAGACATTTAGGCATTTTTTTATAACTTAGATTTTTAGTGGCCCATTAGTTAACTATTTTATTACTTTAAGTTAAGTTTATTAGTATGTTTACTTTGGACTTAAGTAATATGTTTATTTTAAGTTCAAGTAAGTATATTTGCTTTGAACTTATGTAAAATTTACTTAAGCCCTAATTATTCTAGGTTTTTCTTAAGAGTATTTAAAGAGGCTTGTTCCTTATAGACAATACAATTTTTGAGTTTTGACAATTAAATTGAGTCTCTTTATGAGATTTCTCTCTAGAGTTCTTGAAAAAATTTTGTGACTTATCAAAAGATTCATCCATCAGGGCTTCAAATTCATCACTTATCACTTTTGTTCTTCTTATTTTGGGCATGAATATCATTCTATTCTTGTTTTGCTTTGCTGAATTTTAGGACAATGTATCTTAAATTCACATCAAGTAGAGAGAGTTGTAGGGAAAGTTAGGAAATTTGAGAGAAATGATCTAAGGAATGGTGGTGGTATTATTAAATAGAAGAATACCTAAGGGTATATTTGGAAACTTATCCTAAAACTTCTTCAAACTCACATACTTACTTAAAACAACTGAAAACTTTATATTTTATTTTTCTATCTAACTTTTCTCATTTATTTCTTATAGAATTTCATATTCTTATATTTACTAAAATTTTAACTTTATCTTATCCTATAATTTATATACAAAATTTCTAATTCACTTGAATTTACTAGTTATCTCAACTATTTCTTTCATAAAATATATTTTAATTCATTATAATTTAAAGTAGGTGTAGCAAGTATAAGGTTTAAAAATGTTAAACTTAAATCCTTATTTGACCCCACATCTTATTTTGTTCCATCAAAGTTATGTCTATTACATTTTAATCTTAATCAATGCTTATTAAACCATTTTATTATTCATATCTATAAGTGTGTGTAATAAAGGAATCAATAGGCAATCGTTCACTCCTAGCAAAGGGTTCTTCTAATTGGTAAATGATTGATAGTTCTAAACTAAATGGTTGATCATTTGGTACTGGACCTCAACTATCCAATTTTCTAAGGCAATAGAAATCTATTTAAACTCAATAGTTAACTGTTGTTCTAAAAAATTTAGATTTTCCAATGCAAATCACTATTCATTTTGCCATTAATGCAAATTTAATGCATCAAAATCACTAGCAACCTTTGATTCATTACAAATACCCCTTTAAAACTCATCAAACAATTAAACCTCATCACTTAATCAACTTAAACATTATTAAACAATACGAAATCACTTAAATTTCATAAATAACTCATTTTATCGTAACTTTCAATTCATCAAGATTCAACTAAAAATATCTACTCAGCTAGTATAAAAGAAGTTATTAGGAAGTAAATCCAACATCTTTTAGCCCTAATCACACAAGAATCAAAAGTTTCTTAAGTTAAAATTCCATTTCTCCCTATTTGAACTAAAACACCTTAAATCTTGTTAAGTCAAAGGAAGTTAGAAAGGAAATCTAAAAATAGAGAAATTCTTACTTTGGTTGGACTAAATCTTCCCATTCTCTTGCTTGATTAGAAAAAAAGAAGATGAGGATAAGAGTGTTGGGAAAGAGGGTGTAGAGAGAGTGTTCGTTTTGTTTGATGGAAAATGAGGAAAGGTTGAATTTAATCTTCAAAATGATGAACAATGTTAGGGACATTTTTGAAATATCTTTTTCATACTCACATACTTATAATAACTTAAAATCCTTACTCTTTAAAATCCATTAGCTGTTTCCCCTAGTTTATTTTCAAAAACTTTTATCCCCAAATTCTACTAAATCACAAATTCTTAATTTACTTAGTATCTCATTCTTATTTGCTTATTTAAAAGTCATCTTCTTTCGCTACAAATTTCATTTCAATTATTGGCTTACAAGTTATTCTAATTATTCTCATATCAAAATGACAATTTGAAATTCTAAATTTAGAAAGAACGTAATTAAAAAAAATGCCCAGCATCCAAGCCTTTACCCATCCCTTTACCATTTCACCAAACACAACACAAGAAAAAGAATGCCACTGAACTATGAAGGGCCAATGCTGCAACATTTGGACAGAGCACCATATTCACAACATTTGAATAGAAGAGTCTCATCAAATCCCATAATGAAGCAAATCTACAACCATTTTGTAGTTAGACGCTAAACGAAAGTAACTAATATTAATTTTGGACTGCAAAGCAGAAGGGTAATCTGCTATTTGTTACGGTGATTCAGACTTCCCCATCAAAATTGGCCTAAGTATGCATAAGACATTTTAGGTTGTATTTAACTAGTAAGGTCTTCTAAACTGATTCTCAACTCAAAATGAGTATTCCTTCAAATCAGATTTTGAGTCACCCAATTCCAGGTCTGCCATGCACTCTTCCTCGGTAAGGGGAGGGAGTTGCCTCGCCTTGCGCGTCATATTATGCTTGTGCCACTCACTCTTGTAGTGTTCCCTATACAATTTAGCATCTTCAAAAGAAGCATTGCATGTGTTGCATTTATTTTGTTTTTGTTGTCCCTCGGTAGGCCCAGTCTTGGTAGAAATCGCCTGCTCTTGCAGTTTCTCATTTAGCTCACGCACAGAATCTCGATTTTTTATGGGCAATGTTGCAGGAAGGTCATCGTGATCATCATATTGCTCCACATGGCTATCCCCATCCACAACCAGAGTGTGTGCAAGAACTTCAAATCTTCCATGCATATTGTTCGCAACAAAGTCATGACAATTTTTATACAAACCAGGCTCCAATTCAAAAACCTGCAATCAAATCAGACATGGCACAGATAATCCTTGATACTGATAACAAATTTTATAATACATAATGCAGGTGCGAACACACACAGACACAGAGGATAGATTTTATATTTATTTTAACAGTTAATGCTCTGAAGCAACTAAATAAAACAGACACAATCTTAACAATCAAGAATTTAAAGCCAAGGGATAGAATAGATGCAGCGATAATGGATTTCTTACAATGTTATTCAGTGGTGTATCTGAAATCCTAACTTCATTAAATAACAGAAACATTACATATGTGAAGGAGTTTCTATGATCTCATAAAATGGTGGGACTGAAATCCTGACTTCTATGTGATAATGTAACTGTTTCAATTGCTTTTCTTTTTGATTATTTAGGGGCCACCCCTGGTGAGTCTTCTGATCAGAAACCTGTATATACCGAAGAGCTGCCAGAATCACTAATCAGTTGACTGTCACATACGATTACTTGGTCATCTTAATTATAATTTTATTCGATTGATCACGCCAGGTTCAAACACAAATAGTAAACAAAAATGGAAAAGAAAAGTGGTTGACTCAACCCTAAAATCAGATCATTAGCAGTAGCACATGCGCAATCCAGGGATATGTTACAAGTATATCCTACTCATCCTTTCAAAGAAATACAAAACTCTAGTAACCACCAAGCATGATGATACTTTTAACAAGCAATGTGCTACGAATGATCTAGCAAAGTAATCATAGCAAGTGAACTAAAACCGATCCAATCTACCCACTGTATTGAAGTAAACTTCCATTAAACAAAACAATGAAAGAACTAAGGACTTACAACTGATAGCTGACCACCAGACCCTTCTTTAGAGATTATGCTAGCCTTCCATTCATTCAACTTCTCTAGAAGAGAAGGTATTTCATTCTCGGGTGCAGCAACCCGTATTCTTAAGGGGCACCGTTTTATGGGAAAGTGCTTCTGAAGCTCATGAATAACTTCCAGAGCCTGTACACCAATTTTTTAAGAACAGTGCTTTAATTGAAGATTACAAAATAAGAAAATGGATGCCAATAGATAGACTATTCAGTCTAAGTACTGACAAATAATGTGCAATTAAAATTAGGATCACCACCATAAAAATGGAAACAGAGATTGCTGCAAATGAGAGTTTAGTATTTGTAAGGAATTAGGCTGCATGAGGGGAATTGTTGAATTCATTACCGTCATCATCACCAATTGTGACACTGACAAGTCCAACGTTAATTTTTCGCTTGATTGCAGAATAACTTGATAACTGACGTCTAAATTAATCTAATCTAACATGCATCTATTCACAATCGGAATTTCACGAAACATAAAAAGCTCGAAAGAGGGACCTGCTTCTTAGAGGTACAATTAGGATCAACAGCAAAATGAATTTCACGCATAAGCCGTTCAATCATAGTGATGGTGTAAGGGCGTTTAGTTTCAGGATTGTAAGTCTTCTGCATAACGATCGTTGCGATATCCCTGAACTGATTCCACAGAATCGATTCTCTCTCCTTCACAGCAACCTGAAGTTCTCCTTTCTTCAAGATCTGCCAAAGTGAACCTCAATTTCATGAATCACCAGATACTATTATCACATCTCAAACTTCAAGAATCTTAGATATGAAAATTTCGCACTGACCTCTAAACATATTTTTGTCTGATCATCTGTGCCAAAAGCAGTTTTTAAATCCTTCGACTTGGCAAGAACCCCTTTGGAAACGTTAGAATAAACGGTATGCGATTGCAATACTTCATCCAAGTCTTTCTCGACGCCGGAACGCCATGAAAGGACGGTGTTAGGGAAACAAGCGATCTCAAAGCGCATGCCATGCTTCTTCAGGCGCACCACCGCCACGTTCGTCAGCCTCTTCTGCCCTATCGGCTGCACCAAGGTCCGTGACATTTTCGCTATCTTCCTCTTCCCTTACCAACCAAAGCTTGCCCTCGATTTTAATAGCTACTTCTGGTACTTGCACGATACATGCTTCATTCATGCCACCCCTTACCGCCGTTGTTATTTTGTGCTAAATTACCTTCTTGTCCCTTTATTTTACCATTTTTTTGAATTTGTTCTCAAAATTTTGTTTAATTGAACTTTATGGTTCATTTCAAAATTTTGATATTACGTTGGACATAGGCCAACTCAAATTGGATGACGTAAAATCCTTTTAGCTACTCAATAAATTATTTGGTTGATAAAAATCACTAAATGCAACTAGCAAGGAGTTATATAACTATGGATTTACTATTGTAAATATAAATTAATTTTATATTATTACATACTCATATATAACTATATTATTAAAAAAATTATTATAACTCTTTTATTGTTAATAAAAAATTTTAATTTCTATTATTTTTTTAATAATGTATCATTTTTATATCTACTAATATTATGGCTGATAAATAAATTAAGTTGAGCTAAGTTAAACTTAACTCAAATTTGATTCAATTTAATTTTGTTCAATTCATGACTCAACTTGAATTTGATTCAAAATAAATTTTTCAACTTGAGTTTGACTTAAATTAAGCATACAATTAGTTTAACTTAACTTAATAAATTCAAACTAATGTTCAAAATATCCAATTATCCAATTGGATTAAATGGTTATTATGAATTGGACACATGTCCAATTTGATTTGTCACTAAAATTAAAAATATTTAAAATCATTTAAAAAATTAAATTGATATCAAATTGATTAATAGACATGAATTAGTTATTATCTTATAGTTCTTATAGTTTTAAAATTTTACATTATCATCGCTCCTATTTTATAGTGAAAATATTTATATTTATCTTATATAATATTTAATGTGTGCATTTGTTTGAAAATTTTTCACACTTTCTAATATTTTTAAATGATGTTTTTAAATTGTGTTTACCTTAATAACACAATTAATTTTAAAATGAAAATAACATTAATAATGTCTATCATTAACTCTATCTATTTTTCCATTTTAATTAATTATAATTCAAATTTAAATGCAAAAATTAAATTAAAATTATTATGATTATTAATTTTTTTATAAGAACTATTTAATATAGAATATATATTACAAAAGATATATAATTAATATTAAATTAATCAATATATATTAATTAGTCTTAAATTATATTTATATTATCCAAGCTAGTTTATAATATAATGGAGTTGAATTTTTCTAAACTCAAAATTGTCATATTTAATATATGAGATAAATTATTCAGCTTATGTATTGTTGAGATAGTTTGTGAATTTATTTTATCAAATTAATAGTCAAATTGAGGAACCACTTCACTCATTGCTAATTTTATTAATAATATAAAATATTTTATACTAATAATACATTAAATTTAAACCTTTTAAATAATATATTAAAAACCTTATATTTAAATATTCTCGCTATCAATTCATAAAAGATAAAAATGTGAGTAATGATGTGTTTTATGGATGTTACATTATTTTTTATGTAATGAACATATTTTCCCCTCTTTTGAAGGCTTATGTTATAACTTTAGCTACAACCTACAAGAAATTGTTTTTGATTTTCTTTGTCCATCTATCCAAAAGACAAAAGTTAGATATGCATCCTTATTTGCATTTTTTTTTATCTTAAATAAATTGCACATGATGTAAGAAAAAAATGTAAAAATTTAAAATAAATTTAGTAATATCTGGTCTAGTCTATTTTTTAAAAAGAAGTAATGAAGTTGAATAAATTTTGTTACACATCACCAAAATAAACTGCAATATTAGGGGAAAGAAGGGAAATGCAATTTGGTGATGTTCTTAAATAGATTTTCCTTTTGTTAAAGGCTTCGTTTCGTGCAACTAGCTAATAAGTTAACTGATAACTGATAGTTTATAATTGATAACTGATAACTGATTAGTTAACTAAAGTGTTTCATAAAATTAGCTGTTGAACTAACTGAAATTACAAAATGATATAAAAGGATATATTAATATAAATATATATATATATAATTAAAATAATTTTTATTTATTTAAAAATAAAATTATATTAATGTAATTAAAAAATTTAAAATAAAAGTATAGTTTCTAATATTTTATAAGTTTATATATTTATTTAATTATATAATTTTTATTTTATTATTTATTATAAAATTATAATTACTTAAAATATAATTAATTATATTTTATAAAAATTATTTAAATTTATATTATAAAAAGTATGAGTTATAAATTAATAAAAAGAATGAGGATAAATTTGGAAAGAATTTAAAAAAGGAATAACTTATAAGTTATAAGTTATTTTAGGTAAGTTATTAAATCAGAACTTATAAGTTACCTATAATAACTTATAAGTTAGTGCAAAAAATACCTTTGAAATTTAGCTTATATTGTCAATAAGTTATAAATTAACTTATTTATTACGCGAAACGGAGCTAAAATCAATGTTCTTAAATTGGTAAAATATGAAATGAAATTGCATTATTGGGCCTATCATCATGGGCTTAGAAGGGAGGGACCCATCTTTAATGGCGGCGGGTTTAAGGCCAGACCAATCCCAAAGGCCTCGGAATCGTTTTTCATTTTTAGTTTTGGAGCAGAAAGTCTCGCATTGCGGGGTGCGAGCCATAGAACACCGTCTTCTCCCTTCGCTTCGCAGCTGTTCTATTGTTTCTCCATAAGCTCAAAACTGCGAGAGTGTTTGTTTGTATCTGCAATAGTAAATGCGATCGTCGGAAGGAAGAAGCGGAGCCGTGTGTGGCGGAGAAGATGAGTCAACCTCTACTAAGAAATTCTTCGATGTCTATGGACCTGAAGTAAAGTTCTTTTTCTCCATTTTTTTCCCGATATTTCTTTTTAATATGCTCTAGTATTCAAATGCTTAATCTCATATGCCTTTTTGCAGGGAAAGGCAGATGTTGTTTTCAAGACACCAGAAACTAATTCGACTTTGAATCTTCATGTGAGTTCTCATGATTACTGTGTGATATGGTATGAAATTTGAATTTGAGTATGTTCAGACTGAGGTTTGCGTTGTGAAACAGGACATTCAAGGGCTCGTAACTTGGGTGCTTGCTGAAGGATTTATGCCTTCATGGGTGTTTATTAAGGTATATCTTCATCATTTCTCTTTGCCTTTTCCTTTTTCAAATAAATAACGCTTCTTCTTTTCTTAATTAATTGTTCATTTTTTAATTAATTGTTCAACACTATGATGATTTGCAGAATAAACCTCTTATTCCAAAAGTGGTTATGGTTTATATGCCAGGCCTGGATGCAGCTTTGTACATGTCACAGTCTAAACTGCTTCCCAGTATCAAAAAATTCTGTGGGAACCCAAGGGCTGCTTTAGCTCTCAGGTAGGTAGGAAACGCAATCCTTTCTTATTAGCTAGAAACTACTTTTCTTCTGCTGGCCTTAAACTTTGCATCCCTTGTTTTTTCGGTTAGTTGTGTATCAGATGGAATGCAGACCATAGATGCAATCCTCACAAGTAAGCTGAAGAGAAAGAGGGACGAAAGTAGTTCAGAAGCGAAGAAATCTATTTTGATATCCCAAGAAGGTATCCAGTCTTTAAAACCTTTTCAAATATTCATTTTTTTCTAAATACGGTCTTGTGTGAAGTAACTGAGAATTCTTGGTTGATTTGTATGAACGGCTGTGCGTGTCAGCCTAATCAATAATGCGATATTAGTTGTTGAAGTTGTTTGGTCTCCTTCATTTCCTCTTCTCTTTCACTTGTGTCCTCTATTTAAAAATATTCATAATGTTCTAACTTAATACTGCATATTTTGCGCATGAATCAGTTCTAAGAGACCTTCATGGCAATGACAAGAGGAATGGGCCTTACTCTCGGTCTTTGGAATTTTGTGTGTTAACTGACATGAATGCATACTAGATGGATAAATAATGCTAATAGGTTCAAAATGCCAAGGAGAGGGTCTTTTTTTGTTTGTACCTGAGGGCAGTATTTGTTATATTATTGCTGGGAAAATAAAACAATTTCTTTATGATTCCTGATAAAACTTGGTGATGTCCTGTTCTCTTTTGTGGCCTTCTTGATGTAGTGATCTTTTCTACCATGCATGCAGTTTAGTACTTGCATGTGATAACGTCTGTTCTTATTCCGGACTGATGAACATGTGTGCACTGCCACAATTATAATCTCTAAAAAGGGCCTTCTGTCAAGTCACCAAATTGAATAGACGAGCTCATTAGTCAGGAATCACCTTGGTTACGCATTCATTTATTTTAATACGAGTTTCCTGCTTCCTATGTTTTGTGTCATTTGACACCACGAAGCAACTTCTTTTTCTAGACAGTGCACCTTTTACATGACTCTTTGTGCTCAATGACAAATATAATGCCATTACTTTGATTTTAAAAGAATTATGGAGGCCATATAAATCATGAAAATGTGGCGTCTTCATGCAGAAAAAGGTTGTGGCAGTACAGGTAGTCTATCATATACTGAGCTTACAAAAGACATACCTTTTGCTGTTGGATATTACACACTTACAGTGAAAGAACTGGAAGATAATGGCTACTGTTTTAATCAGCCAGGTTGGGACTTTTACTTAATTCCCAGTTATATATGTTCTTGTCACATACCTGTATTTTCTACTTTTACAATAATAAACCAATTGATGCATTTTCATTTATTACAGGTTTTCTTTGTACTACTCCTGCTCCATTGGGAACTTCTCATGAAATTTTGGCACTTGATTGTGAAATGGTAACTTAATAAACAATATTTTGGTTCACTATAAATCTCTTTCTCCCACCTAAAAATTATGTCTAGGATAATAAGAAATAAGAAGTAATTTGAATTTTTTTTTCCCTCCTCATAGTTTAGCTTGCCTTGCAAGATGATTTGTTTGACATTTGGAATGTAATTTTGGACAATCCTTTTGGTGTTCTTGTAGTGCATAACAAAAGAAGGATTTGAGCTTTCACGAGTTACACTAGTAGATGTTAAAGGACAGGTATTCCCTAAACCTGAATTTTTTTGTTTTTGGTGATCTCACTGTTGTTGAAGACATGCTTTTGCCTATTTGTGGTATGATCTCTGGGTTTTGAATCTGTCAATTATTATTAGTATCATCATCATCATCATTTTCCCTTATTTCAAAGTGTTGGCCTCTTTTGCTTGGTTTGGGTATACTTCGTTAAAGTATATGTAAATTGGCATGACCTAAAAAGAATGGGGTTGGGAAATTCTCTGAAACATCTACTTTTGGATTCAATCTGTATATTGTCTCCCGCTCCTCTCAAAAGCCTGTTGAATTTGGAAGAACTTGTTTGTAAGGCATCCACTATTGTGTATTATTGCCTTCTCTTCCTTTCCGAACCTTATTTTATCATGATACGTAATATTAGTGAAGAATGTCAATTTCTGGCTCTAAGAAAGTTTATAGTCATATAGTGTATATAATAGCATTGAGGTTCTGTTTTCTGTGTCTTTTCATTACACAAATAAGAATATGAAAGTATCCTTTTTACATGTATGAAGATTTGGCTAACCCATTGAAAGAATTAGTTTCTGGCAGACTGATAACTTATATTTTTATCCTTCTATGATGTGACTTCTGATTCTATCTTTTTTAGGTTGTGCTAGACAAATTGGTTAAACCATCAAATCCTATCACTGACTATAACACCAGGTACACTGTTTGATTTACTGATAAAGCTGATCTGAAAATTTTGTTAGTCAATCTTGGGGTAAAAAATCTTATAAAGCTAACTGTTTTATGTTAACTCGTGTCTTATTTCCATTACAAGCCATAAATCAAAATTCCTCCTATGCTTTTTGGGCCTTCTTTTCTTGTTCTAAGTGGCTATAAGTGAACTGAATGCATATTTGATAAATTCTATATCAACACTGTTCAATTTTCTTTTTCTTCTGGTCATGGTTGGGACTATTGCTTCATTGTTATATCTTCTATCAATCCTTACTATATATTGTTGAGTTGCTGAGAAGGGGTTTCCATCTTAAATTGGACTGGAATAATTTATGCATAGCGAAAGCTAACAAAGTCAACCCCTATTTGGGTGTGTGTTTATATGGTTACAATTCCTGGAAATGGAAATGCAGAATTTGAGATGATAGGCGTCTATATATTGACCTTGGAACAAAGTCTATTCTGGAATATTGATCCTGTATCTGATATTGCATATGATTAACAATTGTTGGTTTTCCATTTGTTTAATTTTTCTGCTTATATGAGTTCACCAAAATTGCCTCCTGTGAATTGTTATGTCATGTGCAGGTTTAGTGGAATAACATTTGAGATGTTAGATGGGGTGACTACAACTCTGAGAGACATTCAGGTTAGAATTAGATTATTTGGGTTTTGTTATTGTGCTTCTCTTAATGAGTAGGAGAAAACAGCTATGACAGTGTTCTTCCATTTCTGTTGAACTATTCTTTTTGCTGATCTATTTTCAGTTGCTTTCAATATTCAGGAAGAGTTTCTAAAGCTGGTGTACAAAGAGACAATTCTTGTTGGGCATTCTATGGAAAATGATCTTTTAGCACTGAGGATCACTCATGATCTGGTCATCGACACAGCATTATTATACAAGCACCCAAGAGGCTCTCATAAAACTGCCCTACGAATTCTTGCTAAGAGATTTCTTTCCAGGGAGATACAACAATCAGGGAATGGACATGACAGCATTGAAGATGCTAGAGCTGCAATGGAACTTGCTTTATTAAAGATCAGACATGGCAAGTAAATCTTTTTGCCTGTTTGATTGTCACAATTCCCTGTGCAATAGAAAATTAATATTCTGATGAAGGTTTTAATAATATAAGCAGTTCCATCATATAATTGTCTCAAGTTGATGTTGTTTATTCTTTATTCAGTTATGATGAGATCAGATTCACTAGTTTCTTGCTGAGACCAGGTGCTAATGCATTAGGATGTTATCATTCCTGAAAAGATGGAGGAGGCACTTAATAGTTTGTTGAAATTGTTTAAAATTGTTTAAACTTGTTAGATGATAAGTTTTCTGTTGCTGCATTTATTTAATTTTGCATGAACTATGATAGTGTGCTCCATCAATTATACTTCTTTAAAAAATTTGGTATCAAATCATGCATTTCAGTAAATGTTCACTACAAACTGCTTCCTATATTCATCTTCTCTATTAAATTCATTCAAGAAAGCTTTACTTCCTAGTTGTGTCTTTTTTTGTTTGTCAATCAATTGCATATTTGCGTCAGATGATGCACTCCTTCATGTGGATTATGATTCTCTTGTGCCCTGAACTGGTTTTAATCAACTGGCTTTTGATTACCACTTCATTTTTCTGCTTGCTTTCTGGTTTTTCTCCTGTCTGTGGTCACTGTAACTACTCTGACATGCTATTGGCATTCTCCTGAAACAGGTCCTGAATTTGGTTCTCCTCCATCCTTCATGCGAAAGAAGCTCCTCACAATTTTGGCTGAATCGGGAAAAACATCCTCTTTGATTGATGATATATCCATTGTAAAACGATATGCCTCTGACTCCTCTAATGTAATTCCAGTGACTTCTGATGATGAAGCGCTTGCAAAGACTAGGAAGGAGGTGAAATTTGTGGCAGGCGATATTTGCTACTATTGTCTTTGTTGCTTCACAGAAATCTAAATTTGTTTTTGGTTTCAGGTGAAAAACGAAAAAGTACATTTTGTATGGACACAATTTTCAGAGTTACATGCATACTTCAAGAAACAAGCCGAAGATTTAGAGAGCTTGAATAGAAGACTTGCAGAGATGATGTCATTACTCACATGTCAGAAGAATTCTTCAAAAGGTAAAGGCATCAAGCAGGGTGTGACAGCTGAACTGAAGGAAATTCTTGCTCGCATGGATGCTAGAATTCATAGTCTGTATACATCATTACCCACTAATTCCATGTTGATAGTTTGCACTGGCCATGGAGACACAGCGATAGTCCACAGGTAGATAAACAATTCATTTTCCCCATTTAAGTATTATGCTTTGTTTGGGAACGCTACCTTACCGTGTTTATGCAGTTCTAGATTCTCTTGGTTGGGATGTTCGGACCTGTTCCATATGCCATTTTGATCTTTTCCGGGGACACACTAATTCCATGTTACTTTGTGTGGGAACACGAGGATAACAATTTGTATGCAGTTTAGTTTCTTTTCGCTGGGGTGTACATCCATATGCTATTCTGATCTTCTCTTTCTTTTTACTGTTTTGAGCCCCCCCCCCCCCCCCCCCCCCGGGGCGGGGGGGAGGAGTGACATTCACATTGGGGGCACAGACCCTTTGTCTTTGTCCTGCCTGCCCTTTTTGCATATATTATTTCTCGAGTTTATGACCTGTGCACCTATTTCAAAATTCAAATGAAGGCATTTTTTTAGATCCACATATGGCCTTATTCAACATTTTTCTGAATTTCATGATCATGTATGGATATTACTTAAGCGGTTATTATATAGACAAGATCTTCATATCCTTCCTTCTTGAACAAAACCATAGCTCTATTTATTTTGATGGAAAACATTTTATGTAGGCATATAATTATAAAATGTTAAAGTGGTAGAAAATGATTTGTATGTTTAATATTAGATATAAGAAGTTTTGATGAAGGATAACATCCTCTTTTTCAAAGTTGTTTTCCTCCACTACCATTATAACTTTAGATATCATTTTTCTTCTATCATAAAGTATAGATGCATATACAATGAAATGAAATTTTCCAATAGAAAATATCTTCCAAAAAACAAATTAGAGCCTAAATCTAGATTTTAATTATGCTTATTTATCCTGGCTGAAATTTGATGGCTTTTTTTACTATTTTTTCTTTGCATGGAGACTGAGGAAAATGCTTGCCGAGCGGAGTGAAACTAATATATGTCGTGAGAAGATTGTGGAAGTCTTGGAAGAGGTCCAAGCTCGAGCTGAAGTAGCTCTGTGCTTTGTAGGTGTAAAGTATTGAATATATGATATCCACATTCTGATGCCAAATGTTGTAAATGTAAATATTGATAATGATGAAAGGAGCTTTCATAGAACTGTGTTAACCCCAAAAATTTTTTTTTTGTTTAATTGAAGTTATCAGTTATTTAAGCATAGTTGACTAAATCCTTCAAGTTTCTTGATCTAAGATGGTTAGTTTTATGTTTTCATGATGGAGATGCAAACGTTTGCAATGACATCTGTGAGCCATAACACCAGTTGGCAATTTGGTATAGAACCTGCATCAGATGCAGAACTCATGCTTTAACGTTGCTATCATGTATTGTTCTTTTTCTTTTCCAATGATAAAATGTTGTCACGTTTTGTCGAAGTCTAAAGCCGGCTATTTGTCTTGCGTTGTCAACTCATCTATAAGAAATGTAGGCGCCATGTATTTCCATTGGTATCGAATCTTTTTCCCTTTTTTTTAAAAATATTTAAATAGTGACAGTTTTTAAATATTGATACAGATAACCCTTTGCAAAGTTGTAATAAATAATATTGTATCGACCTTAACCTGACAAAAATAAAATTAAAATAAAATTTGTCCAACTCTTTTGGCTGTTTTACAAATATGTCAGTCAAAGATTTTTTTAATTTTTTGGATGGTTTGAACTTTGCAGAATGTGGCAAAAATGGAACTTAAACACGGTTAACTGAAAAACTGAGTTTGAAAATGTTTTTATAATTTGACTATGCCATTGATTTTCGCAAAGCATATCAAAAGAGAGTATCAATCTTATATACAATTTGGTGGGAGGAATAAATTCTCAACATCAGGTTGTGTTAATAGAAGGATTTAAATATTATTCAGTCACATGTATTATTTAAATCTTGATCATTAAATCTTGCTCTCATTTAAATATTAATTACCAAATATAATATTAATGGGTTGAGATTAAAATATAAAATTGTGTAATATTTTTAAATAATGATGTAATTTCTAATTATATTTTAATCCTAATCATCAAATGTAAAATTTCACGGCTATAATTACTTCCCTCATCTTTCACTTGATATATGTGTGTGTACGTGACTTTCAATTATATCTCCATCATGATCATTAAATGCAAAATCTAATGGACCATGATTACTCTTATCATCTTTCACTTGAAATGTGTGTGCTTGAATTGTTCATCTTCCCACTTTCATATGAAGGTTAGAATCTTCTACATTTTCATTTAGATAAAAATGTCCAACCTCCTTTGAAATCAATTTTTCAATACTATGTCAATTACTAAAATACCCAGCGCTACGAAAAACTTACAAACAAATGTAATTGCCAAGACTTTGTTGTAACTTCTAAGCAACGCTATAAAAGTATACAAGCAGTGCGAAAGCTAGACCATGGCTTTCATGTTCATTATACGTTTAAATTTGAGCTCTGGTGAAAGGAAAAGCAGTAATATGAACATCACAAGCCATAGAAGCTTTCTGTCAGGCCCATACACCTACATCCACCAGGTTCAGCACTCTAATTACACAAAGTTAATAGCTAAATTGTTCCTCAGTATACTTTTGGACCACATTTGAACATACAGACCAAACAAGTAAACACTACATTATCACTGCAAGTATCAGTCTCACATAACTAAAGAATCAATTTGTTCACCTCCATGCTGAAGCAACTACCAAGTTTTTGTCTTCCCATCCGAAAAGAAGAGATCCCATTTCTTCCTTCATCTTGTACCTGTCACAGTACTGCTTTATGAGTTTCCTAATGGCATCACTTACATTTGCGCTGATAGGGGATGAAGAGAAGCCAGCCATTGTCAATCTTGCCCGCCATTTTCCGGCAACTTCATACCGTTCTATCCTTTCCTCACCATCACAAGCAACAATATTGACAATGTCCCTTGCCAAGCATTGCCTTTCAACATTCATCCTATCCTGACTATCCCTAGGAAGAGTTGCATCAAGTGACTCATACACAGCTGAGTAGTAACTGAAGGCTTCAACAAATCTTGGTAAAAAAGGGGTGGTGTTAGTGTTCACGTCTTGCTCCACAACCGTAACAATTTTTGGATTCAGGCTCCTAACCATACGAAGAAGTTGGTCTCGTTCATTTACTGTTGAAACGCTCTCATCAGGCATGTGGTGAAGCTGGAATGCGAAATTCACCACAAGTGCTTCTCCAGGACGACAGTTGAGCATTGATGGAGTCACAATGGAAGTTCTTGATGCTACTGCTCGAAACTCAAATGGCAAGCCGAGCGCTTCTGCCAACTTTTCAAGTCTCTGTCCTATGATCTTAAGGCCTCCAACAGATCTCTGGACTGATTCAGGATCATCAACACCTGTCAATCTCACACGAGGTGGCTTACCCGGTCTTGAAGCCAGTGTTTGTATCAGAGTAATGTATTGACTTCCTTGATTGATGTCAAAGTCTACAATATGAACCCTTTTTTCATCTTTAACTGCTTCTGTTATAGCACCATTTGCAGCAATAAAACCAAATTTAAAACATGGACAAACCTCAAATAGGATCTGCATGGCTGCTAGACGGTCTGAAGACGGAGGTTCTTTGCATTTTAGAGCTTTGTAGATACATTTCCCTGAAGCAGCTATGCGGGCTGCAAGTCCTTCCACCATGTAAGCCGCGATCCTTTGGGAAGGATCTCCTTGAATTGAAACCATTTGCCTGAGCTCATTTATCATGGACGAGGCTTCCTCCACATTTCCTTCTGAAAGAGCAGCGGCACATTCGAGAAGCAATTGCTTAGGGGTCCGGGGAGGAAGTTGAGTTATTTCTTTATTGCTGCAGATGCTACTAAGATTGGAATCTGAGGATGAAGACTCCTTGGGTGAGTCATGATGAAGTGTATTCTGAATTGAATCAGCCCACTCCGGATCAATTTCCATGCTTTGAGCAGTCCCAAATATGTCTTCCTCATCGTCATCATCATCATTATCATCAAGCAGTGCCTTCTCTAGTTCTTGCAGTTTTAGTCTCATTTGACCATCAAAGTCAAGTGAAACTGGGCTCTGATTTTCCAACAAATCTGATCCAATATCGAACTGGTAATCACGACGTCTCATGGACAGGAAAGAAGAATCGAATGGATTAAGTGCAACAGCAGAAGCACCAGAACTAGCTCTTAGCTGGTAAGAGGCACCATCAGGGTTAAAGGAATTCCCAGAAATGCTAGAACTAGATGGTTCTATCAGCTCTTCACTTGGTGAATCATTGAAATACTTCTCATAACTCTCACTGGAGTAAGAATCTGCCATGTACATGGTTCTTTGCTTATCAGAACTAAACATTTGGGAGGACAAGTCAGGCCTCACATCAGTTGCCTTTAGTGAGTAGAGCTTGGCATTACTATATGGTGTAGCAGCAAGTTCCGCAGATCTAACTAATGACATGTTTGCTTTTTGTTTCAGTCAACACATAAATTTCAGTCTGCACCAAAGAAAGTAACATGATTTTTAGCCAAGATATTGCAACTAAATTCTGAAGTTCATCACAACTAGCAAGATATACCTCATGAAAAGTAAACTGGGCCAAGTCACTGAGTGATGGAATCTCACTGAAACCTTCCAAGAACCTGCATTCAGGTGGGACAAGAGGAGAAAAACGAAATTTAGAAGACCCTTCAATTAGAACTAATCCCTATAAACATGATAAAATATACCAACTACACTGTCTGTAAATTAGTTTTAGTAAGGGGTAAATATAACCCAAGCCCCTTATAACAAGTTAACTTGGCCGGCCAAATATATAAATTCTAAACTAAATTTTCAGGGAAAAAACATTGATTAAATTGAGTCAGATGTGACTTGACATGGTAGATACTGGATAAATTCCTACTTCATATATAGAAAAGCAAATACGATATTTCAAGTATATCAGGTAGAGGAAATTAAATATTAAAGACCAGTGTGATTACAACCATATCCAATATTATGATCTACTGTTTAGGTGCCAATTGTTTCAACTAAAAATATTTTCTGTAAAATATAGTTATAAAATAATAAGATGAAGAAAAGTATTTTAACTGTTTAATGTAAAATATAAAGAGTTTGAGGAAACCAAAGCAAATTCCTCTTTTTCATAGAGGAATTTCCTCTACTACTGTGCCTCTAGGTATTTTTTTTTTTTTAAATCACAAATACAAGTGACATATTATTTCTTCATCAATATACATATAAATGATATTTTTCAATGGAAAATGCTTTCCAATGAAACAAATGAAGCCTTACAATTATGATCTAGATTGCAATCCAATCCACAAATCAAATAATGCATGCTAGAAATCAAATGAAATACTCTGAATATAAAAAATTTTGTATTGAAAATGAAAATCTACTGGCATTCAACTTAAATATGAAACAGATCTGTCAAACTAAGAACTGAGGAACCAGTATGAGGTTGACAAACGATTTGCAATGAAACATAGGCTCTGAATAGAAAATTGAAGCGTTTAAACATCATTCTCGAGCAGCAAGTATGGTTCCTGATTTATTCAGTTTGATAAGCTAGATAAAAGTGAAGACCCTGCACAAAGATTGTGATTCAGTTTAATCCTCCAGATAAAAGCAGTAACCCGGCCCAAAATCCTTTACGAAGGAGTTATCGCTTTGTCATTAGCTAGGAGAACATATGCTCTAAAATATCTACCATGAGAAAGAGAATTATTCCAGAAGAGAAACTCACTGCCCAAAGACAATTCTTTTTTGAGACTCTAACCCAAAAGAATAGAAGAATGGTCAAGAGCAATAACCGAAAACGTTAAACGAAAGCCCTTTGGGACTTGGGAGGATAAACAGAAAAGGCTAAACTTGTTGAACAAGAATTTTAACAAACATTAAGAAGCAAGAACGAAATCAAAGTCCCTTTGTTTTCTCTCCAGTTTATTCCTTTTTCTCTCCACAATCACAATATCAATATGATAATATGCAGCATACATCTATTACTTATTGACAAATGACAATCATTTACGAGCAAAATCTCTTACTGAGAAGGAACTATCCAAGTAACCGGTGATAGAATAGAAATCCAGAAGAAAATCCAAATGAACTCAGTTCATCTAGATTCTGGAGGCAGAAAATTAAGAACAATCAATCAGATGATCTAATGATGTATATATACCTGATGCAGTTAGATACCAAGAATGAGCATATACTCAATATCAGCCATCAATTCATATCATCTCAATTGAGTACATACCCAGATAAAGATAAATCTCAGAATTCTCAACCAAGGAAGAACAGAGCTCAAAGCTTAGATTTTTGACCAATCACCGGAGGGATTACAGCCAAACCCAAAATGGGCAAGATCACCTCTTTTTGAGTCTCTGTATATTAAAAAAATGAAAAATTCTGGACTGGGAAGTCAGGTAGGTTTAAGAGCAACAAAATTGAGAACGCGCTTTGAGAGCTGGTGAATTGACACGGCACCAAATAAATAATGAAAGAAAACAGGCTTGAATCAATAATACCATATGCATATTAATAAAAAAATAGGGATTAGTTAATGCAATTCAGCAACCCAATTAAAGAATTTGAACGGATTAAATTTCCAAAGACCCGTTTGTTAAAAAGGCAATCATGACAAAATTCCCAACCTCTGAAATCGAAGGAGTGGAAAAATTGTACCCTTCAGTCTTCCATTAAGAAGCTTCTTTGCATTCACCCCAATAGTTAGTTTGTCACCCCACAGTGCACCTCTTTCACTTTTTCGCCTGCATGTTTATACCAACTTGTCTGACTTGGAACATTGTCCTTCCACGAATTGGACAATGTTATCACATACCCAAAAGGGTGCAAAACTCACCAAATTCAAACACCTGCTTCTTATCATTCAATCATGACCATTGGATTGCTGGTTTGTTGGCATTCCCATCTCGACCATTGCGGTTGTGGCGGGGATTGGGTAGTGCAAGGCACATTTCCATTTTTTTTTTTTGGGGTGAATTTTTTTCTTTTTATAATTTTTTTAATAATTATGTGAATTTCACACGTAGTAAGTATGCCTAGAATTATAATTTCAAAAAATTATATTAAAAAATTGTTTTAAAAAATTTTAGAAATAAAAATGAAAATAAAATATTTTACAAAAACTGAAAAAAAAAAAACAGGCTTTTGAGATATTAGGTAGGGACTTGATTATTCACAGGACATCCTAATTGATTATTCACTGGGACATCCCAACTTTAAACCTCTCACCACCAGGAAAGGAAAAAAAAAAGAAAACGTATATTAAGCAATATTTTAAAATTCGACCGGTCATTAAGAATGAAAGTAGTTTTGGTCATTAAAAAAAAAATGAAAGCAGTTTTAATAGTTCAACCGAATGGAATTAGGGTTGAAGTGGAAGAATAATACAAGTTAAAAAATTTAATATATAATAATTAAAAATAATTAAGTTATTATAAAATTAAATTTATGTAAATAAAATATAAAAATATTTCAACCATTATTAAATAATTTTACAATTTTATAAATTCATAATTTAAATTATTATAAAAAATTAATATTAAACTCAATTTTTTATTATGTGACTTTTATTTATAAATACAATATAATTTTTTACAACTTAAAATTTAAACATATACATATATAAAATCAAATAAAAATATTATTATTTTTATAAATAATAATAATTTAAAAAAATCAATCAATTCACAGGATTCGAATGATTTATTATCGATTCACAAAATTTTTTATCAATATTTTAAAAATTAATCAAATTAATCACATAATCAATTCATGACATCGATTGAACTGGTCAATTTGATTTTTAAAATATTAATATTAAATTCTTTCATTAAAATTGAAAGTAGTAATTATTTTTCTTACTATCACTTATAATTTCTTGTACAATTAAATGAGGATTAAATTTAATTATATAATAAAATTTATTAAAATTATTTTATTATAATAAAAGTTTCTTAATTTTCTTGACATTTTTAATAATATATCTTTCTCTTAATATTTTACAGTTTTAATGGAATAAATTTAAATTCAATAAATAATATATTCTGATTATTTTTTATTTATTTTTTAAAATAAGTACACTAATTTAATTTAAATTATATGATATATTAAAAAACTATATATCACGTAAATATTTTTTGCATTATCTCGTATTTATGTATATTTCTTATTTTCTTACAAAAATTAAAAATAAAAAGGAAGCATTTTGTGGTGTAACATTCTAAGATGCCGCATGAGATATAGTATAGTAAGCTATCTTTTTTAGTGCTGCACAAGGATTCGATACTACCTCTGATTTTTTTATTTTTTATAATAACATCTGAAATTATCCTCCATTTATATTTTGAATTCAGAATTTTAAATTTATCTTAATGATGCATATTGCATTATTAATCCTCCCTCAAAATAGCGGGCTGCTTGATAAATCATTCATTTTGTGGTCTCCATTATGCTAGTATGATTGAAATTTTCGGAGATGATACTTTTATCAAACATTTAATTGCACAGTAACAAAAATATAGTCAGTATAAATGATAAAAAATAATATAATTGAAAATAAATATATTATTAAAATAAGATTTAATAATTTATTTTATTATTTATTTTCACATTGTAAGAGAGCTGGAGAATGAATAGTTGTAATAAAAATAAAAATAAAAATAAAAATAAAAATTAATAATAATAGTCACTATAAAATTTAAAAAATATGATAATTATTATTTTTATAAGTATAAAATTAATTATTATTTTTCCTCGGTCAATTTTATCTCTTTCTCGATTAAATTCAAGTCCGCGCAATCTTCTGGAATTGTAACGTAAAGGTCGACGGTGGCAAGTGACGAATGATGAACATCACTTGGGGGAAAATATTTGAAGTATTTTTCATTTTACCTAAATAAAATAAAATAGGTGTCCCTTTTGACCAAGTCAAAGTGGGGTCGCCTCATCGTTTCACGGTTCATACAATTAGTGGACATTTTCTCCCACCGCGTTAAATTTTCAAAGTTGTATGACTGAAATGACTAAACTAACCCTCCCCCTTCTTCCTTAATGGTGAAATCACGAACCACCATTATTTCAACAAAGGTGAAAGTAACGTGTCAAAAAAAGAAAGAAGAAAAAAAGGAAAACGAAAAGATAAAGACTATACAGTTAAGAGTTTAGCTTCGTTAGTCGGCGTGATTTTATGAGAAGAACATAATTTTTTATATATAAAATTTATGTTTTTTAAATAATAAAAATAATTAAATCATTAAAAATGTATATAAATTAAAAATTAAATTTTAAATATAAAAGAAAACACATAACCTACAAAGAATACTTGAATAAAGAATTTTCATCTAAAATTTATAATTTTAATAAAAAGTTACACGTATTTAAAAATACAGGATTGTATTGTTTATCACAAAAATTTTCATCAAATTTTATAATTAATTTCATATATTTTGTAATATAATTAATCATAATTTTAACATAAAAATGTTTAAAATTTCTAAATTTTTTTTTAAAAATGTAATTTTTTTTAAAAAAATAGCTCCATTTCCTAGCAAATGGCGTCAGTTAAATTTTTAAAGTTGTACAAAATATTTTGCCTGTTAATTGGGTAATTATTGTATCTCTAGTGGGTGACAAGTGTATCCAATAGTCGGGCAACGTCTGGTGTGAAATGAATCTAAATCCAAATTATCAATGATTAATTAAGAGGAAAAGAAATCAATATAAGTGGAAATTATATGATGCATTCAAAGATCGATATCAACACGACTTCTATTTTTTTAATATTATTATGTCCCGATCATCCCTCCCTCACCTTATCCAAACTAAAGAGGGTTGGAAAGTGGGACAAAGAAATAATTGATAAATTGGAAAAACAAGCATCTACTTGACGTGTTTTCTAATTTGTTTAATATGTTTGAGTAGTAATTAACTCCATGATTATCTTCTTAATTAATCAATTTGCTCAACTCACCTTGTTTTATTATGTCCAGATTACATAAAAGGGATGAATCTCCCGTAGATTATTGGCATAAAATTTTTAATAGATGTGAGTAAAAATATTTCTCAGAATATATAAGAATTTATCTTAGCATAGTACACTTGAGTTTCCCTTTTTAAGTTGTTAGTTTTGAAGTGTGTTTGACGTATCCAATTATAAATTAATTTATAATCTATTAATTTAATTAATAAGTTAAACGTTAGTTAAAAGAGTAATTTGTTGTATTACCTTATTGAAAAAAAATTATTTTAATAAATATTATAAAATAACTTATAATTTCTTATTTTTTTTCCAAATTTACTTCTCTTTTTATGTTCAATAATAGTCTTTATTACCATACTGTCCTTCTTTGTTCCCTAAAATTAGACAATTTTCAAATGTTGTTTCTTTTCCACAAAGTTGAAGCATAGATTAAAAAGAAAATATGTATACATCATTGTTTATTTCATCGAGACTCATTAATTGGACAAAAATAAAAAATAAAAAAGTAAATATATATAAATATGATACCATAAAATATAATTAAATAAATTTAATATAATTATATCCTTATTTTAAATATTTTAATTGCTTCAAAATAAATATAAATTAATCAACTTTATTTATCCATTAATATTTAAAAAAATAGGTGAAATTTTATAAGTTTTATTGTAAAATTTTTAATTATAATTTTACATATGTATTCAATTCCTAACTAATTGAATGATTAATTAATAATTATATTTATTGAGTTGTGATTATTAATAATAAATTAAAAAAATTATATACATATAAAATTATAATCAAAAATTTCATTACAAACATTTATTAAACTTACATAAATTTTCCTCCTAATGTTAATATGTTCTATTATATTATTTTACATTTATAAATTAATTCAATGACTAATTTTATCAAATAAGTCTAATACAATTAGCTATTCTAATAATTTTCCACTCTTAACTAAAAAATAAGTTATTAGTTGTAAGTTAAACCATCGACTAACCAGCGCAACGATGGAAGTGAATGCTTTGTAGTATTGTAAGAATCCTACACGAGAAAATGTGACGTAACTTTGTGAGACTAATTTTATTTGTGCATGTCACTAACAACGCGAGAAAATAAGTTGCTAGTTCTATCTTGCACCGTACAAAATTCAAATTTGCCTTTTGATAAGTTTCCTTAGAAGTTAGACTTCTCTTGGTAAGGATAAAAAATGAGCATATTAGTTGTACCTAAATTTGAATATTTAAATTTATAAACGACGTATTTGGCAAAACGTTATAAAATGATGTTTACATTAAATTATATATATATATATATATATATATATATATATATATATATATATATATATATATATATATATATATATATATATAATGTGTTGGGAAAAATTATGAGGTAAGAATCAAAATTTTTTAAGTGTGAAATATAATACTTTTCTTAATAAAATATTCACCTCCACTTGAATTAAATTTACTTTAAAAAAATAATATGTAAATTAACCTCTCAAGATATAATAAAAATTTTAAAAATTGTAGAAAAATAAAATTAAAGTTTTTTTCTTATATTTCTCTATGAAATAGTTTTGTAATTATTGCAAGTGTTTCAAAGATAATATAAAAAAAAGATAAGAAAAAGATGTCTTAAAATATTTTTTTTCATATTTTAGAAGTATGAAATTTTAAAGTATTTATAACAGTTAAAAGGTTTCATCCAATAAATATAAGTTTTAATTTGAAATAACATAAAATTTTTAATTGAAAAGACAATGCTATTGAACTTTGAAAAAAATATAAAGTTTCATGTACAAAATCATAAATTTTCAATAGAAGAGACGTAATTTTATATTTTTTTAAAAGATTCATTTATTCATTTTAAATAACATAATTATTAATTTATTTTTTAAAATAATAATTTATTATTTTTTTCAAATAAACATCAATATAATACTTATGATATAAAATATGTAAATGTAGCCTTACTTGAAATAAATTAGTGGTCTTTTTGATTCACCGGTTATTCTCCATGTAAAAATTGAGAAACTCTAAGGGTTTATTTGGTATGTACTTTTTCTAGAATTGATTTCATTTCATTTTAATAGAAATGATTTCAATTTATTTACAAATGAATTTACTATTCGATAACTTTGTTAAAAATAATGATTTCAATTTATTTGTAGTATATTAAAAAATGCATAGAAATCAATTAAAAAATAAATTTTGATGATATCATGATAAAATAATGTTAGAGAAAGGGTAAATTATTTATATAATATGCTTTTTAGGTCAAATAAAATGAATTCTAGTGAAATCTTTACAAAATTAAATAGATTTTATAATGACAAAAATGTGATTAAAATAAAAATTACAAATGAATTGAAATGAAATGAAATATCTTTTTACTTAAAGCTAAACATTATATTAAAAAAATCATTTAAAAATGAAATAAAATTCTATTTTAATTATATCAAATAAGGGGTAAGTTTTATATTCGATTGTTACCTGAATTTATTGAGTGCTTTTTCCTTTCTCTATCTAAAAGGGAGAGACACTATTTGCATTCCTTTCCCTTTAGTTGATAACTCTCTATGTACTAATAAATATAAAACAAAACAAATTTGTGATCGTGGCTTTCAAAATTGGTGGTTAAATCTTTAAACTCAGGTATTTCAGAGTTGGATTTTATTCATCTAAGTGTTGCTAACATTATGATAGAAATACAAATGTGTTTGATAGATTATATATCAACATTTTATTAAATGTTATTATATATTAATTTTGACATTGTTTATATAATTGAGGTAAAAAAATTAGAATATCAATTTATTTGCAAAAAAAATTGACCTTTTTCCTTTTAAAAATATTTTATTTTTTTACATTTTATATTGATTTTTAGTTAAAAAATTGATGTGAGATATTTATATAATATTTTTAAAAATATAGTATTTTGTTAAAAAATGTAATTTGATTAAAAATATTGAAAGATCATAACTTTGTTCCGTTGTACATTTAAAGCAATTTTTTTTATTTTAAATAACTTTTTGAGATCCATCAATTTGCAAACCATCAGTTTCTTGAAATCATGAAGAATTGTCATTTTCATGAACTTTTTCTCATTTTTTATTGATATCTCATCATTATTTGACTAACTTTAGACTTCGTTATAAATATATAATAAATATTTAAAACTTAAATATAACTTCAAAAGTTATATAAAAGAAATGCAAGCAAAAATATTTTAAAATAACTTGTGCATAAAATTAGGAAAATGGAAGAGGAAACAAATCTAAGAAATAAAAGTAAAAAAAAACACCTAATGTCTTTAAAAATGCTTAGTTGTTTTTTGGTAGTCTAAACTAGCTTTTAGACTTGCACAAAGAACCAAAGTTAGATGCACATGGTGAATAAGAGTCCATCGAGCACACTTTAATACTTAAGTTAGTCTCTAGACAATTTTATGGAGAATTTTTTTAAAATCCTAGTTGTGATTACATACTAGAACTTTATATTCGAGACATTAAAGAAAGTGTTGAAGTAAAGACTAATTTTTTGCCCTTGTCAGTCAAATTATCAATCATATTAAATATTAGAGATTTTAGCTAGAAATCAAGTAATAGGATTAATGTATTTGTCCTAAGCTTGATTGAGATTAAGGCAAGATAGACTTTCTTTCATTACAAGTGTGGCTTCTTCATTTTAGTTTGACTAAGTTATGTCTAGTAGGACATTTTGGTATTCATCACTTGCCTCTTTCATGCCTCGGGCAAGGAAAGTATCTATTATTTGAGTATTTTGCCATTCAAGGTTTTTATGAAGAATTCCTTCAAAATAGTATTTTGTATCATAAATTAGGAATTTTCTTCTTTAAAAATTTTCCTAATAAAAAGGTCTAGTAGGATTTTGGTCTTAAAAATGGTGTAAATCTTAATATTTTGAATTTGTTATATCCTAATTTGTAATATTTGCTATCTATCATCTGAATTTCTATGTCATTGGAAGGACGAGGTCTTTTGGTCTTGTAGATTGCGATCATGATTGCTTCTCTCATATTTCTTCATCAAATAAATAAGAAAGTTATTTTTTCATTTTTAATCCTTGCCTCTCCATCTTCTAACTATCAAATCTTGAATGTTTTTCCTTTTCATGGATCTTAATCATTGAATAGATATATATTTTATCCTTTTCTTTTGGAATCTTTTTCCTTTATCATTTTTTCTTAAATCATAGTGTTGTTTAGAGAACTCTTTATTTCTTTTACAAATTCCTACCTCTAGACTTTCTTTATTGATTTTCACTTTTTAGGTATGTTTTCTTTACTATAATGCTATACCTATCATTCTTCATGCTTTGAATGTTAGTTTATTCTTGGAATTTCTTTTCAAATATGCTTGGATATTTCTATGTTCTTTACTAAGATACTTCATATCTTTAAAAAATGTTTCATTTCCTTTATTTGATCTTGTTTACTTACTATGGTCCTTGTTTTATGTGTTTATTCCTAAATACACCCCTTTCTTTGTTTCCTATGTTTCACTTGGATTTATTCCTTTCTCCTTAATCCTGTAACTTTGTTTCTTTGAAGGTTTGTCTTGTTATTTAATGCCCTTTCCACTTTATAGTGGTTTGAAAAGCTATTTAGCTTTTTCTAACTCTTTGGAATCATCCTTAGTTTTTGTAGATTGGTCTTCCCAATGTGTTGCTTCATTTTTACTGTCTTTCATTCATTTTCTAGAAACTCTCATTCTATGTTTTGTCTCAAAACAACTGATTAGTCATATTTTTGTTATATCATGTTCAATCAATCCTGAAATGCTCAAGGTGAGGATCTTAGTTCGTATATAGTCGATAGCCTTAAGGATTTGAAGTGGGTCTACATGGATGTAAAGAATACCAAGACATTCAATTGGTGGACTAAGCCTAATACTAGTTTTGAACTTTAGTGCCATTGTCAAATTACAACTGACATGAGTATTTAGTTTTTACTTGCCAAAAAGGATAAGCAAGCATGTAGTTATGATACAGACTTATTTTAAATGTTTTATGGTAATATTGTCCATTAAGTCAGTATCTTTTCATCTTTTTCATTTTTTCAACAATGAGTGTTAATGTGTTTGAATGTTTGTCTGACCCAGCTGTCATAAAATGTTTAGTACTTCTTGGCATATTTCAAAACTTTGTGTGATAAATTCAAGAAGAATCCTTTCAACTCCAGTGTATTCTTCTACTTTTTTTATGTTTTCCCATTAAAGGAATGGTAAATGGACTCATATCATGCAATGTTTTGATCAATTTCTTTTTCCAACACTATTTTTAGTGTGAAAGGTTAGAAAATTAGTTTTTTTTAGGTGTAGATGGTCAATGATACTGAGCCATGTTTAGTTCTAAATAGTGAGCAACTTTACTCGATGAAATGGGTAGAAGGACATAAACATTATGTCTTTCTTATACTACAGAGTTTTAACACCAATGATCAAGATACTATTGTCTAATTGTTATGTTATGTTCATAAGAAGCCATTTAACATACACCTTGTTTATAGCATACCTTTATTTTGTAATTATTTTATTTTGGTTGTTCAAACATTAATTCATACTTTGTTTTTTTTTTTTTGCAAAACAATGGTTGGGTATTAGAGATTTTGATATTCTACCCTTCATAATGGACCCTGTTCAAATGACACTTATCCATAAAACTTATATAGACAAAGATAAGTACAAGGGTGCAAGTTCTGTGGCAATGACTAATTTTTAGGTTCCAAATCTAATTGACAAGGTGCTTACAGTCACCTTAACAACTCCTAAGGTTCTTAACATTCAAGTGTTGAAAGGTACTTCTTCATCACTAGATTAAACTAAATTTACTCTGGAGGCAAAAAAGGACTAAGAGGAAGTGAGGTACTGAGGTTACCATTAAAGATCACACTACTGAGGTAATGGTTGAAAATATCTGAGTTCATGAACTAAGTGATAGTGTAGCTTTGAAATGCTTCCTATTGAGGCTTTTCCACAAATTAGTTTTCCTTAAAGTCTTTGGTATAAAAATATAAAATGTGCCTTGTAGATATGAATGCAACTAGTGACAGAGATAGATTATGAGAAGAACAGGGAGTATCGATTAGAATTTAAGGGTAGCTTAACCTTACAATTTGTTGTGGTGGTATTGGGTCGAGTGCTTGGGACGATATTGGAAACTATCCCTTTTATAGAGAAGAATAGTGGATTCTCTAAAAAGTCATTTAAGGCCGCCTAATATTCCCTTGTAACTTCTTGACAAGATTTAGAGAATGAAATGTTAAAGCTATTAGACACCAACAAGAGAGAAATAAACTTGGATGAAAACCTAAAGGCAGAGTAGAGGAAATACTTGACTTTGGAAAATAAACAGAAATAATTAGAATATCTTTTGGCAATTTTTTTGGAAGAAAGAGTAGGAATGGGTGAATGAGTTAATAGAAAAGGATAAGGAAATATGTAATTTGAAAACATCTTAACTCCAAGTTATTGAATGCTCAAGCTAAATATTAGCCTCTTTTTTAAGGAGGTTTCAATACTATAGTTAATCAAGTCATGCATTTCAACTTTTCATTATTCCTCAACCTTTTTAAGTTAGATTAGGATCTTACAATAAATGATTGCTTCAGATTAAGGAGATTACCCCTTAATTTTGTAATTATAATCTAGTTCTTTAACTTTTTTTCATGTATGATTGAACATGATCATAAATTAATTTTTTATTTAGTATGACCTTTATAGCTTATTATGTTTATGTGTTGCTTTTATCATTTGGCTTCCAAAGGGATATGGAACTATTTTATTCATTCTATATTTACATTTTCAAAATTCATCTCAAAGGACCTTTAGGTATAAAGTCCACTCGAATATCTGAAGATAGAAAATTTGCCTAGTTTTCTAGGGGTGCATTGAGGGTGCAGTAATCACTTGAGCTTTTAAGATGTTGAAGATGCTAAACTTATTCAGGCTTTCAAGGATATAATAACTTGTTAGGTGGCTTAGTTTTATTCAATCTTCTCAAACTTTTAAACTTTTACAAAATAGTCTAAGATGGGTAATGTTCTAAGTATGGGCAATTAATTTTCCTTCAATACTTTCTAATCTATTCTTTAATAAAAAATAGCCTTTCCCAATTAGGGCCAATTTCCTTTCATTAGGTTTTTTACATGGTCTATCTATTAGTTTAGGTGCTAGCAATCTTTTTGCATAATTACACTTTTTAACCCTTTTTTTTATTGAAGTAGTTAGCTATTTTTCTTTTACATTGCTTAACTTTAATTTAAGTCATCTCTCAAACTTTAGGTAGTAAATTTAAATATTGAGCTTGTCATGCTTTATTAAGTGACTCATCATATATTTCTTGGTAATTGCTAGGTACCCCTAATTTTACTGGTAATATCGCTTTTGAGTTATAAGTTGGTTTAAAAGGTGACTCCTTTGTTGATGATTAAGAAGTTATTTGGTTGCACTATAAGATTTTCGGGAGTTTTTGTATCCACTTTATCTTGGTTTCACCCAATCTTCTTTTAAGCCTTTTTAAGATAATTTTGTTTGCCAGCTTAACTTAGCTATTTGATTAAGGGTATTCTACCAAAGTGAATCTTTGTTTGATCCCTAATCTATTTAACAAACCATAAAGTTGTAAGATGTTATCAGGTTAGATGTATTTAGTATAGGTTATAATGTGTCTTTACCCTTAACAGAAGCTTGTGAAGTTATCTATTGTGAATTAGGTTCCATTGTCTGATACTAATGTCTCTGGTACCCTAAACCTATAGATGATGGGTCAATATACGCTTATGAGAAAAATATGCCAATTAGATGAGTTTTATTATTTCACTTGTAGATGATAGACTTTCATAGGAATTTTTATATGGCCTTTGCCATTATCAAAGCTAAAGGTTTTACTTCCCTTCATTTAGTGAAATAATTTATAGCCATATTTAGGAACTTTAGTTAAATGGGTTCGATCAATAAAAACCTAAGTAAATTAATTTACTATTTTATGAAAGGCCAAGTTAAAATGATGGGCTCTAAAGGGTTGTTGGTTATCTCCTAATGTTTATGGATTTCTAGCATTTGTTGCATTTTTAACCTAGTTTGATTTCTTTTTATTTCATCCTAGGCTAGTAGTATCCCAAGCAAACTGCCTTTAAGGTTAAAATGGCTCCTATTTGGTGGCTTCCACATATTCCCTTGTGTAATTCTCTTAAAATATATTTAGATTCATTTGGTCGGAGACACTTAAGCATAGGTTAGTTAGCATTGCATTTGTATAAATATCTATTATCTGTATCAAAGTGTAATGCTTATCTTTGGATTCTAAGAGCTTTATTTCTTGCTTTGGTAACTTGCCTTTTTCCAGATAATCCATAATAAAGGTAAACTGTAAATTTTTTTAATCAACCTATAAAACTTTCTTCTCCTCAATATTAAGTGTCCCTATTAACTTTGTATCACTATTTTGTTGTTCACTACTGCTTTGGCACTAGCTAATTTGGCCAAGGCATTTGTCTTCTCATTTTCTAAATGGGGTATCTTAAGTAGCTCGTATTTGAATTTTACTAAAAGGATTTTTATTTTTCTACATATTAAATTAAATTTAGTTCTTTCACCTTATACTCTCTTACAAGTTGGAAGAATGCTAAAAAAGAATCATTATAAATTTAGATTGCTTTGACCCTAACCTCCTTAGCTAATCTTAAGCAAGTTATGGTTATCTCATACTTGGCCTAATTATTAGTAGCTTTTCATTCAAATTTTATTGAATACTCTAATATTATACCTTTTTTATTTTCCAAGATTACTTCTATTTTGCTCTCACATTTGTTTGATGAACCGTCAACGTACATGACCTATTCAAAAGATGGCTCTTCCTCTTTTTTTTTCCTTCTCCTTTCATTAGTTTTACAATGAAATTTGCCAATAATTGTGACTTAATTATTGTTCTTGCTTCACAAATGAATTCATATTTAAAGAGTTCTATTACCCATGCCACTAGCTAGCTAGCTAAATTAAGCTTATGTAGGACTTAATAAATGGATGCATTTGATTGAGTAACTATTTGGTGGCTTTGCAAGCAAGGTTTTAGCTTTTTAAATATCGCTAGTAAGGCATATGCAAGCCTTTTAATTTTTAGGTAGTGAGCTTTTACTCCATAAAGGATTTTGTTAACAAAGTAGACTGGTCATTGAATCCTTATGTTCCTTAACTAGAACTAAGTTAACAACTAACTTTAATATGGCCAAATATAAAAACAAGACATCCCTCAAATTTGATCGGTATAGAGCTAGTAGTAAAGTTAGATATCCTTTTAATTTTTCAAGTGTTTCCTTGCATTTGTTATTCTAATTAAATTTTCCTATGCTTTCGAGTAAATTGTAAAAATGCAAAAATTTATCCATTAATACAAATAAAAATGTTGATACCACTACTAATCTACTATTGAGTGCTTGAACCTTGTTAAAGCTCTAAAATCTCTTCATTTGAATGATCGCTTAGTATTTTGTATGGTTTACTTCAATCCTTTATTCTATAAGAATAAATTTTAAAAAAATTTCAACTTTGACACTAAATGCGCAATTTTCTAGGATGAAGGCTCACTTAGTATATTTTCAACATATGAAATGCTTTAGCTATGTCTTTCTACTATTGCTCTTTCATTGTTGATTTTATCATCATATCATTTACATATACTTCTATATTTCTTCCGATCTTATATGCAAAAATTTTATTCATCATATGTTGGTATGATTCACCAGCATTCATTAAACCGAACAACATGACTTTAAAGCAAAATATGCCCTGATTAGTTATGAATGCTACTTTGTTTTTATCATCAAAATGCATTTTTATTTAGTTATATCTTGAGAAAATGTTGTTGAAACTTAGAATTTTGAAGCTCGACAAGTTGTTGAAAACTAATTGATGTTTAGTAAAAGATAAGTGTTTTTTAAGCAAGTTTTATTTAGATCTTTATAATCCATGCACATTTTTTAAGTACCATTCACCTTACTTACTAGGACAATGTTTGCCAACTAGGTAGTATAGGGAACTTCTTATGTGAATCTAGTTTTTGGTAGTTTTTCTACTTAATCTTTTCTCATAACTTGTCTTTTTACCTTTATTTTTTGCTTTCTTTGTTGGATAGGCTTGACGTTAGGGTCTATGGAGAGTTTATGGAATAATATAAATAAGCTAATCCTTAGCATGTTGGCTAGGGACCATGCAAATACTATGCTATTTTTTTTAGTAATTATATCAATATGTATTTATCTTAAATGTCTAACTTAGCCCTTATTTTTACCATTTTCTTGTTATCATCATCAAATAGTTTGACTTTTTCAAGTTCGGCTTTAGGTTCTAGTCGTAACATATTATCTGATTAGACATCAAGTGAAATAGATTTGATTAATTAGCAATCATTCCATAAATTGGTGTAGTTGGTCATTCCGAGGTTAACCTCCTTATCTTTTAGAGTGGTCATGTAACAATGATGTGTTAATTTTTTTATCATCTCAAGCTTGAACACTATCTGAGGAGTTAAATTTCATTAAAAGATGAGGTATAGATAACATTATACTTATTAAGTTTAGGAATGGTCAACCCAGTATGGTGTTATAAGCATCTTTCAATATTGAAACCACCATAAAGTTGATGTCAATGTCTTTCAATTTGAAATCTTAACATAAATTGACACTATATGTAATTGTTCCTTCAACCTACACCTAACTTTTGGTAAACTCAATAAGTACCTCATCATATGACTTATACATATCCTTTGTAATTACCACATTTTTCATTATTTTTGAATATAAAAAGTCTATTGAGCTACCTTGATCAATCAAAATTATTTTTACTAAATAATTCCTTATCATTCTTGTAATAACAATCAAATTATCATGGTCAAGGTTGATGTCCCTAAAATCTTTTTCGGTGAAGCTAATATATTTAAATCCTTCTTTTTGATGTTTTTACCTAACCATGAATACTTGTTTGGCATATTTTTTCTTGGATCCATTGGAACTTCTACCTCCAGTTATTATTTCAATGACTTAGACCACTTTTTGATTGTTAATATGAATTTATTCTGCATAGGCTTCTTTCTCTGGCTAATTAATTTCTTTATCTTTTTATTTTTAATCTTTTATCTTGTATTTTTATATTTAGAAAGGTAGTTTTTCTTCATCAAGTGCTTAATTTTTTCCTTCAATGTATTACATTCGCTTGTGTTATGGCTATAATCTCTATGAAATTTGTAGTTCTTAGTTTGATTGGTAGGGTGATGTTTTCTCATCTTTAGTTTTAGGAACTTCATAAGTTTTGCTGCCTTAACATTGTGCATAATTTTGCTTAATAAAGCTAACAATGGTTTATAGTTATTATATTTACTTTGTGGTACTATATGATCCTTTTCTCTTAGTTTGCTATTTTAATTGGCATTTATTTGTGCTCTTTTATGTTGTTGTCTATTTAAATATTGCTCCTCTATATTGATAAACTTTTTTGCTCTTATTAATAGTTTTCTAAGATTTGTAGTTAGTCATTTGGCCAAGGATAAAGCAAAATGGCCTTACTTTAGTCTTGCTATTATTTGATAGATGGCTACACTTTCATAAAGATCTTTGATCTTCAAAGTTAAAGAATTGAATTAAGCTAAATATTCTTATATTGTCTCTCATCATCCTTGTTGAAAATTCATAAAAGTTATCAAAGTTTTCTTGAGTGATTGGCTAGTCGTAAAGTGGGTTTAGTAAGTTTCAGATAGTTGTTTGAAATTTGCAATAGAGCAACTAGGAAGTGATATGAACCATTGAAGATCCTCCTTCCTTAAGGTTGTCGAGAATGCATGACATATGATGCCATCGTGGGTGCTTGAAAAGAGCATAGGTACATGGATAGCCTCTAGATTTTCCATAAGATCTATAGTATCATCATATGCTTCTAGGTGTATAGTAAATATCAAATGATAAGAAAATGATGTGGTCATTATTTCAATGATGAAAGAATGGTCACTTCCTTTTAAGGGGATTATGTTGTAGAATTATTTATTTTAGAAATTATTTTGACTGATAGATGAGAAAAGTAAGTCATATTTTTCATGTCTTCAATACTATTTCTCTATTTTTTTTGATATGTTAAGTGCCAAGGTTAGGTTGGTTTTGAGGCATTGAATTTGTAGTAGGAATATTGATGGAGGTAATAATGGTACAGGCGATAGTAGTGTTAATTTCGATGCTTATGTAAGGTGGATGCTTATTGTTAAGGGTGGATGCATTTCGAGTAAGTATTATAGTACAAAAATTGTAAGATCGATTGATAGAGATGGCATGCCGAATGATATTTGTAATGGCATTGATAGTGGTAGTGGTGGAAGAGGTAATGGGAGTAATATTAACACTAAAGTGGCCAAAAAAGTGGATTGTAGATCAAAGATCAATGGTGTATTAATTTGGTTACATTGATATAGTTGTAATAGTGTTTCTATTTCAATTTTTAAGTGGGTGACTTGTCTAATGAGAACATAGCACTTAATTTCCATGGTGGTGTTCCCATTCAACTAAGAACACAACTTGATCATCAATCACTGATTCTTGTCTCCACGCTTAAGGTGTGTGATCATGATGGTAGGATTTGTTTAATGCTACTTTGGTAAGAGAGTATGAGGAGGTAGAGTGTACACTATGGGATATAATGACTGAGGAAGCCTACAAACAATGCCAAATCTTGTCTTTAAAAATGCCTAGCTATTTTCTTATGGTCCAAACTAGCTTTTAGACTTGCACAAAGAATCAAGCTTAGGTGCACATGGCAAAAAAGAGTTTGCTAATTTTGCTCTAATGCTTAAGTTAGCATTTGAATAGTTTTATGGAGAATTTTTTTAATATCTTGGTTATTGTTACATACCTGAGCTTTATAGGATTCAAGACATTAAAGGAAGTGCACAAGGAAAACCTAATTCTTTATGCTTCTTAGTTAGATTTTCAATTGTATTAAATGGCAAAGATTTTGATTAGAAATCAAGCAATAGAATTAATATCCTTGTCACAATTTTGATTGAGATTAAGGTGAGATAGACTTTTTTTTTGTTGCAAGTGTGGTTTCTTCACTTTAGTTTGATTAGGTTATATTTGACTAGACATTTTGGTGTTTATCAAAATCTCTTATATTTGAACTAGTGGCTTGAAAACAAGGCATTTGCCTCATTCTTAATTAGTTGAAGGAGTATTAATAACTTATTGACATGTGGTGGTGGAGAATGAAGTGATATCTAGCGTTCTACAAAGGAAGTTAGACAAAGATGGAAATTAGGCTTAAAAATAAATAAAAGGGAAAGGGAGAGTAAGAGTGAGAGTGATAATGAGAAAAAAAATAAGATGTACTTTGTTTATAATATAAAAATGTCACTACCGACATTACTTTACATATCAATTATTTTAAGAGTTAATGTTCAGAGTTTAGTAGGAAGAAAATAATTTTTTTTATTTAAGAACTAACGTTTAAAGTTTTTTCATATTTTAAAAAAGCCACCATTTCAATGATTTTAAATGTTAATTATTTTCAAAACTGATATCTAAAATTTCATGAGATTAAAATACATTAAAATTTGTAAAATAACATATAATGTTTTCTTATATTTTTAAAAATATCATCACTCTCATAAATTTATATATCAGATATTTTATGGATTGACATTATAATATATTAAAATATTAATTATTTGCAAAAAATTGATGTTATATCATAGAGAGTTTATATATATACATATCAATTGAGCTGTTTATAGTCAAATAGCAAATATAAAAAGACTAATTGAGATTATATACAAGTTTAATTAGTATAAATTTAATTGATATAAAATCATAATGCTATTAACAATCTTGTTGCAATCATTTATTTTATAGTATAAATAAAAGGCTAATTATTTTTGTTACAATCATATTTTTTTTAATCAAAATGCTAAATATATTGATAAGAAAAGAGAGAGAAATAATTTATTCTGAAAGTAAAAATATATTAGAAAGGAGGGATAAATAATTTTAAAAATTTACTTCAACATTTTATTACTTCCCAAATTATTACTTATATATGTTTTACTAAATGGTCATCAAACCTACACTAAAAATACATTAAATCATGAATGCAAAATTACAACAAAATCAATATATTTAACAATGTAATACCAAAACTAAATTTACAAACATATATATATACATATATATATACGTATATATATGTATACATATATATACGTATACATATATATATATATATATATATATATATATATGTATACATATATATATATATATATATATATATATATATATATATATATATATATATATATATATATATATATAAATCTCACACTTTGAAGATTGCTCTGTTTGTCTCATTTGCAACCTAGAAGTCTTGACAATATATTATCTTCCATTATTAACTTTAGAGTTTAGGTGAAATATGAGAACAACTCACCCATCCTTGCTATATATTTAGAAATGCAATGAATATTTTTGAAACATCTCATCATCCATTCCTTGAAAATGATATCAGAGAATGAATGAGATGCTTTAATAAAATTTGTAGCACTTCTAAATATGCAATAAAAATAGGTGACCTAATCTTATTTTTCATCCAAACTCTCAAATTGGATACTAAAGGCAAATGTATCACAAAGATGTCTCATTTGGAGAGTGAAAGAGAAATTTAAAGGCTACTTGAAAAATAACAAACATCATATATTAACACAAAACTAACATCTTATGTATGATAATTTTCTAAATAGCTAGCAATTATCATACTATTAAGTGTTGGTTAAGTACAAAATTTTTATATTTCCTAACTAATTGTTTGAAATACCTTTAAATGATGATTATATACAAAATCAATATCTTAAATTTTTGTGATTTTTCAGTAACTTTGTAAATATCATGAATTTAAACATTAGTTAAGTTCAACACTGATGTATCAAAGTTGGACATTTTTCTTACCAAACTCTTTTAATATCTTTAGATGTTAGTTAATTTTAAAATTGATATTTTAAGTTTCTTTGTTTTCTAACAACCTTTAAATGTTATATATTTTGGTGTCGATTATGGAAAAAGACTGACATCTTAAATTTTTAAATAATTTTAAAAATATTATTGTATTTAAATAAATACTAGTTATATTTGTGACTTCATCATCTTAATTTTTTAAATAATTTTAAAAATATCACAATATTAAAATAAATAATTATGTTAACTTTGATTGACATCTATTTGTAATTCTGTAATAGTATATTAAGTATACCTAGGGTATCGAATGAATTGCAATCCATAAATTGGATGGTTATGTAGATTTGAGTGGCATGGATCACTCAACATTTATTTTTTTAATCATAAGTTTATACATATTGATTTGTTTGGACCGAAGTTTGGATAAATCAATTTGAATTGAATTGATTTATAGATTTTACAATTAAAGTTTGCATATTTGTTGACCAAACCATGGATCAAATCAAACTGAACCATCTAAAATTTAGATTGTTTTTAATACATGCTTGTACAAAATTAGTTTGTATAAATTGAAGTTTGCATTGCTCAGACTGATTTAGTTTGATCTACTCGTTTATCACCTTTAGGTATACTATAAGGTTATGATACAAGAGTAAACACTCCTTTATCTTGTTGAAATTCATTTTTTTTCTCTCTTTCGTTCCTATGAAATATTTTTGATTTTATATTTGTGAAATATTAATTTAAGTGATTTCGTTTTTTTAGTTAATGTTTGTACAAAGATTAATTTATCTAATTTCAATCCTCTAAAAATAAAATTAAACAATTTAACATTTCAAAAGAATAAATTATTTTCAAATAAATAAATATGAAAAAATGAATTTCACGTAAATTAAAAAAAAAAAACGAATTTATTCCATATACAGATCCACTTGGGAATGAGGAAAAAAATTGAGATCGAGAAGGCCGGAGGGTCAATTATTTCAATTTGTCATTACTCCATGATAATGGAGAAGTCAGAAGCCGACGTTATTATAATATTGGGTTTGCTTAAAATAATGGAGTTCGGGGGGCTATTGAAAACAGAGGCGACCATAGAGATTGAGTTTTGAGACACATTATTCTAAAATTCGGCCTATGAAACATGACATTGGTCGTAAAGTTATGGGTTCCACACCAAACTCTGAAGAATTCTTGCCTGCTTTCACATTACATTATTTCTTCCAAAGTCTTTCGGAAAATGAAAGCCACTATGAAAACTTGCTATTTCTGTGTAAATTGCTGCGACCAAGTGAATTCTACGCGGTAATACCGATAAACCATTGGTTAAGTTGATAATGTGCTGATTTGAAGCAAATTAACTCCTACGGAGGGGGAACGAAAATGTCCTTTAATATTTGTTTTTTTTTAATAGAAAGAGAGAATAAGGATAATTAATATTGATTATTCTCTTTAATTTTTTTAATATTTTAATATTTTTAATTGTCAAAATATTCAGTTTGTATTAATTTCATCTTTGAAGTAAGATTTATATCAATTTCATCTTTGAAATTTTAAATTCAAGTAAAAGTTTAATTCTTTTAACAAATATTAATTGTTTAGGATAAGGATTAAAATTTTTACTTGGATTTAAACTTTAATGAATAAATTAGTACAAATATTACTTTAGGGATAAAATTGAGATAAAGTGACTACTTTGAGAACTAAAATATAATTTTAGTCTATTAAAATTTAAGTTTCTCTTATTTTGTTGGAAGATATTCTTAGTAAGGAAATCCCAGCTGTTTGTATATAAGAAAGAAGTGTAATGTTATTTATATGTATATTGTGATTGAAAAAATAATACATAATATTATGATAATGGAAAAAAATTTATTCATTAAAATAAAAGATGTTATTCTCTACCATCTTTCTCACAATTAAAATTAAATAAATAAAATATTTTTTGTTACTCTAATATTTTACAAATAAATATATAAGTAAATAAGACTATTACTACAAAATATGTTTTCATCAAAACAATCAAAGATTAAAAGAATAGCTTTCTAGCTTGTCAAAAATACAAGATTCAGTGATATTCTATAATAAAAACCAGAAATATTTCTTCAGCATGCGAATTTTTATTTTCTGTAATTCTCTCTAGCTTGTTGGGTTCCGAAGGCCCATGAGGTAATTCATCCTGATGGGCTTATTGGACCCACACAAATGGGGCACTGAGCACTAAAAAGAGTAGCCTTGACGATTAGAACTGAGAATAAATAATAAAAGTGGGCCATTGTGCAGGTTGGTTGGGGTAGGCCACACACTTCGAAATCGAATCCATACAAATTGTGCCACTTGAGCCATGTTGGAAATCAATCTCTATCGCCCTCACAATCAGCCATAAGCGGTTTCTGAAATTTTGAGTTGTGGGACGCTATATAAAAATAAAAATGAAAACTTTAATGAAAATAAAATATTATTCTAATTTTTATGAAAATTAATAATATTATTTAGACTGATTAATTGATCAAAAAAGTTAAGAATTGAGTGACTAATCGAAAATCAATTAGCTACACTGATTATCAAATACTAACAACAGCTAAATGAGCAAATCAATAAGTCAAAATAAGTTAAATCAATTAGAAGTTTACCAAATATTTTTTATGAGTTATTTGACTCTTCAAATAATGTCCGACTATTGTTTTAAAATTGAATTAGAATGATTTGTGGTAGTTTTCGGTTTAGGATCAAAATTGGCTCATTTAGTGTTTTTATGGTTGAAACCAATTAAATTGTCTTAAACTAAAATATTTATGAACTGACATTGATTTTATAACATCAAATGGATGGTAATAACTATAACTTAAAATGTTCTTTTTGTTGTTTCATAATATATATTTTCTTTCGTGATCCAAAAAATGGTCCATAGGGTCAAATCTTACCAAGGATTAAATATTGCTCCAATTGCTAGCCCGTTTATATGAATTTTGTGGTATTTTCATTTGTTGGTTTTTCTTATTTCTAATAGATCATCAATTTAAATATGACTGTGAATCTCTTAACTCAAATGGTATTTAACTTTATTTTTTTTTTGGATCATAATTTTGATTTTGATTTCAAAATCATATATATATATATATATATATATATATATAGAGAGAGAGAGAGAGAGAGAGAGAGAGAGAGAGAGAGAGAGAGAGAGATGAATTAGTCACTCTTACATATACATAAGAAAAATTGAAACCATTTATAGTAACTTCGTTAGTTGTTAGCACACAAATCTGTAATATTTAGGCCCAGTTGACTGGTCTATAAAAGTTTTGATCCTTTCGAACTCTTCCATCTTGCCCTTATAGATGTTTTGTTGAAGTAGAGGGTATGAATAACGTAAGAGAAATTCAAGAAAATTAGTTGGTGATTTGGAGTTTAATAGCACCATTTACGCGAGTTCATAAAAATTAATTTTGGCTGCATATGCAATTATGCATACAGTTACATCTTTAGAAAAGTACAATTTAATCGGATTTGTCTCCTTTAAAGTGTATTTACACTTTAGAAGGTAAAATGTATTATCAAAATCATTAATGAAAAATTTAAAAAAGCAAATAATTATAAATATAAAATTTATTTTTTATTTATTATTATTTATAAAATTATGAGTAATTAATTTTTTTTTATTAATAATTGTGATGATACACTTTATTTAACCATACATCTCATAACCATGCCCTTTAAATTTTGAAATGTGCAATTCAACAATTCTAACTTCTAAAATGCGCAATTCAATTCCTTTCATTAGTTAAATGGATGGAAATATTGGGGTAATTGAATTCTATCTTTTGATACTTTAAAGTTAAAAGGATAAATTGTACATGAGAGATTAAGTAAAGAAAGTGATGAAATTTTGTTAAAAATAAATTGGTCAAATCAAAAGGATGAAAATGTATGCTATTGAATAAAAATAATATGATAAATTGTAAATACTTGGATTTTTCTTATTTTTCATATTAGAATAGTTATATTCTCTCAGTTCGTATTAATCATGAATAGGGGTGCAATATTAAATACGATCTTACATTTTGTGTGAATCACAATTTCACAATCCCAACACTCCCTATTACATGCTTACTCCTCATATGGAACCCTAGCCATCTGAGAGAATGGAGATAGTACGTTCGGCGCACTCTATGAAAATATGTTGTAGATTTAGGGTTTTATTGTTTTAGGAGTAGGAATCTTATTACAAAGCATAAAAATTGAGTTCCTATCCGACTCATAATTGAAATCAATCTAATGGGTCATTTTGGGCCTAAGTGTCAGCAAATCAACCCAATCGTACAGCACTTAATGGACTCAAATAATATTTAACATTTTAAAATTATTTTTCGAATTATTAAGTCCATTATGAAATAAAATTTTAATAATTTCCAACTTAAATCACATGATTTAGAACTTGTGGCCATTTTAATAAATGTTAAAGTAAATTATTATACTATTAAATTTATAAATTTATATTGAGATTATAAGTGTTTAATAGTATAGAACATTATATTTAATAAAGAGGTTGATACCATTGGTATTTTACATGTATATCTTGCTAATTAAAACAAAATTAATATTCAATGGAGATATTAATATAAAATATGTGAATTGAATTCCTCTAAAATGTAAGATGTATTTTAAAGGATAAAGTACATCATCACAGTTATAAAGCCATTAATAAGAAAATTAATGACTCATAATTTTATAAATAATAATAAATAAAAAAAATAATTTTTAAATTTGTAATTATCCATTTCCTTAATTTTTTTATTAATGACTTTGATAATGCATTTTACTTCTAAAATGTATCTTGCACTTTTGAAGAGTTAAATCCAAAATATGCATAATATAATAAGAAGTGTAATAATATATAATAACCCTACCATCTACTAAAGATATCAAATAAGAATCAAATAATAATGAAACAAGTTTTAAATATTTCACTTGAATCAAGCAGAGCAAAAGCCATTTATTAGTTATTCATATTAATTTGCAGGAACTGCCGACGTATTAAAAATATGATTAGACAATCACTTGAACTAAGCATGATGAAAACCTAGCGCAAGCCTTAATATTTGATGGTATTCCTAATTAAGCAAGTGCATTTAACTTTAATATGCATTTAATTCGAAATTGATTCCAATTTATTATTGGGTGGGGTAGGTGGGATGTTATTCTCTTGCCACATGATGTCTGTCCTCTAACTCCTGCTATGAATTTGACAGCAACAAAGGCCTCCAACATATGTAGCCCTAAAGAAGGTTCCATCAACTATCAAGCAACTATTCCTTAAATCATTTCCAAATCATATAGCAATGACGATGCTTTATATTTTCAAATTGTGGCCCATAACAATTAGGTGAATTTTACGGTATTTCTAAGATCTTAAAAATATAAGATAATGTGATAGTTTTAAAAATTATTATATTAAAATTATTTAATTTAAAAATTAAATTGTTGAAACTAGATAATTTTAATCTCATATTTTATGAACTTACCACATTATCCCATATTTTGAAATCTTAAGATAAAAAGGAAAAAAGAAAAATTACCACTCTCGCATTATTGCAGTGACAATGCTTTCTACAACTGTGATAATTAGCTCACAGTATCAATGTTCTCATGACCATTTTGAACTCAACTCGAAGAGATTAGTTGAAAGTTGAAAGGGTGAGTATTATGGTTTTGAATTATTATTACATTTACATTATAATTCAAAAGTATGGATAAATGTAAAAGGGAGAACATTACTATACAAAATCGTGAAGAAATTACGATTTTGAGAAGTATATATTACACTCATAATCTACAATATTTCAATACTATGATCAACGTAATGTGTAATCACACAAAAAATGCAAAACTTCTTAGATTGTAAAAGCTTTTTCTACTGGGGACAAAGATCTTTTACCGCAAATGATTTAGTGTCTTAAGCTGATTAGTTATGGCGGGTTGGTAATACGTCGGATCAGATGTTTCGTTCCAATCTAAACTTAATCAGAGAACTGTCAAGTTTTTTGGATATTCAATTTATTAAAAGTCCAAAAAGATTCATTTAGAAGTTCAGAATCAAACCTCTTTCGAATTTGTTGTAAATAAGAAAAATCCATTGTGATTTTTTTTTTAACTGAAAAGGAAAAATATGAAAAAGTTCTTTTCTTTTTCTTATTGATACAATGATTAGCTAGTTATAAATTATGTTATTCAAATAAGTTGAATCTAAAATCAAATCAAACTATTAGATAATTTAATCGGTTATCAATAAGATGTTGATTTAATGAAAATCATATTGATTATGAGCAAATTATATCTATTAATGGACATGAATTTAAATTTCAGAGACAATCCTTTTTAAAAGGAAAAAATACATTAATACCTTAATTTTCAAAATGATTAGCCCCATTGATATTTAAAAAAGGCAAATGCTAACCAATCGAAACTACTGTTAAATATTAAATATATATTCCTAAGTAATTAGATTAAATATTTTATTTTTATTTTTATTTTTAATAATATAATAAATAATAGAATCACATTTAACATTTTATTTTTATTTTAATAAAATATATAATGTATTATAATTTATTATATTACTAAAAGTATAAATAAAACATTTAATATAGTTAGTTAAAAATACATATCTAAAGTTTAACAACACCTTTGTTATCGTTTACCTTAAAAAAAAAAATAATAGAATTGATTTGAATCTTTGAATAAATATTTCATCAATGAAGCAATCAGTGAAGCAATATTCATTAAATCTTGATTTGAATCTTGATATATATAGTTACCATCCGTAGGACATTTAACCTATATTTACATTGATGACCGGTGTTGGTGGGATATTGTTTGGATTATTGTATGAGTTAGTATTGACTAGGTTAATAGTGATCAAGGCTTTGAAGAGGTTTTTTCCTTTTTTTTTATTTTTTTAATTGTAATGAGGCATATGACTGGCGTCAATTGATTTAAGATTTTCATTCGTTTAATTAAATATTTTAGACATTGTCAAATTTATAATTCATTAATTAAATGATAATATTAAATATTAAATATTATCATTATTAGATTATTTTTTAATTTAAAACTAAATAAATTAATTTTAAAAATATAAATTTTAATACATTAAAATAATTTAATAATAAAAATATTTAATCGAAGTAGAATTTTATATAATATTACTATAAATAAAATTTAGTTATATATATTAAATAAATTTTTTGATAAAATTAAAATTTAATCGATGATAAAATTGACATTTATGATTGACGTATAGACAGGGGACATTTATTTGAGCGAAGTTCATTAATAAATTGGGTACGTCCAACGAAAAGCCATTTTGAATTTTGTAAACTACTGGGTCCTTCGCCTTGCAGAGCAACCCTCATGTCCATCTTTCATTGGCCCGGCTTCGGTTTTTGTCTCCTTAGTGCTAATTAAATTAAGCCCATAATCACGAACTAGTACTACCTTAATTGAACTAACTTTGTATGTGACAAAAAACGCTTAATAATGGGTTTAGAGAATATAAATCATCATCAACTTTTAACTGTGTAGGAAGGTAAAGTGTCGTTTTCTTGAGGCACTAACACGTTCGGATATAAATGGGCCAAATATTTTTAACTCCCTGAACATTATTAATTCCAGTATTATTATTTTTGTACGTTGACAAATAAAAAAAAATCACTTCTTTATTTTTATTATCCATTCAAATATAAAATTAACACATTTGATTTATTAAAACATATAAAAAATAAAATTAAAATTTCAATATTACAATTAAATCAGAAATATTTCGGGAAGGATTGGAAGTCCCTTTTTTTTTTTGTTTTTCGTTGAATCTTGCAACTGTGAGACAAGAAAGCAAGCCACCTAGCCAACGAACTGCTGGCTGAATATGAAACTTGAAAAATTAAACAATTTCATATTGTATTGAGCTTTAATCATAGTTAGTTATATTTTATTTGTAAGCCTACAATTGCAAGAAATTGAAGTTCAATGCACAAATATGTATATCCGTTTGGGTTACTTCACCTTTGTCGGAATTAGCGTTAAAGAATGCGAAGGTTAGCATTTTCTCCCAGGTTTTCAATTGCCACATGAGGCTGCTGGAAATTAGATGAGATAGACCCATGAGTTTACGTCTGTGACTGAAAGTTCTAGATTACAATTCCAAACGTGTGAAAAATTAGATTCAAAATGAGGAGGATTCATAGTCAAGAACGTGGAGAAGTGTCAAGTATAAGCAACGGTAGATCAAGATTTCGATATAAAATATTGAGGGGGCAAACAGTAAAAAATATAAATTACTCTCTTCAATTTTTGAGATGGTTAAATATTACCTCTTCCAACTTTGGAAGTGTATAAATCATCTCTTAAATTTTATAAAATTTAGAATTAATATTTATTATCAATTTAATTAATTATTTTATTAAATTATATATTTTTATGAAATTTTTAAATAATTGGCAAAATATTATAGTATGCTAATTTTTTAATCATTTTCATATATATATTTTTTGTCTTATATAATTAATAGAAATTAAATTATATGAAAAGCTTTAATTAAATACTTGTGTATAAAATATGAAATTATATGCCAAAAAATAACAAAATAAATCAATATTTTATAATGTTTTGATTTCCTACTTAAAAACTCCATAAAAATATATGAAATTTGATAAAATAATTGATTAATTGAAAGATTCATGTTATTTCTAAGTTACATAAAGTTTATAAGGTTGTTTTAAGTTTGTAAAGTTGAATAGGGTAAAATCTAATTATTACAAAATTAAAGGAAGTAATCTCTATTTTTCCTAAAAATAAATCAGAATTCAAATGATTAATGTAAACTTTTTCTTTGAAATTTTTTTGTACAATTACATTATATCAATATGCAATTTAAAATCTCGAAGGGATCATAACCCCTTTGTGTTTTCTAAACTTCACATAAAAGGAATAAAAAGTTAACATAAAAAGGACAACATACACGTTGTTTCACTAAAATATTATATAGGAGGGGTGAGTAAACATAATAATTAGTTTCTTATTTATAAATTTAGTAATTATTATTTAAATTTCATAAATGGTTTTGTTAATATTTTATTTTTATACTTGTTATAATTTTTTGTCCTATATTTAATTATAATGTAAGAATAAATAAAAAAATATTGAAATGAATAATTAAATTTTACTTTGATAATGTTAAATACAAGTTTGTTTTCTAATTATACTCATTCTTTTTGCCATTTAATTATTAGTTTTTTATTTATAAATATGATGACCATTATACTCTTTAAATTTCATAACTAACACTATTAATCTCTTATTTTTATTTTTGTTATAATTGTATATCCTCTATTTAGTTACAATATTAGAATAAATGAAAAATATTTAGGTGAATTGTTAAATTTCACTTTTATAATTTTAAATACAAGCTTACTTTTTTAGTTATGCTTATTCTTTTCACCATTTAATTATTTTAATGTTACAAATAAGGGATAAATGAATAAATATGATAAAAATAAAATTAAAAAACTAATAATATTAATTATAAAATTTTAAAAAATATATAATAATCATCACTCATTTGTTAGAAGTATGAATTAAAATTATAAAAATATAAAATTAATCATAATAAAATTATAAGCGTACCTGGAGCATAATTTGATGAGGCCATGACTGATCTGAATGATGATGAATAGAATTACAACCTACTTGACCCCTTAGGTTATCAAGATAGAGAGAAAAGGGAGAGAAAAATTTAGAAGAGTGGGAATCCTTATTTTTCTGTGTTCAAATAATAATCATAATCTCTCTATTTAAGGTCAGACTTGTGATAGGAAACTACTGATTACTAAAGGGCTGTAAGTTGGGACTTCTACCCATATGGGCTTATGCATGATTCAACTTATCATGAATCATACACATTAAACTAGGGCCCAATCTGTTCTATGCTTAATGTTAAAATACAAAACTAATTACTTAAATAAATATTTCAATAATTGATTAATGCTAATCCATATAATATTTCTAATAAAATTAATTATTTTATTTTTAAATACAATAATCTCCCACTTGGATAGCATTAATTAATTATATGGAATAATTAAAATATCAATAATTAAGCAATTAGTTATACATTAAGCTATAAACTTAATTCAGAGAATGAGACCACACAGAATCACTAAATCCGATAGGGAGACAAGTGATATAATGTCTCATAATCTAAAAGGAACAGAATAACGTTTAGTCTTTCAACTATAACTCATAAGAGAAATAACTTAAAATCATTAAATCCGATAAGGAAATAGATGATTTATATATGTATACAACATATTACCAATGTTTCAATATCCAAACTGAGTGACGATTACAAAAGTGGAATGAGACCATACAGAATCACTGAATCCGATAGAGAGACAAGTGATGTTAAATTAATGTCTCATAATCCCAAAGAACTGGATATATATATATAAGATTACTGAGTAATGATTGCATAAGTGGAATGAGACCATATAGAATCACTGAATCCGATAGGGAAACAAGTGATGTTAAATTAATGTTTCATAATCCCAAAGGAACTTGATATATATATAAAGTTAATCTTTTGACCACAGCTCATAAGAGAAACAACTTAAAATCATTGAATCTAATAGGGAAGAAAATGATTTATATATATATATATATATAAAACATATCACCAATGTTTCAAAATGAGCAATTACTAGTCACAAATATTAATAAAATAAAATAAAATAAAATAAAATAAGCATATCTCAAACTCCCACTAAACTAAGGCTTCATAAAAATTTAACAAGAATCATACGAGTTAGTTAATTTTAAATACTCCTATAGGTAAGTTTTAAGTCAACGGATCCCTTGCATGTCTCCACTAGGGCTATGTTTAATGTGAGTCTGAAATTCAGCAATCTTTTCTCTCTAACAAATAGGAGTTTATCATAAAAAATATTCAATATGTCTATAATTCCTATTGTTTTGAGAAAAGCACATAGCAGAAGCCTTATCGCAATAAAAAATTGGTATAGATCGTGATATAAAATTAATTAATTGCATGCCAAATATCAACTTCCTCAACCTTACAGCCTGTCAAGTGGCTTCATAATATGTGATAAACTTTGCTTCCATTGTTAAGATAGCTGTAAGTGTCTCTTTAATACTTTTCATGAGACTGCTCCTCCAAACATCATAAAGATGTATCTAGATGTTAACTTACGATCATCTATGTACAAGGCATAATCAGAATTTGAATAACCAATACTTTCAAGTAAATTAGATTGTCTACAAGTTAACATATGATTCATAGTATCTTAAAGATAGTACATATGACTATCTTGGTCACTCTCCAATGATCCACCCTAGGGTTACTTGATAATCTTCCAAGTACGCTAATAGCATAAAGCTATATTTAAACAAATGCAGACCAGTGTATACATAAGATTATCAATAGTGAAAGCGTAAGGAATCTTATCCTATCTGTTCAATCCAATTAGCTTGGTACAAACCTAAAATATTATAAGTTCTGTTACAATGGATCTAAACTCAATGGTTAACCGATCAGGTTCTTCAACATGAGGATCTTTATTTATTTAAACTGAACTATCAATATCATCTCCTTTAGTGATAAGGGAATCTAAATAGGTGCAGGCAAAATGGTGGCCTTGTTACATAAATTGGTAACTCTAAGCATCAAACTCCCACTATCCAAGTCATCCTCAAAATAAAATGTCCAATTAAATCCGATGACCTTGGTACTATAAAAGGGACAAGAAAATCTGCAACCTCTTGATCTAGTCTAATTTCTTTAACTAGGGATTATAGAGTCTCATCTCTACTTTATAACTCCACACTTAAAAGTTTTAAGATATGAGAATTTAAGTTTAACAACACACCTTTGTTTTACCAATCTTTCTAATCTCTCTAGAAAAAGGGCCCAAAAACAATCCTATAAAATAGAAGATTTCTAACTTATTCTAGGTTATTTATGCCTAATCATAACATTGATGGGAATATCAAAGGATACAAAAATATTTCAAATTCAAAAGATACGGATCATTTTGTAAGGTGGCATACTAAAATAGTAAAATCATAATAAATTTTCTTTGTCAAAAGGAATAACTACAATTATTGAAATAGAACTGGAAATTAAATTTGAAAAAAAAGTGCATAAATGACATAATTCAAATTAAAAGTATCCAGAAGATAAACATAAAGAAAAATATGATTCTATGTAATTAATTTTATTCTACTTCCTACTACTCTCAATACAGTCTCTTCCATCTTACTTGGGATCCGCCTGTTTTTGAGCCCTTTCTTGCTCACGCTTATTCTTTAGCTTATAACATTGAGACTTTTTGTGTCCAGGGATCTTACAATAATTGCACTTGCTTTTAAATTTCTTTTGTTGTCCCTTGCCCTTATCACCACTTTTCTTGAACTCAGGCTTTCCAGATATATGTGTATCTGGTTTCTTTCCTGACTTATTGTAGGAGTCCTGAGATAAGTAGTTGATAAAATGTGGTTGTGGATTACTTTTCATAGTCTCCTCTTCTTGAGTTACTATAGAAATCATTTGGTCTATTGTCCACTCTCCCTCTTATGAATTATAGGAGGTTCTCAGGTAATTATATTCAGCTGGTAATGACTGAAGGACTCTGTAGACTAAAGTACTCTCTCTTAAATTAACACCGTATGATCTCAGCTTATTGTAGTAATGAATCATTTTCATAATGTGTTCTCTAACACCTAAAATTTCATCATAACGAGTGTTATCAAGCATAGAGAGATAGTAAACTTTTTGAGTCTTATCAAGCTTCTTGAATTTTTCACTAACAGCTTTCATATACTCCACAGCAGTGTCCTTATCTGGGATACTTTCTCTAATTCTCTTCTCAATAGTGAACTTAATCACTGCCAAACAAATCCGGTTCGATTCATACCATTGTTTATAATAGATCTTATTTGCAGCATTAGACTTAGGTAAGAGATCAGCCGACTTTGATTTTCTAAGAGCCAAATCCTCCTTCGAGATTGTCAGGTACATGTTCAAGCACTCTCTCCATTCATCATAGTTTGTTTCATTAAGAGTCCTCACCACAGATAGTTGTTGAAAGGCCGAGACTGATGCAACAGGATTGGAAAATTATTAATTATGTGTGCACAACATAATTACAACACAAGATTCCTAATTAAACAAATCAGTCAAACAACTATTTAACAAAGTGGTATCCAAAATACATGTACCATAGATTTGGCTTGTACAAAAGTCTACATAAAAATGTAATCAATATAACTATACCAATAGGGTATAGAAAATATTGAAACATTATAATTATTGCATGTCTATTTTAAGGAGTCTAAACCCTAAAATTACATTAACAATTTCACACCGATAGGGTGTATCCATCATCAATGCAATATACTCCTAAATATCTCAAAAGGATAATATTTTATAAAAATAGTCTTATTATATCCCTAATTTATCATTGGTGTGAATAAATGGCTTTAGGTGTCTTATATGTACTAAAATAACATAATTAAAGGCTCAAAATTATTTAATATAGTTATGTTCATAATTAGAGAGAGTGACAGCACACCAAGCCCAGAAAAAATATAAAGAATATCTATAAATTTTCTCATATCAAAATTCAATAAATAAATTGTGTTTTCATACAATATAAACTTTTCAAAATTCAAAATAAATATTTATTGGCATAAAAAAATCTAGAAAAAATATATAAAGGTAGAAAATAAAATTATACACATTGGGACAAAATTAGGCGTGAAAATCCAAGCGCGTTGGATACTCGCGCCAACACGCGCAAGGCCCGCGAGTGGGCTTGACTAAAATGCAGAAATCAATCTAATCAGCACGTGCATATCACGCGCCATAGCCGCGCGTGGCTCATGAATTTAGCTGACTGGTCAAAAGCAAAAGGAATCTTGCAGGCGTGTGTGTTCCACGCGCTATCTGGCATGTGTGTTCCACACGCGACTGAACCTGTTTTCCTTGAGGCGCGTGTTATTTACGTGCTCAAGCAGCGTGTGTGATCCATGCGCACAACCAGCTGATGGCTTTTCTTCTTCCTTTGCATTGTTTTGATTTTGTTACTGTTTTTCCCACATAATTGGGTTTTTAAGCTCGAAAAAATTTATTTTTAACCCCTTTTAGTCCCACAAAATTATATTTAACCTATTTTAAACACAAATTTACATATTTATCAGAAGGAAATGCTTTAAATTTTGCGATCTATGGTTATAATATTTTTCTTGAAAAATCCAAACTTCGATCCGTAGCATTCACGAAATTTTAATACAATACATTCACAAGATTTTAATACAATTAAACCATAGAATAATATTCTCAATATATATAACATTAGGATTCAATATTTAATTGAAAAAAAAACATAGATCCATTGTTTTAGAATTAAAAATCTTCGTGGTGATTTCAAGTATGAAAATAAAACAAAAAATTGGAAATTTCATGAATTTGCCAAGATAATTAAAATTGCTCATAATCATACAATTCATACTGTCAACATGCTCTGATACTAATTGTTGGAAGTATGAATTAAAATCACAAAAATATAAAATTAATCATAATAAAATTATGAGCGTACCTAGAGCATAATTTGATGAGGCCATGACTGATCTGAATGATGATGAATAGAATTACAACCTACTTGACCTTTTAAGTTATCAAGATAGAGAGAAAAGGGAGAGAAAAATTTAGAAAAGTGGGAATCCTTATTTTTCTGTGTGTTCAAATAATAACCATAATCTCTCTATTTAAGGTTAGACTTATGATAGGAAACTACTGATCACTAAAGGGCTGTAAGTTGGGACCTCTACCCATATGGACTTATGCATGATCCAACCTATCATGAATCATACACATTAAACTAGGGCCTAATCTGTTATATGCTTAATGTTAAAATACAAAACTAATTACTTAAATAAATATTCCAATAATTGATTAATGCTAATCCATATAATATTTCTAATAAAATTAATTATTTTATTTTTAAATACAACATCATTTAGTTGCTGGGAATTAATTATTGTTATATTTACTAATTTATAATGTTCATAGAATAGAAGTAGTTAGCTCACTTTAAAAAAAAAAAAATTCATAAGAATTACATAGGAGATTTCGGAGCATTGATTACATTAGTATACTACTAAATCTAATAGTAAAATTTCACTTATCTTGCACACTAATATACAAATAAATAAAATTTAATAATTTAAATTAATAATACACTAATACAATTGATATACCATAATCATCACTTCCGATCCCATGGAATATGAGGCCCACCAATATAATTAATAATACACCAATACAACTGATATACTATAATCATCACTTTCCCAATCCGGCCCACCTACAATCTTCTTTTAGCATACGTCTATCCTCATTAGGAATTTCATGAACAAAAAGGGGTTGAAATGGAAGCAGTCAAAGTGGTTTGTTGAGGATTTTCATGGCCCAGTTGGTGTCAAATTATGGTGTGGGTTGTGATGATGAAAGTGTTGGCTTGCTTATAGGGGTTACAATTGCATCAAATGGGAAGGTAGGAGAAAAAGGTATATTATGGTTTTCATATAAAATAGACAGTTTGAAGGAAATGGATGTTTGGTTGTGCAAGTAACTGAAATGCTTCCATTCAGCACATGAAAACTATTTTAGACGAATTGAAATCCTATCCTATTCTTATTTATTTATCATATTTTTGTCATCTTAAATAGAGATAAATATAAAATTTTCATGTGCAATAAATTTTAGAATGCCTTTTTTATATGCAGTGCGATCAATAAAAAATTTTATATTTATTTCTTTTTAATATGAAAGAAAAATGATTTAAAAAAGAAATTTATCTATATATATGTTAAAACTTTTACTTACGCTTGTTGTACAGTAGAAATATTTTAAAATTTATTGCAGTACAAAAATTTCGTTTAATACATTTTTTATATATATTTTGGCAAGTCAAAAATTATGTTCTTAATATTAATATTTACTTAATTATGATGTTGAAATATAAAAATAATAATATATATTGGAATCTCAATATTATAGTATGATTAAAATATATTTTCCGCGAAGTACAATGGCCTGAGGAAAAAAGGGTCATCATTTTAACGGCGTATTTACGTGAAGCAGGTGGCAGATTCAACCTTAATATTTATTAACAGCAAATAAACTTACATTTCGTGGCAGACGTAACAGTGTTACTTCACGAGCTTTCTTCAGAAAACAACCTGCAGCGAAAAACGACCTGTTAATTGTTTCATATTTAGTTACCGCCATAGATATTAAACCCGGATTCAGCCAGTGAATTCAACTGGTAATTTGATAAATCGGTGATTGATCTAGTTTGAGTTACAGAATCAGATCAATTTTATATGTGATTGATAAAAAATTAATCGATGATTTTTAATCATAATTCAATTGAATTATTGCAATATATTGAACCACTAATCTTCAAAATATTTTTTATTTATTTGATTTTATAATTTTGTGAAATTTTGAATTTTTTTTATTATTATCATATTTTGATAAATTATAATGTAAATTTATTATTATTTTATTTATTAAATATATTTTTATTATTATTTTTATATTCTAAGATGTTAAATCAATGGATTGGTTGAATCAATAATTCAATAAATCAAGCTTTTTTCTGATTTAACATCTTGCTTGATTTTAATAACTATGGATACCGCTAGCCTTACGGTACTGCATGATTAAAAGTATCATCTTATTGCTGATTTGCCTCCTCAAATGCAGGAAAAATATAACAAGCAAACAAAAATTTTGAGCATATTTTAAAATTGCAGCCACGGTACACTAAAATTAACAAAATTCAGAATAAATATAAAAAATATGTCGGTAGAGAAAAAAATTGTAAAAAATTGCAAATCCGGTAGACATCGCAATAACAATATCGTTATTTGTCACAATTCACAGCTCAAGGGATGGACCTTGCCCCGGCTAAAATTCCTTGAATGAGAATTTTTTTTAATGAAAATACACATATTTTTTTTTTAAATTGAAATGTTTTAATAAAAATTCTTAATAAATTGTACTTTAATTATTTAAAAAAAATCTGTTTTACTTCTAATTATATTGCTGATTAAGTTGTATGCTCGGATACGTAAATAGTAAAAAAATTGCATTTCTGTTATGATTTTGTCATGATCTTGGGCTTGATTATAATTATAGCTAGTAAGTAGTAACTTATACATCCATCATTCAACAATTTTGTGGTGCAACTACATGAACTCAAGTCTCTGTTGAAGTTGCTTGATCGTTCCTATCCTGGGCTCCACTTGATGTTGGGGTTAGACCATCAAATATATTAGCGTGATCAATCTTCTTATGCTATACACAGGGACAAGAAATCGCTATGTCTAGTGGATTAGATTAACATCGAGAATCAAACAACAATTGGTTGGCTTAATACAGATTAATTGAGTTTCGAGGCATTTTAAATTCAATAAAAAATTTTCAAATTCAATGTCCTATAAAAAAATTTACTGTTTATTATTCCCGTTACATATAAATTTAGTCTCATATTTGAAAAAAATTTAGTCTCATATTTGAAAAAAAAAAAGAAGATACTTTAGATGCAAATAAAAAAAAATTAAGATCTACAATTACAGCTTATAACTTGTTGATTATGTTGACATATCACTGTTCAAGATCAATTCTGATCATAGTTTGACATAAACCACATGACATGCATACATGTGAACTTCCACACCTTCGTTCTTGGGAATCATAGTCATTATTTTTTGTAAATTCATCTTTAGGATTGTCCATAAAAATTCAGAAATGTATAAATTTTGGGAATAAATTTTAATGAGAAATCTCGAAAATATGTAGAGAATCATACATAAGATTACCATAAAAAAGAAGAATAATGGAGCATACATACAAGCAACGTGAGGTTTCTTCTTTTTCTTTTTTCCTTTTTTACGGCGCATTTTGTTCCGAAAATTTGGAAGGCAAGTGACATAATTACTGGATATTTTTAATCACATAATTAATATTGCATAATATACTAATACATGATTTTTATAAATTTAAGAGATCATGGTCATCCTTGAATAGATGAGCAATATGTTATCACATTAATTCACAAATGAACACTTAGTCACTTTGCTAAACTAGAGATAGATAATATAAAAATAGTCCAGATCATGAGTATAATATTCTCTCTTCATTTAAATACATATATATAGAACGACTTGAATATACAGAAAGTCTATAAGGTTCATCACCTTATATGTTAGGTAACTAGATCTTGTCGTCTCCCGGAATTAACTAACAACTAATTAATCTTATTTGGTTGTATTTGATGGAAGACATTTTCAAATTTGAGAAACCAACCAAACTTGGCTCAAATATTTCTTCTTAATTTGAAGTTTACTTAGTTAAATAATACTCTGCAGCCACCATTAATTTGGAAAGTTCATCTTATTTCTATTGCAACTTGTTTGACGGTCTTCAGGCGTGGGCATCCAAATTAATAGCTAATAAAGTTTGGGTGAATTCAACAATTTAATTTTTCTTTAATTAATTAAGATTGGATGCATCTAAAGCAAAGTTTGATATTGGGCTGTCTTCAGTAGGAGTTATATATATATATATATATATAGGTCATTTGAGGAATTTTTGAAATTGTTACATTTTAGTAAGCTATATATGATGATGAACTTATTCTTTAAATAGCAAATACAACAAATTTGATTATTTTTTTTAATAATAGTAGGAATGGTTAAGTTATTAGATGTACACATTCAAAGATTAGAATTCTAGCTCTAGATGCAATAGAAGGCATAAAATTTTAAAAAAACATCAAATGCCATTTGAATTAAACACTTTCAGCACAAATTCGATTATTTTATTATAGTGAAAATATATTCCTATGATATTACCGAAGAAATTGGCCGTGCTCTCTCTTTTCTTTTGATAAAAATGCCACTGGCAGTCAAAATGGAATTTGGTTAATTAATTTATGATGCATGTAGATATAAAAACTATCCAAGATTGGAGGAATATTACTTAATTAATTGAACTTAGTTTATTTTACTATAATATTTATTGACTTAGTCTAATATAGACAAAGTATGCATGTGTGTTCTAGCAATTAGTTATGTGCCGCAATATCTTGGATATCTCGAATTTCCAATTTTAAATGATGGTAGAATAAGACCAGAAGTTTAATATTATAAGATATTCTAGAAGTTAATTGCTTGTAAGTTTTTGGTTTAATTTTGTTTTCCCTGTACACATACCTTGTTTTCACGTCAACAATCACATTCATATATGATTTATCCGTGATTTGTACTGTAATTTTTTATTGTGTTGTTAAATATTTTAAGGAATGACTTGGGATAAACAGAAAGACATTTTATACTCATTAAGTTTAAAAAAAATGGAAATCCGTTGATAGAAAAATGGCTTTCCTGCTAAAATTTGACCCCTACGGTGGTTTATATCAGAGTAACGTTGGTTACCTTCAACAAAAATATTGTCTGAGGATTGAGATTTTTTTTTTCCCTTTGATTATTATTTTGTTATACTAGAAGTTTCATTATATATAAAAAACAGATTTCAAGTCTTATTGCATGCACACGAAACGAAACTAGTACACACCAAAATTTCGTGTATATTTCCATCTAATACGACGGAAAGATAATAAAAGGAAAAAGAAGCAAATTACGGACAACTTAATAATATGGTGATATTTAATATTATTTTAAATATTTTATTTTTTTATCAAGTTTAAATTTAGAATTTGACATATATAAATTAAGTGAATTACTGCTTTCAATATTATTAAAAAAAGTAATCAAATTTTTAACAATGGATTTGTTCTCAAATTTTAGAATAATAATTTTTATCCTTTTTTTCATTAAATTTTTTAATCCGAATTATCTCTTAGGCTGTAATCAATGCCAATAATATGATATGGTCTATGGGGTTATGACGCATTATAGTTCTAGCGTAATTTATGTATAAGCATTGTAAATATGATTACGATTGATTCCTTAACAAAGGTTATTATTTTTCATCGCCTATATTTTAGGTTTGTACTTTAATGAAAATAAATTTAAGAAATTAAATGATTTGTAAATATCGATATAAATCTCATAAGAAACTAATAATATTTCCTTATTTTGAAATAGAACATTACATTTCTAAACTTATATATATATATATATATATATATATATATATATATATATATATAACAAGTAAGAATGGCAAATTCCGCGATTAGAGTCGCAGACCTCACTTCAAAAGTCATATCACATGGGTCTGCAACACAAAACAATTGGGTGAAATCGTCAAAGTATTTTTCCCAGGAAATCAAACCTAGTATACGTGCGCAACATTATCAAATCAACGGTCTGGATGTTCCAATCAATAAATGCCGCTTCAATTAGAAAGGCGAGAGACAATTCGGTTTGACGTGAATTTGTGATTGACATGTAGAATGGTTAGAGCCACGTACCAATTATTAATAAATAAATACATTTAATTAATCACCAAGAAATAATATTTATGGGAGAGACTTCTAGATAGATTTAATATCATGATATATTAATATATTATCAAATTTAATTATATATTAAATTTATTTTTTAAATCAAAATTTGCATGACATAATAATATATCAATAAATATTTAATAGTGTATTGATACAGTAATATGCCAATAATATAGCTTACAATCTTTCTTTATTTGTAAAAGCATGTTGATGTTTAGATATGAAGATAAGGATCTAATTTTGTGTGGTATAAAAATTCAATCTACTATGTGAGACGCATTGTAAAAATACTACGTACCTAGTCATTGGTGAGAAGAGAAGTTTCAACAGAAAATGTATTTGAGCGAGGATGATTTCTTTCAAATTTAAAATTAGTTCCTGTGCATTCAAAAATTGAGAAATCATTTGAAGAGTCAATTAGTTTTGGAGTAAACAAATAAATAATACTCAGTTCATTATATGTTACGAAACCCTAATTTTGACTTGGCATCTGATTGGAATTAAATGAAGTATGGAAAAACAAATGCAGACGGTTTAGAAGTAGTTTTCTTGATGCTCTGCTTGCACTGCATTTTCATTGAACCTTAAGGTTAATTCATGAACTGATTTTGACACCTCTCTTAATCTAGTCAAAATGACCTGTAAAAGCAGCTGGGCAGATGGCTCTGATATTATCTTTACCAACTCCATTGGACCGTCTGGTTGGAATTAACTTTTGGCGTGCATGTTACAAGATTTTGACTTATAATTACGATCGTGGTTATGATTTTATTGCAATCAGCAAAATTATAAGAAAATAAGAAAAAATATAATTAAATTATTATAGTATAAAATTATAGTTATGATACAATTTACTATAATAATATTATAAGTGCAATTAAAATTTTTATACGTAAGTAATTCACCTCAGCAACTTTTTCCTCACATTTAAATGGAAATGAATTTAGACATTCAAAAATATGATTTTAAATTACAATTACTATTGTATTGTAAGTAATAAAATTGCTGATATATATTAAAAATGCAAATGTTATAGATGGTAAAAATTGTGGTTGTGGAGGCGTTTGTCATAGTGCATTGTGTGTAATATTATAATTATAAATCACAGTTTAAAACATGATTCAATATGATAAGAAAAGAATAGTAAATTTTTTTTCAATCATCTAAGGCAATATATAATTATTATGTTGAATTCCAATAGCTTATCGAGCAAGGAAAAGTTAATTTCAACGGCCAATATTTATAGAAATTTGAGGCTTTTATTTTTTTGACAAAACAAGTTATATCCCAATTAATTTGTCAATTTAATGAGGTCTGAAAAGAGAATTCACACATCAAAACGGATGTTACCTTATAAAACTATCCTCTCCTTGCAGGGAAACTATAATTAAACCACTTCCTATTTAACGAACTATGAATACACAGTTTTGTGTTAATTATTAAACCTTCTAAACCCATTGCCAATATGGATTCCCAACATTAGAACACAAACCTACTTTTTATGCCAACTAGCAATATAGAGGACTCAATTATGTTAGAAAAATTCTAACTTGCCTAATTGGTAACGAGAAATTTTGAAGGAATTTTTTGTCTTGAAAAAGTGATGGTAATTGTTTTTATGATATCTTTGAATCAATTTCTCACTTTTATATCCATGGCAATTATTTTGATTCTTAAAGTTATTATCAACGAATTATCATAGAAATACTTACCCTTTCTTACCACCAATGTTCTTAGATTTATTTGCTCTCATATTTATTTCATTGAATTGACAATATAGAAAAGGAATAGTGTATACCTACTCTTTGTTCCAGATTCATTTCATTAAATTAGCAATATAGAAAATAGTGTCCTCTTTATCTATTCTAAAATGGTAACTTGATAAATATTATCACCAAGAGAGAATAACAGCTTAAGAGTAATGACCTGCATCTCAATGATTGATGATCAAGTAGTATCAATTGTGTATTATCCTTTTATGCTATTGTCATATGAAATAAGTGAAAACTCAAATAAAAATTAGAATGAAAGAGAAACTTCATAAGTAGTATGAATAACAATAGACATCAATTATTTAAGAAGAATTGCCATATAAATATTTTATATCTTTTATCAGGATGATTCCAATACCTTTTAGAAAACGGTTATAAGAAATTAAAGTTCTAACTTATTGATGTTTGATTTTCTATGTTGATTTTTATTCTAACTAATATAACAGCTTAGTCATATTGACAAAAATGTCACCTACCAACTTATCACGTTGACTTTTTATTAAAATCAATATTAAAAATTACTTGAAATTAGAAAAATATGATTATATCATTATACATGTTAGTTTTCTTTATAACCAATGTTGATATTCTAATGTTAAAATTTTTTATTGTAGAAGTGGTCATTACATACATTCCACATCAGTTTCAAAAGCGACATTGGATATACCAAATATATAAGATGCTCGTATACATGATGTGTAGTAACCAATTAAAGAGCAAATTTTTAGTAGTGATATTTTGTTGCTTATCTACTCTTATATGAAATGTGTTATATCATATATTAAATTTTCATGAATGTTCATTGTATTTTGCAGGTATTTGACTCAAAAGTACTTTTTTAAGAAGTGTAAATATTACTTATTAAACAATAAGTATCAAGACAAATTTAATGAAATATCGATCTTTGATTAGGATATTGTATATAACATTTCACATTTTTGAACTTTTGTTATTTAATATATTCTTCAAAATTATTGAAATTAGATTTCTATAATCTCATAAAAGAAATTAGTTTCATTTTTTGGTTAAAGTGTTCTATAAAGAAGTTTATAAGAGAAATAAGGAGGACAAATAATTAAGGAACATATGGATTTAGTTATGGTTAGGAAAGGGAACATATCATGTCAATTATTTGAAGAAACCAAAATGGTAAAATGAAAATTACACATCATTTTTTTAAATCATGTGTAATGTTATTTCTCATAACTTAGCAAAAAAAATAATGTTGGTTGTTTTCAATATAATAATAGACATTATTGTCATGGTTTACAATGGTTATACAATCAATGTTACAATGATATACAATAATACTTGATTAGATGTCAGTTGAAAACCAATGTATAATCCTTTAAACATTCAATGTATATTAGTAATTTTGTAGTAGTGTTGATTAGACAATGATTATTTTAGAAACTAATGTTTAAAGTTTCATTGAGAAAAACATGTCAGCTTTTTAAGAGCAAATATAAAAAAATTTCCTCTTATTTTCAAAAAATGTGAATGATCTCACGATTTTGGATAATGGTTATTTTAAAAATTAACTTTTAAAGTCTTGCAAGAAAAAAGACATCATTTTTTCATATTTACAAAAATGCCATCAATTCCAAGATTTTATATGTTGATCATTTTAAGAAATGATGTACAAAGTATCACATGAATAAACATGTTTTTTTAAAAGTGATATCTTAAGTTTTTTTTATATTTTCAAGAATGTCATTGCTCCTATATATATACATTGATATTCCTTTTAATTGATGTATATTTGGTAATGTCTTTTCTAATTTTTATTGTAGTGCAAGAGTCAACAGAATTGAACATACGTGATCTTATTTGATTCTTATTGCCACTATTATAGAATAGCTTAATGATGTCATGTATTTAGGGGTTTACATATTGGAAAATGACTCATTTATAATCAAGTGTCATAATATATATGGTTTTAATATCGATTAGTAATGTCATTTATGTTTCTATCATATTGAGAAATAACATTAAATATCATTTGCTTTCTAAAAACCAATGTGTAATGCACATAATACAATGTCATTTAACTAACTGAAGTTGTATGTCTTAACCACACCTACCCAAACCCCTTGCTTCTACTTCCTCACTTACTTATCTTAAAGATTAGCTCCTAATTCCCACCTTTTCATCCGAAATGGTAACCCTGTCGCCTTGTTCTTCACACTTTTGTCCTTTTTATTACCCTTGTATTCCTAATAAGATGTAAAAAACCATTATCTCTTATTACTTTAGAGAATCCTAATTTAAAAAACTTTAAAGAATATATTAAATAACAAAAGATTGAGAATGGTGAAAAGTTGCATACCATACCACAATTAAAGATGGAAGCTTTGCTAAATTTATCTTCATATCCATTACTAAATATGTGAAGTTTTCACTCCCTAGTAAAGACTTTAAATACAATATCTATAGATGTAATGAGCATTCATAAAAAATTAGTAAATTATACATTTTCATATAAATAAATAATAAATGATATGAAAGAATATTAAAGAAGATGAATGAAATCAAATTTCTTATTTATACAAACTTATAAAAGCTACATCAAAATAATAGGTAACAAAATAGGATTGATTAGGAAATTAGAAACTAAATTGTAAGAATAAACATAAAAGAAAAAAATCCTCACATTTATATTTTATACTTTTCTAGAAAATGCTAAACCTTATATATTTAGTCATATACTAATTGAACTCTCAATCCTACAAAATAACTAAATAGCAAAAATACAATTGAAAAGAATCATCTTAAGGCATGAAAGCATATCTTGTTAGATAGAGTATCATTTCTAGGTTAGAATAACTTTAGAATAAAATTTGTAAATGGTATCATAATTCACTTTTTTAATTTTTAACTTACATTATGCTTTACCTTTTCATTTTCAATTTGCACCTAAGGCCTAAGATTACATGTAGGGGTGTAAATAAGCTAAGTTGAGTTAGACTTTATTTTAAATAGGCCAAACTTGCTTTCTAAATTATTAGCTTAAATTTGGCTTGACAGCTTGTATGAAGCTAAAATTTATGCTCAGGTTTGGCCTATTAAAGAAGTCTAACATAGCCTATTAACCTATTTGAAAGCCTATTTTTAAAAGCCTATTAGTATAAATAAGCTTTTAAATTTACTAGTAGAATAAAACCTTCTTAAGGGCAAAATTATCTAATGGTTTAATTAGACCTTATATATAAATATATGCATTAAAGTGTTTATATTATATATATATGTATATGTATAATATATAGGTTGTTTATAAATTATAAATATATTAATAATATAATAAGTTGGCTTGATAAGCTTACAAGTCGAGCCTAAAGAATATAGGCTTGAACTTTTTATTTAAATAGGACTATTTATTAGCTTTAATATAGCTTATTTAGATAAATAAATTAAGCTAAGTTAGGCCATAAATAGGGTAAACCCTAGGCCTTTGATGGGATGCTTGACCTACTTACACCCCTAATTTAATGTTACTTACTACATAACAACTAATATCTAAAAATTACACTTTGCTTGTGGAAAACCACCATTGTCTATATTACAATGATGTTGTCCTATTAAATAATGTTAACATTAGTTATAACTAAAAAATTGATGTCATAATAGATTAATTGTATTTTTAACAAACCATATTTCTTTTCTTCTTATTGTAAGCTTAAACAAAACAATAACAAATTGAATGTAAATGAAACAAAAATGAGAAAAGAGACAATATATTGCAAACGTATATTCTTCTATTTTATATATTTTCATATCAGTATATGAACACATATAATGAAAAATTATTATTTATAATGAAAAATAGACTTTATATTTATAATAAACATACATAACATTCCTACAAAAAAAAAAAAAGAGATTATCATCTACTTGTAATTCATCCATATTACTTGATGGCTTCTGAGGTGTTTGATTCAATCAATTTTGCATTTATTAACTTTTAGGTACTTAATTGCTTTATTTGTTATGAACTTTTTAGGGTTCTTATGTTTCAATGTGAAAATGGGCATGTTTCTTACTCTATGTGTATCAAAGTTTGACATAACACATAAAGGAAGTAATATGTTGATTTTCACATTGAAACACAAGAATCATCAAAGGCTTGTAGCAAATAAAGAAATCAAGCACCTCAACGTCAATAGAAAGACAACATTTGCCATCAATTTCATATAATTAGAAATGTTTCAAATCATGACAATCATGTCAAACCACATATATGCTCATGACCATCTATTTAGGTATAGAAGATAACTATGATTTGATATGATGTCTATAATCATAAAAGATGGATTTTAAGATTGAAATAAAGAGTGTAGATTATAGTCTTGAAATTAAGAAGGAACTGGAATCTCCCTAAGCTCCTTCAATTAAAGTACTTATCTCTACACCTCAATAATGAACACAAAATTTCTATAAAGAATTTTAAAGGATTCTTATCTGAAGTCCTTATAAATGCTTTATAGAATTCTTATATTTGTGGCTGAAATGTGGATACAAGTTTTTAGTAGAAACTTAGATTGATTCTAGAACCTTTTAAAAGGATTGGTTTTTGGAGTTCATCAATAGAAAAGACTTCTAAGATAAAAGGTGTAAACTATAATATTAATACTAGGCTATTAAGAAAATTCAGGAATTTCTTAGGGTTCCTTTGAAGGTGAGGATATAAGTCTTTGTAAAAAAATTTAAAAGTTCCTTTGACCTTTGAAATAGCAATTCAAATAGCCATGATAATGTCAAATACCAAAATTTACGCCCCCAACTTAGAAGCCTTTTTTCTAATAGATGAGATCAATCTTGAAAAATAATAAATTTGTTATTGGGAGTCCTATTTATAGGCTGAGAGCAAAATAATTAGATATTAATTATTAATTTAAAACCAGTATTTTAAATTTGACCATATATATAGCGGCAATGACTTAAGATGCCGATTAATTACCAAAATAACATATAAACTATTGATGAATAGTTATGATGATTGAAATAGACTTACAAGATGGTCATCACAAAAAATTAACATTGTAATTTTTTTTGTTATTGATCTGTCATGATGATTAGAATGAACTTACAAGTCAGTCACCATAAAAACTTGATGTTGTAAGTTATTCATTAAATGTCATTATTGAAGTTATTTTCAATTCTATTTATTTAAATTTCTTCAATTTCATTATTATTTTTCATAAATTAGTTATTTAGGCTTCTTTTGTTTCTCTTCTTTAAAATTTTTCTTAAATATATTCATTTAGACATATTTAATTTTATTTATTTAAAATTCTTTATAAATAACACTTATTTTGATATCCTTATATATTTTAAGAAAATGTCATTATATTAGATATTGGTTAAACTCAAAATTGATGTTTTTATATTTTTCATTTCCTCAGTATTATTAAAAATTTTTGTTATGTAGATAATTGAATATGAAAAGAAAGTTATTTTTAAACCAATCTAATACGAAACATTATATTTGTTTCATTATATCTTCCCTTTGTTAATTTGTGTAATCCAAATACCTATTATATAATTTTAAGTAAGAACAATATATAGATGGGTAAAGACAGACAATTTTGCAATATTAAAAAGTTTGAATTGTCATTGTTTTGTTCATAATAAAAGTATAACAAGATGAGTGAAGAAATAAAAATGACTGCAAATTTATACAAAATAATCACACTAAATTATTAATAAATAAAACTATACATCTACATATAAATAAACAAAAATAATAGAAAAATTACTATTTATCAAAATTTTCATACTCAATATAAACTCTAGTGTTGTTGTTCTAATTTTTTCACTTTGTATACTTTGTTTAGAAAAGTGAGAATATACAACAAGAGAGAGCCAAAGGTTAATGTTCTTCATTGTATATTCTTTTAATGAAAAAGAAGTGAGAGTCTAATAACTCTTACATTTACTAACTTTTTTGTTCCATTTTTACTCTATGAGAAATGAATGAGTATATAATAGGAGAGAAATGAAGGTTAAGGTTATTCTATTATACACTCTATTGATAAAAATGAAATAAGATATTAGTAGTAATATTATATATTAAACTCATCATACTTGGGAGTATATTAGAGAGATGTCAAAAGAGTTCATATAAAAAGATAGAGTTAAAACGAAGATTTATAAAGAAAATAAATGTTAGTTATTAAACAGAACCAACATTATATGATTCTATGGTTTTCAACAAGAATTTTAATATGCATTTTAGACAAAAATTGTTGACTAAAGTTGACATCTTGTGATTTTATAATTTCTAATGAGGCTTTTGAAATATATTTTAAATGACAACTTAGTATAAAACCAACATTGTAAATTTTCACATAATATTTATATGTCAGTTGTATTCTTATTTGTTATCTTAAGTTTTCATATTTTTTCAAAAATGTTACCACATTAAAGTAAATGTCAGTTTTGTTGTAAATTGACACCTACTGACTGATATAAATCATTAATTTTATACTAGTGTTGTCCATACATCCTAGTGTGAATGTTTTGACCAAGAGATATAAATAGAATGATTCCTTGAATTAGGAAGTTGTTTGAATTTTTGAATTTTTAGGAAGTATTTAAAGTTATTTGGTTAATAAAGGTAAGTAAATTCTCATATAAGTTTCTTCTTATTAAAGATAGGTAAACAACTTCTTTCAATTTATGGAAAGTAAAACTTCTTCAAAAACCTTATTTCTTTTATTCTATCAATTATTGTTAGTCAAACAATTTATTTTGTAAAAATTTGGCACTTCAAATATAATATTTTACCAATTAAATCATCTATTCGTTTGAATCCTTGAAAAATAATTAAGTAATTGTTTGTCCGACGGGCAATTTTCGAATAAAAAACAAAAATCCTAAACACATGTGAACGCTTTTGTATCTTTCCAATTTGACAAGAACACGTTTCCAATTTAGGGCATGCTAACAGCGAGTCTCCCAACTTTCATGTGCATTAATTAATTAAGATATGCATATATCACTAATTTCATCAGCATTACATCAAGCTAGTAATATAACACTACATTTATTTCTAAGAAAAATATTTTTTATAAAATATAATTATAAGTAAAATATACTTATAAAATATTAAGATAAAAATATTTTATTTATTTAATATTAAATATAAATATTTTAAGAAAAATAATTCCTTATATTTAAAAAGGATTTTATCTTCCTTTATTATTATGTTTAAATGTAGTATTTTTTAATCATAAATACAAGTAACATATTATTTATTAATTAATATATATAAATGATTTTTTATAGAAAATATTTTTTAAAGCAATAAATGGGGAGTAATTTCAGTTTAAATTTAATCTATTATCTGTAAAAAATTTTACACTAATAGTGAATGAGAAGAAGTTATGTCATTAAAAAATTAATAATAATTAAGAATTTTTTATCATAATAAAATAATTTTAACAAATTTTTATTTATATAATAACATATAGAAAAATAATAACATAAAGCTGATTTATACAAATAATAAATTAAATTTAAATCTTATTTATATATTATATATTAGTTGTAATATTTTGTGTCTCTTTTTATATTAAGTATCATTCCTATAGCTGGTTACGTGCATTAACTGTAATTTTTTTGCCTCCTTTTATGCTAAATATCATTTCTATAACTTACCACATATTAATTTATCATTTCATTTCAATAAATATTGTGTCAAGATAATTCACACATGTAATCAGTACAAGGGACTAATTCTTTTATTTATATATAGCTATCTATATTAAATTAAAAAATCAAAACCCTTATTTTTTCTAATTTATAATATTTTCACAATCCTTTTGATTTATTTTCCTAATTTATTGAGCTTTCTAATTTTCTTGCATTTTCATCCCTTGTGGAATAATCTCCTTAATTTCTTCCTTTTATTTATTTTATTTTCATAATTTCTCTAATCTTTTTTCTTAATTTATTACATTTTCTAGGGTTGAGTATCCCATTTATATATAGCAATTTATATTAAATTGAGAAAAAATTCTCAAATTTCTTTCTTTTATTTGTTGTATTTTCATAATTTTTTCAAATCTATATCTCTAATTTACTAAGTTTTTTTTATAATTTTCATGCGTTTTCCCCTAGAATGATCTTACTAATTTCTTTCTTTTTTCCGATTGATTTTTATGAGCATTGGTTGACCATTAGTAATTAATTCATTTGTTTTGGGAAAAATCGCACTTTCATCTATGTTACATCATTAGAAGATATTTGAACCCTTACTAACAATTTCTTTGCCTTGTCTTTTTTTTATTACCTGACCTTCTTTTATCTCATCTCTATCATATCTCTTAATCCTAAATCTTAAAACATATAATTAGTCTTGACTCCCATCAAGCAAGCCATTCAATTTTTAAGTAATAATGTTTTACTATTGACAATAATCACCTATTAAATCATTGTGGTGTTTTCTTAGCAATCATTAGTTGCCTTTGGTGATTTTTTCTAATGTGTTGCTTTACCATAGTTGTTAATTAGTGAGTATTGTTCTTTTTGGAAATAGTTCTATATTTCTTTAATTTTCTTCTACTAATATCATTTTCTTCTTTGATTCCTTCTTGTACAATTATATATGACATAGCTATATTGAGAAATCTTTTTAAAAATAAACAAAAAATTTACTTTCTAATTTTTAACTTTCATTTAGTCTATTACATTAAAATACAATGTATAATAATACTAAAATTTTAATATTATGATAAAATTAGATATTATTTTATTTGGAAACATTAATGTGCAATATTTTGCTTAAAATAGCTATATAGGTGAGAATAAATTTAAGCAATGAGTTTAGATAATGATATTCTCCAACTAAAGAAGTAAGTGAAGGAGAATTTTATTCTAACAAACAATTTTTTTGAACCCATAAACCTTCTCTTTTTATAAATTTTGTAGTTTGTGTTAATTTTTTATGTAAAATAAATTTATTGTGTGTGACTTGCTTTATTGTGTAAGATGAATTATTATTATTTTTTATAATTTTAGATATGGCATAAGGTTGATGTACATCTGTCCTTTTATTATAGATTGACTAGACAAGAATGCTTTACATGTTCAGTTTTAAAAAGGTATATAATGCAATTTTTTTTGTCAAAGATTGAAGTATATATATATTTGAATTTCTGTTAAAGGCAAATGTATATTTATCTTTCCATTGTAAGATGAATTTTAATCCTTAACTATATTTATCATTTATACTTTTACATTAAACATATAACTTTTGAAAAGACTAATGTATATAATCAATTAGATATTTTTTATTTGAAAAATATTTGAAATGATTATAAATTAAACAATGTTTATTTTTTATTATCAATAACAATTTATGTTTATATAGAATTAACGATGAATATATATAGATTCAATTTCATATAAATAAATGTTATATATATAATTTTATGTTATTTTTTCTAAATTTAATTTATTTTAATTTTTAAATATTTATTCATTATTCTAATTGTGATAGTGATTACTATTAATATAATATTACAATAATATGATAATTTTATCAATTAATAATGAGTAGAAAAAATATAAAGTACATCTTCTTACTTAACTTAAATATAATTATATCAATTTTATAATAATTTAATTGATGTAAACAAATCGTTATACTTTACACTAATTATTTAAATATCTCAATTTAAAATTTAAAAATTTAAAATTATATTATAAATTATTATTAATTGAAATTAATTAAATCCGTGGAATGCACGGATTACAAGATAGTAAATATATATACACCAGCATTCTTTTTTGAACGAAAATGTTGCACGTTTTCACATCGCAATAATCTCACAATAGAATCGGATTATGTTCCTCACAATAGTGTTAAATGTGGCAGAACCATGTATGGGTAGGGATTTGAATAGTTTACTCAGGGATGGTAAATCGTTACAAATTTATAATATCTCGTCAGATTGCTTAGACGGAGTTGTGGGATAAGATAATATTTTATTTCACGTAAAGTAAAGTATGGGATCAATTTTCAAGCCAAATAAAATGATGTGGATGAGAAAATAATTCATCTTCTTTTCTCATCGAGTCTTGTTATTATAAAATTATTATATTTTTATTTTATACATTAGACATGCATATTTTAATAATTAGATTATTTAAAATATTAAAAATACATCAAAATTTTACTTGAGATGATGAAGGAAAAAATATTTTATTATCTCTTTATTAACCTTTTTTTTATTTTAAATTATTTAAATCAAATTATATATGACTTTAGACTTATATTATAATATTTTATTGAATATGTATAATTTGTAATATTTAAATTTAATTTTTTTATTTTTTATTATTTATTAATATTTAAAATTACTTAATAATTACAGATAAATTAGTATCCTTTAATTTTGTGATTTATATTTTTATTTCTTTTTTTATAATGGAATTTTTCGCTACCTCATGAGTAAGGGTGCAAATAGGCCGGATGATCTATTGGGAACCTATGACCTGACCTAATTTAAGTCTAATTCGGCTCGACCTATTAGTTAAATGACTTAGGTTAAGGTTAATATAGAAACCCTTTTAATTAAATAGGTCGAGTCTTTTTATTTTAAGCTTAGTCTACAGGCCTATTAGGCTAACTTATTTAATACTTTTTTATTTAAATTTATTGACTATAAAGATAATGACATATAAGCTTTTTTTTTAAGTCCATTATATAGATTAAATATTTTAAATGTTTGTTGTATAATTTATGGTGAACTAATTTATCTTTGTTATTAACTTTAATATTATGACCACTTAATGTTATTTTATTTTTAATTAAATATTAAATATTTAAATTAGTAATTTTATGTTATGAGTATATGAATTTATTTTTTTGTTAATTAGTTCTTATATAAAATTTTGTATTAATTTTAGTATTATTAGGGACATTTTAAGAATATATTAATACAAGCTTATATAAGTTATTGACTTATTTAAAATATTTTTATAATAGGCTTTTTAAGTCTTAAGTTGTTAGCCTATTTAAAATCTTGTATTTAAAATAAGTTTTTAAATAGGCTAACTGGCCCGGTTAGGTCAGACTTTTAAAATAGGTCAGGTTTGAACCTGAAATAAAGCTTTATATAGGCTAATAGGTCATGTTTGGACTAATGTTTTGCAATAAAGACCTAGTCTATTTAAGGCAAAGCCTAACTTGACCCAACCCAACCTAACTCGATTCAGCTCATTTATACCCCTACTCATGAGACTTGAGGTTAAAGTAAATTGTTCATATATAATTTGTAATATTTAAATTTAAATTTCTTCCTTTCTTTATTATTTGCTAATATTTGAATTACTTAATAATTAAGATATATTTATATCCTTTAATTTTATGATTTATAGTTTTATTTTTTTATCATCTCCCACAAACTTTTGTGGAGTTTTCTACTGCCTCGTAAGACTTGAGATTAGAGTAAATTTTATGTTCAATTATAAAGTATAAGGTACGACAATATTTTATCTTTGACAATATAGTATGGGAGAGGGGAAAGTTGGTATGCTTTTATCCTGCTTTATCATCATCCTTGTAGCCTTCTTCTGCATCATAATTTTTTGAGATTTGTAATTTTTTTCTAATTTATGACAAAAATTTAAATCAAATTAATAAAATATATATAAAAAATTAAGATGATTCATGTATTATACAATTCATTCGAAAGTTAAACTCATAGTGATGACGTAAAATATATATAATCCTAAAAAAGTTATAATCTATTATTTTTAATAACTATAGAAAAATTTAGAAGTGGATCGCATTTATGTTTTCTGTAGCACCTTTGTGTGCTAAATTCCCAATGGACGTACATGTGCGGTGCCTCGGTTGTAGAAACAGCGTTTCCATATGGGTCTCCCATTTGAGCGCTTGCTTGCATTGTTTTTTGAGTGCTTGGAGGCCACTTACACAATTTGATTGTTACTTTTTGATTAAAAGGGCGTTATAGAGGTAAATTGTTTTGCCATTCATAATTCTAAATAGAAGTGATAATTCCGGATCAATTTTTTATTAATATTACAATAAGTCATTCATTTAATTTGTTTAATAATTTTAATTAATTAAATTTATATCATAAAATTATTCATTAAATTTCATTATTTATTATTTTTTATAAAAGTATTTTTAATTATTAATAAAATTTTATTTTGAGCTTTTATTATTAATTTATTAAAATAAGAATTTTGTATCTTTATTATAAAAAACTTAATTTTTTAATAAATTTTTTTAAAATTTTAAAATAAATTCTTAAACGAGTTGGTATGTTAATCCAAATTTGAATAAATATATTATATTTATATTAAGTTATCTTGTTATATAAGAAATTATCATATCTAAAATTAAATCACTATAAATATGTTTGGATATAATTTTATTTTTTTAATTTTTAAAAATTATCCTTAAAAATTATATTTTATTTTGAAAATTATTTTCTAATTAAAAAAATAAAGAATAAAAGTGGTCGATATTACAATTAAGTAAATGTTTCATTTGTCATAAAATTAACATAAAGATTAAAAAGATAAGCTAAAAATATTTAAAAGTTATTTTTATTTTTCTATTTTTAAGTTATATATTTTATTTACAATTTTTAAAAATAAATTATGAAAGCAATTATCAAACAAAAATTTTAATTTTTAAAAATAAAAAAATAGAGAACTATATTTTAAAACACTAAATAAATAGACACTATAATGTTGCATAAGCACCTTTGCCAATAATTTAATATTCTTATCACTACCATTATCTAATTGTGAACAATCTAAAGATTGAAGAATATACACTACTATAGAATAGCTAATTAATGTTAGTTGTTTGACATGTTTAACTATAGCTACAAATTAACATTTATTCAAGTATCATTATATGTTAGATGATTCCATATTGGTTTTACAATCAATGCAAAAAATGCAATAATATTGATTTCTATATGTATAAAACTATCATTGTTTTTTCATTGAGAAGCACTTTTATGAAATATCACATCATTAAATGTCAATTTTTTTGATAAATAACTAATGTTAAATATATATATATATATAGCTATAATCTTTATTACTGTATGATATGTCATACCTAACTCCTAACATTAGGCTTCTTTGCAATTTCTCCTTATTTGATCCTTATTAATACTAACCCCTTCTCATTGTTCTTTATTATCTAGTCCTTTTTAACTCTCAACATCGCCAATGACATTACAAAATTTTAATTTCAACAATTTTAGAGACTATAACAAGAATGAAAATGGTGAGTTTAATTTTAATATTCATTGGTTCATAGTTGACACTCCATAGAAAAGCATACTTGAGTTTAATTATTTATAAATACAATGAAAATTTATTAAATTTTGATAGATGATATTACACATTTCATATAAGTAAATAGTAAATAACCACCAAATACAAAAAAGATGAATAAAATTAAGTTTTTTCTTATTTACATAAAGTTATAAAAGTTGTATTAAAATGAAAGATAATAAAATATGATTGATTATGAAACTATAAATTGAGTTACAAGAATAAAAAAATTATAAATTTTTTTTAAAAAATCATTGCTTTTTGTAAGAGGATGCTTTTCTAGTGAGTGCACAATCCTATAGATTTAATTATAGGTTAATAAATTTTCATTACTATAAAATAGTTGGTGAGCATAAAGATAATTATCTTATGGTTGAAAGGTAAGTATAACTCAGTAAAGAGAAAAATATTTTAAAGTTAAAAGAGTTTTGTGATAAAATTTAGAAATGGTACCATAATTTCAATTTTTTATTTTTAAGTTGCGCCACTATTTTGAATTTCCACATTGGTTACTAAAAAATCCACTGTTTGTAATAAAATGATGTTATTCCATTATAGAATTTATATGTTGATTATTAAATAAAAATTGACATCATGAATCAAATTTTTTGTTTGCCTAACATTTTTTATAATCTTTGAAGCAACATTTTATAATTTTAGCATAAATCTTGTTAGAACCAATATCATTTTATGAACTAATAAATTTTGTTTTTAACTTAACTTAATCTAAGTGAAGTTGGTAGCATTAAAATAACTTTTTGCAGTATAACATTTTTCTTATATAATTAACTAGATACAAACAACAATGGATTGAGCAATAAAAATAAATGAGAAACTATAATTTACATCAAATAACATACTTTAAATAAAAAGAAAGGTGAGATGCCTTTTCTCATAATTTTTTATATTATTTAAGAGCTTTTGAGTTAGAGAATATAAATAGTAGCAAACTAATAATAAATTATAATGATAAGAAGAAATATATCTATTTTTACAATGAAGTTAAGCCTTCTAATGCAAAAATGGATATATTACTTCTTCTTACTATAATTTTTCATTAGTTTGTCATCTTTGCAATTCTTTGACATATCTAAATATGATTTTAAGATGGAACCCAAATGCTATTGTATAGATGTGGGAGTGAATGGTTTTATACCTTCTTGGAACATTGGAGTATGAATAAAAAAATGGAGTTACTATCAATCAGTTTTTAATGGTATAATTGGAACACTAAAAATTGGAAAGCTGAGAAAGGTTTGCATTTCCAAAATTTAGATTTGAGAGTTGATTATATGTAGGAAAGGTATTAGAATCCTACAATATTTATTCAAAGAATGGTTACTTATTTATTCTAATTTTATTTTTAAAATGAATCATAATAGTGCTTATTATAATACATGTGTATTTTTTTAAATGTGATTAATATATGCCACATTATATTTCATAATATTAAAAGTGATATATGATATTTATAAGAGTGTGTACCATAAAGTTATTATTTTTCAAACAATATATATGCTCACAACAATTGCTGCATAGTAGTGTTTATGGAAGTATATTTTTTAAAATAAAAATAAGAAAAGAAATTTTTTACATACTGCTCTTGTAATGCTATGGAAACACTTACGTATTCCAATTAATTTCATTTTCAATATTTTATAAAATATTAATATGATTATTTTAACTTTAGTTAATTTGGTGTCAAATCTATCTATTTTCATGATAGGATTTAAATGAAAGAAAATACCTCAATAATGTTAAATGCCACCATGATCACATTTGTAATTAGATTACTTAACTTCAACACGTCATAAGTAAAAATTCATTATTTGAAAGATTTTTATTTTATTATTTTTGAAAGATTATTATTATTATTATTATTATTATTATTTTGAAAATTATTATTATTATTTTTGTAAGTTTTTTTGAACGATTGTGATATGACTTTTAAAATTACAAGATAAAGGAAAATTTTTTAAGAAATTTTATTTATTTATTTATTTTAAAAATATCAAATCAATAAATTTTTAATTTTGAGTGTTAAATTTGTCTAACATCGTAACCAAATCTAAATAAAAAATTGTTAAAAAAATTAGAATGATATTTATTGTACTTGCAATTAATTTTAGTATTATTTCATAATTTTTTAAGTATCAAATTTATCCAACTTTATGACTAAATCTAAATAAAAAATTGTTCAAAAAAATTAAAATTATATTTATTATACTTGTAATTAATTTTAATATTATTCTTTCATTATAAAACTTAAAATTGACAAAAACATGTACAAAATAAACCAATTTAAGATAGAATTATATCAGTTCACCAAGTTAATAAATGATCCATTTTAATACCAAAGTCACACAATTAAATATTTTTTTCATATATTGTTATATAATATAAATAACCAATGACAAGTTAGAGTAGATGTGAAATTAAAAATTAACAAAAGAATATCCAAATAATCCAAAGAAAAAAATAAAATAAAATAAAAGTAAAAGAAGGCTATATGGGTGGGATGACACAATGCATAGTGCTGTCCCATCCATTGTTTCCTTTTTTTAAAAGGAATCTCTCTCTCTCTCTCTCTCTCTCTCTCTCTTTATAATTTATTTGCATTCTTTTTTTAATAATATATATATTTTTTAAAAATGAATAGAAACACAATACAAATTATAAGTATACTTATAAATGCAATATGGGTGGGATGACACAATGCATAGTGCTGTCCCATCCATTGTTTCCTTTTTTTAAAAGGAATCTCTCTCTCTCTCTCTCTCTCTTTATAATTTTTTTGCATTCTTTTTTTAATAATATATATATTTTTTAAAAATGAATAGAAACACAATACAAATTATAAGTATACTTATAAATGCAATAGAGTGAAATAAATTAAAATATATTATATTAAAAATTGATAAACATAAGATAATTTTTATGTGTAATAATATTGAGATTTTTTTTAGTTTAATCAATTTATCCAATTTAATTTTTAAAACATTTGTTATTTCAAGAATATTGCAATAGATTGAACTACTAAACTATTTTAATTTATTTTTTCATAAAAATTGCATAAAAATAACGTCTTAAAATCGTATATCAAACAAAAAAATATTGAATTCTTTTTTAAAAATAAAAAATAATAAAAAGTAAAGTAGGATGGGACAAAGACAATATAAGTGCTGTCCCATCCCTTTAAAAGAATAAAAAGTATATAAAAAATTAACAACATTGGAAAGAGATGGTGGTTATACTATGCTATCTCATCTGCATTCCACAAATACTTTCATTTTAATTTAAATCATCATCATCAACTTCTTCTTCTTCTTCTTCTTCTTATACAATTTCCTTTTTTATTTCATCCTTTTCTCTTAGTTTTGCAAACTCATTCTAATGTTCACCACAAACAAGTTTAGTTTCTCTTTTTTACTTTTATTTCTTTTTACTTCAATTCATTAATTTTTTTTATCTCTTTAAACTTTTTACTTTTTTTCATACTTCTTTCGACACCATTTTTTTAAAACAAATAATAGTTATAATTTCTTTGAGTGAAAATAAAATATTACAATATATAATTTGTAAATGAGAATAAAAATTTACCTTTTTGCTTCAAACTATATCTAAAACTTTTTGGTGGTAAGGGTCTTGATATCTCAAGTATGAATTTTTTTTTTAAAAAAGGTAAAAGATATGTATCTAAGGATTTTTTTTTGCTTCTTCTACTTGTTTTTCTAAAAAAAATTTTGAATGCTTTCAATTAATTTTCACTTCCCTTCTTTTGGGGAAAGAATTAGATAACAAAATTTATACTAAAGATTCCTTTTTAATCAATTTGCCAGAGAAACTAAAGAATCACCACCCACGGTATATGCTAAGTTGGCCAGAATGATTGAAATTTTGATGTCTTGTAGGTTGAAGGAGAAAAATGTGTTTTTATATGGTGTAGTGTAGAGGAGTTGGAGAGTATCAGTAGCTTTTAATCTACTATTCTCTTTGAAAATTTTAACTTATCTTGCATAATTTTTTTATTTTTTAAATTTTTTATTAATTTATATTTTAGTTATATTATTATTTAAAAAAATTTAGGTGTCAATAGCTATAAATTATGGTGAACAATAAAGATAGCTTTGGAGAGTGTAAATGGTTGTAAACTAATAAAAAAATTAGAGTGAGAAGAAGCAAGATGCTCAATCATCCAATGAACTCAAGCCTTCTAAGTCAAGAATGGACACATTATTTCTTTTCATTACAATTTCTCATAAGTTTTCTTATTTTTATGTTTTCTCGACTTCTTTAAATATACTTCTTAGGATGGAACCTAAATATTATAATTTATAATGAATAATGGATATGGTTTTAGATGGTGTAAATGGTTACAAATTAATAAAGAAATTATAGTGAGAAGAAGTAGCATAACCAGTTTTGTAGTGAACTCAAGTCTTCTAATGCTAAAATGGTTATGCTATTACTCATTATAAGTTTTCAACAATTTTCCAATCATAAGGTATAAATGTTTCAAATGGAGAGTATGAATGAAATTTATAGATAGCATGTAGAGCTTTAAATGTTGGTCATTAATCGAAACCAACGTATCATGTATGTTTTATTTTATATAGGTTAATTGTTGATATGTTTAAAATGTCATAATTTTTTCTATTTCTTGATACATGTTATTAATAAATGCATTTAATATTTAATACAGGTTTAGACATTGATTATATTAAAAGAACCCAATGTGTTGTATGTTTACATCTTTTCATGATCCATCTCTTCACCTTTTAATAAATGTTTAGTATTATTTTTTATACATCTCTTCATCTTCTAATACAATTTCTACATTATGTAAATGCCATCTTTATAGGTAAGAATTTATTTATTACATGTTAGTTAGTTGTTGGTATACTTTTAGATGTTGGTAGGTTAAAAAATTGATGTGATATCTGCTTCTAATATTTGTTAATTTTTTAAAACCACATTAATTTTTAATAAATAACAAACATTATTTGCCTTTTTTAAATAAAACTTTTGTATCCTGATATTTTTCTAAAACATTGACCTACACAAAAATTACTAGATCATCAATATAGTTACAACATAATCACTACATAATGCTAAATTAAAATAGTTTACAATATAATTAGTACAAAAAATTGAAATTGGATGGTATATGAGAACAACACACCTATTAATATTACACACTTAAAAATGTTTTAAATCTTATAATCATAACAATTGCATCATGTCACAAATATATTTGTTCATGACCATTTATTTGAAAGTAAAAGATAATAGTGGTTCGATAAGATGATCATGACTATAAGAATTAAAGCTTTTCTAAATATGAAGCAAGAATGGATAATATTGTTCTCTTAAGCCAATTAAATAAAAAATGGAGTGAAATAAAAATATAGAGCTTTAATGAAAAACTATATCAGTTATGAAACTAAAATCGACATTCTTATTTAGCTAAATCAGCATTTTAAGTTTTGGCAGTTTTTTAATACCTTGTAAATGCCATCTTTGATAAAGGCTTATAATTTGTTACAAGTTAGGTGGCCAATACTATATCTTTATACATTGGTTAAGTTAAAAAATCAACGTAGTAATTTTATCACAAATTTTTGGATTCAACTCTTCGTGTTTCCTTCCAATTTTTTGAAATCACATTAGTTTTTTTAAAAATAACTAGCATGATTTATTATTTATTATTTTTATAGCATAACTTATGCATCCTAACATTTTTTTAACAATGGATACTAATTTTGTTAAATAATATTATTAACTTTATGCATCTTGATATTTTTCTAACAACAAATGTCAATTACAAATCATTTTTCTAATAATATTATTAACTAATAAACATTGTATAACAATATTATAATTAACCATTTGATGTAATTTATAAATCATTTTATACTATATATTTCCTATAAAACAACAACCGATACTAAAACTATGGTATATCATTGATACAATTTATAACATAGGCACCTATTCCTTATGTTGAAGAAGTTAAAATTCATGTTGCAAATTCTTATTTGTTAGAGAGATTTGATTTGTTTTTGTTACATTGAAGTGTTGTACTAGATTTTGCAAATATTAGTCATTTGTTTCTTACAGTACTAGGAAGAATATGAGGACAACACATGTGATTGATACTATAGAATTAGAAATCTTTGAATCTTAAGATTATAAGCCTTTCATTAGACTATAGATGTCTTATACTCAGGAGGATCTTATCCTAGTAGAAAATAACTATGATTTGATAAAAAAAAAACTCATAATCATTAATGGTGTGTTATCCTCTTATGGCACATAAATAAAAAATAAAGTGAAAGAGAAATTTATATACAATGGAAATAATAATAGACATTAATTATTAAAGAAAAATCACTATATAAATATTTTATATTTATAAACAAGATGATTTGAATGCCTTTTGAATAATGGTTATAGAAAATCAACAGCCTAACTTGTCAATAATGATTTTTTACATTGGTGTTTTATTTAAACTAACATGATAAATTGCTTTTGATTTAAAAAATGCCACCACGTTAGTTTTCAATGTAGTCAATGTTAATGTGTAAACATTAAAGGACAAATTTGTAGTGATAATACAATATTAAAGGCTTTGGCTTATGTGATAGATTCTAACATTGCAGAGAAAAAAATTACATTTTAGTCCTAATTTCTTTTGAGTTTAAATTTAATTCATTATTAATATAAAAAGTTTTACACTGTCAAGAAAGGAGAAGAAGATAGATTATTAAAAAAATTAATAGTAATTATAAACTTTTAATTGTAGTAAAGAAATTTTAGTATTTTTATTAATATAATAACATATAGGTAAGTGATAATATAAAGTTAATTTACACTGACAGTAAATCAAATTTAAATCTATTTCTATTTAGTAATTATTTTCATTTTATTTTTAATATTTATAAATATTTTTTAAATTTAAATATATTTTAAATAAATGGAAGTAAAGAGATAAATTTAAAAAAAATGCAAGGCTCCCCTTTATGAGATCTATATATTTTCAACCTTTAAATGTATATTTATTTTTCTCATAAAATATTATAAATTAAAAATAAATATAAAATTGGATATGTAAGTTACGAAATTGGTTATATAGAAATTTGTGGTTGAGAAGAATCTGCCATATTGGATGTTATTATGGGACTGTTACACAATATTTTTACTAAAATTCACAAAATCTATCTTTAAAAGATAAAATTGAAAAAAATACCTTTGAAAATTGTTACATTACTTTGGAAAAGTTATAAAATTGATCTGCATTCATAATTCTTGCATTTTATATTTCATGAGTATAAGTTGAGGGTGGTTTCCGATCACAATGTTATACATAAATTAATTCTTTATGATTTTGCTTGATAACAATCACATTCTCTATATTTATTTTTATTTGGAATTTTATTAATCAACACATCTGCTACTTAAAACCATAACATTTTATAATATTTTTAAGAGTATATTACAAAATTGGTTCCTGACGAGCTGCTTCAAATTTTTCGTAAAGTTTATTTTACATCTATTAATTATAATTTTAGGAAAAATTTAAACATTTTTTTGAAAATATATTTGATGTAAAAATTAATTGAATGCTCGTGTAGTTATATAATATAATATAAGACAACTTTTCAAAATTGATATACTTGAAAGACTAAGTTAGTAGTTTAGTCATTATAATGAAAACCTGAAAGCAAAAATTTAAGTGATTGTGCTTATAGCTTTTACTTATTATTATGATTATCCTTCCTGCCAATGGGCACACGGAATTGATGATCAATGTGAAATACACTTCACACAAGATTCAACAACCCACGCCATTTATTAAGAAATAATTTCAAAGTTGTCTATTATAAACAAAAAATTTTAAAAAAGGTAACTTCTCAACAACTATCGTTATTGCTTGGAAACTGCTTCATTTTACCGAGGTCACAATTATAGTTATATGCCCTTATTTTTAAGGAATTGTTTGAGCCATATTAATTAATTAATTATTACAAATTTAGCCAGTCTTTGGATCAAGGAGAAACGTCCCTTTAGTAAAAACTATACGGTAACCAAACAAGTGGGTTTCATATAACTTGGTACTATGCAGAGATTTAAATTACGGTTGTGATTGCGGTCGCAATCACGTCGCGATGCGGATTAATACGAAAAAATGCGATTATAATAATCTAAAATTACGAAAAATTGCAGATACAATCTGCTCCAAAAATACAATATTGCGGGCAATATTACAGTTGCGGACTATTTTTTAAATCCTAGGTACCATGGTATAAAGAACAGAATTTGGAATTTGGCAATTAAAGAACATAAACAGTACCGAGGAATTTGACAAAAAGAGGTTCAAAATATGGTCTATTTTAGCTAACTAAAGATTATATCATTCGTTTTAAATGGATTATATTATAGTTGTATTTACAGATAATATTATGTGGAGTTTCATCTCCTAAAAACTTTAATTCAAATCTGAAGTTGAAATATTTAACATCTCTCAAAATAGAATTTTCTGTAACATCATCCTGCAAATAAAACACATCATATTTTTCTATATTTATATTATTTGATTGTACTTAAAAAAATATTTTGATACATGAATTAAAAATGTTTTGTGCGCCACTAGTATCACCATGCGCATGAAATGAAATATTATAACTCTAGGTTGGATTTTACGGTTATATTGTGATTGACTAAATAGAGAAAATTTTAATTGTTATAAAATAAATTACAAAAACTTATAGTTTTAGTATGGTCTGAATCAGTAATATTATGGGTAATATTGGGGTTATGTAATACTTTTTACATTGTGAAAATCGTTTATGAATACATTTTCAGATATGGGGCTTAATAAACTATCGTGTAAAGTCGACAAAAGTGACTTCTCATCTACAACCCTAAACCAACCCCCTTCCTCTCCATTTCCATATATATCTTCTTTTGGACTCCTCTTTCTCTGCTTGATGTTCAAGAGTTCTAACACAGCGAATCGGTGGCCTCCACAAAAGCATCCTGTCATGGAGGATTCTGCAGCAGCCTGTTCTGCATCAGCAGTTGACGACATAAAGACTTGCCCCCGCGGTCACTGGCGGCCCGCCGAGGATGAAAAGCTCCGGCAACTTGTCGAACAATATGGTGCCCAGAACTGGAATTCAATTGCTGAGAAGCTTCAGGGAAGATCAGGTATCATATAATTAACTTGAACCCCTTCTTTTAGTCTCTTTCTCCCTCAAAATTTTATTTTACGGTAATTGGTATCTTTAACTGCTTTTGGCGGTTATGATTCTTAATTGCAGTTAGCAGTTGTAATTATACCGAAATTAGTCAAATTGCAGATATATACCGGTTGTTGTGATATGAAAATACAAAAAACTACTATTATAATATGGTCTGCAACAATAAAATTGTAGTTGTAGGCGCAATTTAGAATCTTGACAACGCCTTAAACTAGGAGGAGTTGAGGACACAACCCTGCTCAATTTATGTATCAAGTGAAATTAATTATACTATAAAATAAAAAGAGATTTAATTCACGGGTTTGGATTCAATATTCTGTTGCACTAGGTAGCTAGCTAACTACGTGATATATCTGGAATTTTGGATGATCAAATAAGTTCTTTCATTTCCTACTGCATATAACAATATAAATTAGAATATACTGTAGAAGGTTTGATCATATTTTTTTATATTCTGAATTTCTGATAAATGATTTCATTAATTCCTTTACTTATGTTTTACCTTGTTTTTCAGGCAAAAGTTGCAGATTAAGGTGGTTTAATCAGCTCGATCCCAGAATTAACAGAAGGCCGTTTACGGAAGAGGAAGAAGAAAGGCTACTAGCAGCTCACCGCATCCATGGAAATAAATGGGCACTGATAGCCCGGCTTTTCCCGGGTCGGACCGATAACGCCGTCAAGAATCACTGGCACGTTATAATGGCGCGAAGGCAAAGAGAACAATCCAAGTTACATGGAAAGAGAAGCTTCCAAGATCTTTACAACGGCTCCAACAACACTTCTTCCTCGTCTAATTATAGTCATCCTGAAAAGAGATTAAAATCTCTACATGAATTTTTTGGATCATCAAAATATGGGTCAGAGAATTCCAGATTCTTCGACTTCAGAAATTTCGACAATGATAGGATAGTTTCAGATTCTGCCTCTTGTTCTTGGAATTTTACATCCAAATCTATTCGAAATTATAACCCTCAAGTTGAGAAATTACTTGGAAATGACGGGAGAGATGATTTTTTGATCAGTTCATGCTCCAATGATTACCTATCAAAATGTTCAAGAAGTTCTTCAGACAGATTTCTTCACAGAATTTTCCCGAATTCTTCGTCGCACGGCGGATTTTGCAGTTCCTCCACAGTTACACTTGGAAACAAAGTGAGGATTGTTCCAGGTCCGTTTGGATTCTTCCTTGATTCTGGTGATGAAGGAAGGATAAAGAAAGAACTGATGGGTTTCTACGAAAACCCATCTGCATTCACAAGTTTGAAGACTTCTGTGGAGAAAGAGGAAGGTGATGATAGAAACGAAGTTCCTTTCATTGATTTTCTTGGTGTAGGAGGTATTTCTTGATCATATAGCCCGTGAAGCATTTATTTAAATTCATAGACAAAATTATGCATGACTGGTTTAGCTTTCTAGTTCTGACTGCTTTTGGAGTTTAATTAGCATTTCAAATTTTGAGTGATATATTTTAAAATAAGTAATATATTTGCACGTGGCTGGCTCATATAAAATATAGATAGGTCTCTTTTCTTTTCCCTTTTTTTTTTTGGTCCTTTGAAATCATTGCTAGGCTTGCTAAGGAATTAAGCAGAGAAGTAATGAAAATTTGCAGCTTTGTTTTGACTGAAAGTACCTTTCTGGTTCGCTGTAATGGTATTTTATAAGTTTCCATATAGAGCAAGCAGTGCCAGATATATTACTATTTTCTGCCATTTTGTTTTGTTAATAAATGGAAGATTGTCAAGTTCATTGGCACCTAGGCCTTATAATTGATAAATTCAGTGCATATATATATATATATATATATATATATATATATATATATATTATCTTCCATAATCCAAGATGTGCTTTACATAATTTAAAACATGAGACAATCTTTAATATTTATATATAAAAGGGATAGATTTGGCAATATATTAACACAAAGGAATTTCTAGATTAATTGTTTCCACACTATATTATGGCGTTTTTCTTATGGATTTAACTTCTCTCCGCTTTTTATCCTCTAAATCCAAAATGGCTTAGGAATTTCAGGCTACCGTATATTTGGTTGGCAGCTGCATATATAGTGCTTCAATCTTTGTTTTATCCTTATCCTTAGTGTTTGAAAAACTAAGTACTAAACCAGCGAATTGTCAACTTTTAAAATCCCTAATATCTTAAAATTCTTTACATCCTTTTAACTTTTAACATGCGTGAATCTTACAAAATTAAATTTATAATAAAATTGATCATTAATCTTTATTTATTGAGTGAGAATAATAATAATATATATGAATTATGATTAGAACATTTAGATTCTATTTGTTTTATTGGAAGATGTTTTTTACAGAAAAATTTCATTTGCTTGCATATAAATAAAGGAGTAATATGTCACTTCTAAATCTTATATTAAATATATATATATATATATATATATATATATATATATATATATATATATATATATATATTATAATAATGATAATAGAAGAAAATAACTTTCTCTTTATCTTATAACAAAATCTCTTCTTTCAATATCGAACATGTTAAATTTTTTTTTTTGAATGCATGGTATTTTATGAACGTATCCGACTACAGCTGCCAGTAATTTTCTCCTAATTCTGGAAATATTAATTGATTATAGAGTGTGATGTAAATTGGTCGCTCAAATCAAACAGTGACATCACAACTATTAATTTGGAGGCATGGCAATGAAATACTGGAAGGGATTGTTTTGAAAGATATATGTGGACAATGAAATTTGTATCAAATTCAAAGGCATCTTCTCTAACAGCGGAAAGTGGACAATGAAACTTTCATCTAATCCAAAGGCATTGTTTCTAATAGTGTAAAGTATGCTAATTTTGAATTAATAATATTTTTCAATAAATAGAACTTTAAATTTCAGAGATGATTTTTATTGAGCATAAAAAACTTGTTATTATTTTAATTTTCATAACGGTGTCCAACCGAGTCACCATTTTTAGTTAAAAAAAAAATCAAGAGCATATTTTATATAGAAATTGATCTGTGGAATTGAGCATCAATTTTACACTTAAATTTGGGCATAAAAAAATATCAAGGAAGCAGCGTTTTATAGCAAGCAAAGCCCAGTCTTTTTTTTTTTTTCATTTTTTTTATATTAGCAACAATTTCTTAATTTGTTTTTGGTAGAAATTTCTTATTTTTGACTTCCTCGAATTACCATTTAGAAATCTTCTGGACTTCTTGTTAAATATTAATATTCGTAACACTGGCTTGGCTTCAACACGGGCGGAGCTAAATAAATAATAATTGAGGAGATTGAAATATAAATGATAAAGAATTTATAGGAATTTTTTTTAAAAAAAAATTTAGAGGAGTAATGTAAAAATTTGGACTGAAAACTTAAAGATAAGCTTTCAATTTTCAAAATATCTGGGGCCATTGTCCATTCATGTATACTATCAACCTCAAAAACTTAACGTAAAGAGGAAAAAAAAAAGGCATATTACAAACTTTTAACATATTGCTTAGTGTGGAAACTTTCGACATCGTTCTAAGATTAAATTAGGGCTTGTTTTAGAATGGTGGAAGTATATTAAGGATTACATTTTTAAGTGAAAATCTCATTTGCTTTGCTTGCGTGAAATTAAAGGACTTTTATGTTACTGATATGCCTTACCACTAAAGCATAATATCCACAATAATGAGAAGAAAAACTTTGCAATAAAGAAGTGGAAACTGTTTTCGCTACAAGTTTTACATGCAATAAGTTACTTAAAAAGTTTGGAAATTTTAAAAATTTTCCCTGCATTTTCTCTATTTTTTTATAAAAAAACCATTCATGTTTATTCTTCTATAAAATTTTAAAAAAATTATCATGTAAATTCTTAATAAATTTTATTTTTATCTTAGCTTCACCTTGTATTTAATAATAAGTAGATAATTTTTTGTGATTTTTAAGTTTTTACTACTATAATATTAAGTAAATGAAAGATATTAATATTTTAATAAAAATATTTTTGATGAATAAAAAAATTGAACCCTATAATTGAAAGAAAAACTTTTAAGTACATATTATGTATTACATTAAATTATTTAAAATAATTTTTTAAATACCAAACCAACTACAACTCTTGAATTGTTAGTGCATAATTTTTTAAAATTAATAATTTATTAATACATGTATTAAATAGTTAATGGCAAAAAGATATATTTCGTCCTCTAACTTTTAGTAAAATTTTAATCTTATTCCTTAAGTTTTATTTGAAACAAACTTATCTTTTAACTTTTAAAAAAATATGCAATATGACTCATGAATAACTTAAAAGTCAGTTTTTTAACAAAAATACTTATGTGGCATTTATGTTATCTTCTTACATAATGTACATAAATCATATTTTCATATTTTTAAGGAAAAAGGACACTCTTGATCCCCTTAACTTTCATCAAAATTTCAATCTTGTCTTTTTAATTCTGTTTAAACCAAATTCATCCTTTAACTTAAATTTCCTCATATTATAGTCTATGAGGGGTTAGGGTTTGTTGAATTCTAACTTTTTTCATTATTGACAAAGATCATATGAAATCTTGAGCTTTTTTTTTATTTTTTTAACTGAAATAATACTAGAAGATATAAAATAAATCCATTGAGATCAATAAATATGAATAAATATAACTGCAAATTTTGGAAATACATCTTTGCAGCATCATAATCTTATTATGAACTTAACAACTATTCTGAAAATTAAGTTAATTAAAAAATATAAATATAATTTGACTTTGGAGATTTTTAAATTATTATTTAGATTTGTTTAATTATAATATCTATAATTGGAAAACATTAGATCACGGTGACATTTTTTTTTCTTTAAATCACAATGGAAGTGATCATATATTTTAAAGTAAAAGGATAAATTTAGCCTAAATAGAATTTAAGGGATAAGATTGATACTTTAGTGAAATTTATGAGATTAATTTGTCATAAAATATGAAAATATGATTTATATGTGTCATATAAGATGTGAAGTTGGATGTTATGTAAGTACTATTAAAAAAATCTAATAGTATTAGTTAATTAAGTAATATTGTGCATTGTTTAAATTAGAAGGTAAATTTAATCCAAATAAAATTTAAAAAATAAGATTGAAACATCAAGTTAAGGAATAAAAAATGCAATTCTTCCATAGAAAATGTACACAAAAACTTCTCCTAAAATTGTTTGCCTTGGTTAAGTTATTCTGAAAACTTCGATAGAAGAATAAAACGAAGGAAATATCACATCCAAAATCTCCCCAAAAATAAAAGTGAAAATGGGGAGATATTCAGAACTTTCAAGACAAGCCGTCAGTAACAATTTGTGAGTCATTAAGCTCAAAATATATACCATGCATGCTTCTTTATAAAAGAAAAATTATGCGATATATATATAAATATATTCCTCTCTCTTATATTACATTCCAACCCGAGAGAGAGAGAGAGAGAAGAGAGAGGATTATTAACTTTTGAACAGAGTGTGAAACTTGTTTGAAATTAGTTAAAATGAACCTAAGAGAAAAGAAAATTAGAAGTGGAAGTCCTGTTCTTGGTGGAAAGTTATGGAAAATATATTAGAGTTGAAATGAAGAATGATACGATAATAATAAACTTCAAATATTTTAAGATTGCCTGTTGAAGTACAACTCAACTCAATATCCTCCTTTTATAGTTGTTTTTTTGTTCCTAAAACAGAACCCTAGTTGGGGATCATAGAAGCTCAAATGTTCCTCTTCAAAATTGATGTTTTTAATTTTTTACTGACTCTCCTCCTTAGAGTTGTCGATGCTGTACATGTTTTCAGTTCAAACATTGTATTTTGCGGTTGGAGATTAATTACAAGTAAAATTTCACTATCAAAATAGAATGTTTCACTTTGACTGCAAATGTTCTCCTCCAATTGAAATTTCCAATGCCAACATTTTCTTCTGATTTAAAGTTAAACCATAAATTAAGATTAATTTTTATGCTAAATATTTCTTGGAAATGCAGCATTCACGGTATCATATTCATAGGTCTCTATATAGCCACTCAGATTGACTTATAGGGCCTTGAGATATAATCAGACTGTAAAAGGTCGGTTTGAACATTCATGTATATATGATGCTTGCTTTTTCCGTCAATTTGGAAAGGTAGCCAAATTTTATACTACACAAAAGTTTGGTTCAACCTCTCTTGCTGTGGGAAGACATTTTTAAGTGTTGGTTTGTGATCATAATTTTCTAAAATTAATTTTATTTCATTTTATTTATCAATAAATTTTATTATTTGAAAATTTTATTGAAATAATAATTTTAATTCATTTGTAAATCAATTCCTTTATTTGAAATGTATTAAAAATACATAAAATTTAATTAAAAAATATATTTTGATGATATCATAGTAAATACAATATTAAAAATGGGGTAAATTTTTATATAATATATATTTTATGTTAAATGAAATGAATTCTAGTAAAATTTTTACTAAATTTAGTAAATTACATAATGATATAAATGTAGTTAAAAGAAAATTTGTAAATAAAATGAAATAAATTCTTTTTTAACTTAGAGTCAGATATCATTTCAAAAAGAAATTTATTTAGAAGTAAAATAAAATTTTAATATTTTTATAACTAAAATGAAATTTTAATTTTAATTATGCTGAAATGGGCATAAAAAAATTCTTATTTTATATACGCAAGAGCAAGCGGTTTTACAATATCTACGATTAATAAGATAATGCATAATATTATAGTAATTGAAGAAAATAATTTCTATTATATAGTAGTGGTTCTAATATGTATATTAAATAAATAATTTATTTATTTAATATTACATATCAGAACCACTACTATATAATAGAAATTATTTTCTTCAATTATTATAATATTATGCATTATCTTATAAAAATAGTCTTATTTTTTACGGAAAGAGCAAAGGATTTTATATCAATAATATTCTCTGCGGTTAATAAGATAATGCACAATATTGTAGTAATTGAAGAAAATAATTTCTATTATATAGATGTGGATGTTGTGATTTATAATATTAAATAAATAAAATATTTTTATAATTTTAAATTGTCATGATGATCTTAATCACAAATAAATAAGGGTTTTTCCTTTTTATCAAAAGTGCCTTTCGAAAAAGAGTACCGGCGCGGCAGTGCCAGAGTGAAAATTCAATAGTTAGCGTGAGTAAATATGTTTCAATTTTTTAATTGAGATAAAATTTGAATATTATTATGTATTTTGAATGATACACATAATTATATAGAAATATTAAGAAGGCAATAATATTATATGTATTAAAAATAAAATTAAAAATTAAGTTTTAAATTTAGTATAGGATAAAAATAATCACGGATACACACACACACACATATATATATATATATATATATATATATATATATATATATATATATATGTAAATGTAAAAAGTATTCCTCTCAGCTAACTGTTAGTTGGAAGGAATTTGGTCTTCTCTTAGCTCACAAAATCAATTTTAGTTTAACATTAATCACCCACACGAGGATTGCTAGCTAGGCCTCCTTCCTTTATTTTCCTCGTTAAATCTTCAGAATTCAAAGCTCTAATCCGACTAAATCTTCCTTCTAATAAGTTCAAAATTGACTAGAATGAATCACGTGGATCTAGACTTATTTTCGTAATTATCTTCACAAGCATGCCAACGGCGAGTTAACTGATTTACATGGTTCAAAAATACTGTTACTAATTATAGACAAGAGCTAGAATCACGAAAATAACATTTATTTAAAAATGAAAAATTTATTAATACTATAATTTTTAAAGTAAATCCACATGATAAAATAAAATGGTGTTATTAATTAACATACTCACTTATATAAATTATTTTTAAACTTACATGTGGTGAAAATAAAAATATATTAAGAATTATCAAAATAAACAGATAAATTGAGGTGACAAAAATTAATTATGAAATTTAACAAAATTACCATTAGAGTAGTGTGTACGAAACTCGTTCATCATCTTTTAATAAAAAAAGCTAGCTAAATCTCGATGGATTCTAAAAGCTTCAACTATTGAAAGGCCAATAATTAATACTAATCGCATTAATTAATTAATATATGCATGATTTTTCTTAATTTTCCTCAGCCACCAATGCAACTTTTTGATTTTCTCATAAAAAAAATGCTTTCTCACTATTGTCATATTTGTTTCTTCCTCAGTGGTGTCGCTGTCTCACTGAATCCATCAATCAATTGGCGATTAGAAAATGTTGAAGCTTGCCGATTTTAACGTTTTCTCGTCTATATTCAATGCCTAATTCTTATCATTTTGACAAACGCTAGAATAACTGTTTTTCAATCGCTGAAGTTGCGACATTTTGCTTAATTTATAACTTGTTAATTTGATTGATGTTGGAAATTTATATCATAAACAAAGAAGAAAGTCACATAAGAACACATATATTATCACACCATAATAGATAGACAAACTAATATTAATAAGTAAGAAAAAAAGATGAAGTATGAAAGTGAAAAAAACCAATTCGAGGCACGCTATGGTAGGCACTTTCTTTAGAGTAGATTTATGTCGTTACCTTGATGCAAATAGTAATTGTTAACGTTCTACTCCCAAGATACAATAAACTACTCAATACCTTCTAATGTGTATTCAAATAGAAGATATAATGAACTCTAAATTTCTCAACTATTCTTTTAAGAATTTTAAAGATAGAGATATATTCTCTTAAAGATTATGTACGTTTCTATTTCAGATTTCCTATTATAATATATATATATATATATATATATATATATATATTTCCAATAGGGTGCGTTTGAACCAATGTGTTGTTTCATAAAGAAACATGTTCCTCCACAAGAAGACATGACTTTTTTTTTCTTAAAAAAAGGTTACATAAAATAGTTACATAGATTTTTGAATCGCATATCAAATATATATACATATAATAACAATCCCCCACATGATTCATAAATTTTAAAAAAAGAATATATAAGAGCAGTCTTTTACAATGCTTTCAGTATAGGTGTCTTGTGGACTTGAACCTTACTTAGTATGAATAAAATTCCAATCGGAAGAACCATAGTGAATTGAAGTCTTGAACTAGGATTTTCTAGCCTAATCTTCAATTTATCATACACATTGTATGAGATTTTATTGAGTTTTTTAACGGGATCGCACTTTAATGGCCTTGTGCTAGTATCTTGATTCTTGAGTGCTCTAGAGATAAACTTAACCTCATAGGTTGTGGCCTCACAACCACACTCAAATAGGTGAATTCTTCAAGGACATGTGTAACCGAAGCATATCCTACATAATTTGTTATGAATTCATTAAGAGCATGAGCTCTTCCTAACCGTTACAATAAGTACCATATGATCATAGTGGGACTAAAATAAATTGGTACTTCTCTAATTATTATGCAATTTGTTGTTACCATATTGAACCTTCTTTATGGGATCTCCAATTAGAAGGTTGGGTTGCCACTTATAGTAATTATTTTTTTTTAACTTATAGCCTTCTCCCATCCCTTTTGAAAATTCTGTGACTTGTTTTCTAGCCAGTCCTTTTGTTAATGAATCTGCAATATTTTTCGTAGAAGGAATATATTCCAATGATATTACTCCATTTTTAATTAAACCCATGATTGATTTTTGCCTCAAGCACATATGTTACTTTTGCTCATTTGAGTTCTTTTGCTTGCATTTTGCAATAGTAGCTTGATTGTCACAATTTAAGTAAATCAATGGAATTGGCTTTTCAACAATTGGAATATCCATTAATACATTCTTAATCTATTTTGCTTGTTGTGCTGTTGCATCAAGGGTTATCATCTTCAGATTCCATAGAGGATTGAGAAATGCATGTTTGCTTAGAGGATTTTCATGCAATAGCCACTCTACCTAAAGTAAATAAATATCCTGTGGTGGCTTTAAGTCTCATCTGAATTAGAGATCCAATTTGCATTGCTATAACCTTCAAGTACAATGAGATAACCTGAATAATGTTTACCAAGTGATATGGTACCCTTAAGATATTTAAGTATCCTTTCTAATGTTGTCCAATGATTTAAATTAGGATTACTCGTATATCTACTTAATCTTCTTACTGCTTGTGCTATGTCGGCCTTGTAGCATTTGTAAGATACATGAGTGAGCAATAATTTGAGAATACAATAATTGAGAAACAAGCTCTCCCATATTTTTCTTTAGTCTTACATTAGGATCATAAGGAGTATTCATGAGTTTACAATCATACTTATTGAATTTTTTCAATATTTTCTCAATATAATGTAATTATATAATTGTAATACCCGTAGAATTTCTTAAGATCCTTATTCCTAAAATAACATTTTCCTCTCCTAAATCTTTCATGTCAAAATTATTTGACAAGAAATTTTTAGTCTCCTTGATTATACTCAAATTGCTACCAAAGATGAGAATATCATCAACATACAAGCATAATATAACACATCCAAGATTGGTAAATTTACTATAAACACATTTTTCTGAGTCATTTATCAAGAACAAATTTGATAGGACAACTTGATTAAATTTTTCATACCACTGCTTTAGTGCTTGTTTCAATCCATATAAGGATTTAATTAATCCATATAAGGATCCTCTTCCATTAGATATGTGTAAAAATCATTTTCAAAATTTTTTTCTACTCTTGCTCTCTTGCTTCTTCTCAATTCTTCGATGTTGTTCTTGTCATTTTCATCATGCTCTGCCAATTTTGGAGTGCAATCAGAAGGTTTAAATTTACTCATAGTATTTTTCAAGGGCAAGATATCCTCGAAAAATATGATATCTCTTAATTCCATGATAGTGTTTACATTTATACCATTAATTTCAGATTTTATTACTAAAATCCTATAAGTCACACTATCTTGGGAATAACCCACAAGAATTCCATATATTGTTTTGGATCCCTAATTTCTTCCTTTTATTTTTTGGAATTTTTACTTTTTCCAAACACCCTCACATTCTTAAATAATTTAAATTTGGTTTCCTCCCTTTCCATAATTCATATGGAGTTTTGTCTAATTTTTTATGAGGAACTCTATTTAGAATGTGACATGCAGACAAAAGTGCTTCATTCCATAAATTATTAGGGAGTCCAAAACTTGATAATATACAATTTACCATATCTAACAAAGTTCTATTTTTTCTTTCTGCTACACCATTTGACTGAGGTGTTTAAGGAGGAGACACTTGATGGATAAAAGGTTTGAAAATTTTATAGAAATATATTCTCCTCCTATATCAGTACACAAAATTTTGATCGTCTTTTGCTTATGATTTTCAAGTTCATATATATATATATATATATTAAACATACTCAAAGCCTCAACTTTTGTACTAATTGAAAAAATATAACAATACTTGATGAAGTCATCTATGAAAGTAATAAAGTATCTTTTACCATTTCTAGAATAAGCTTAAATATCACAAACATCATGTGTACTAACTTTAAGATAGAGGATTCCCTAGTTATAGATTTAAAAGGTTTTCTAGGTAACTTAGATTGCTTACAAATTTCACACTTTTTATGTAAATTTAAATCAAATTTAGGAATAAGATCTAAATTCATCATTCTCTTAATAGATGTATAATTAACATGACCTAAGTGACCATGCCAAACATTATCACAATGAACAACATAATAAAGAGAGGAAATATTACTAGTATTTTTATTACTAGAATTAACATTTAGGACATTCAACTTAAAGAGACTATCAAGTATATAACCTTTACCAATAAAAGACTCATTCCTACTAAGTACAACTTTATTAGACTCAAATATTAATTTGTAACCATCTCTAATAAGAAGAGAGCCACTAATCAAAATTTTCCTAATGTCGGGCACATGTTGCATATTATGAAGAGGCAAAGTCTTCCCAAAAGTTAGTAACAAATTCATCTGTCCTTCTCCCTTCACTTGTGCCATAACTGTATTGTCCATGTTCACAGACTTTCCTTCAATTGGCAGATATTTTGTGAATAAAGATTGGTCAGCACATACATGTATATTTGCACTGGTATCAATCCACCAATTAGTAGATGCACAAACTAAATTGACCATAGGAATGATAGAAACATACCTCTTATCAATTTCACCAGTCACAACATTAACTTGAGAAGCCAGTGTCTTAAAAGTTTTCTGACCTTTGCGGTGGCAACAAAGTCTTGCCTTATGCCTTGGTTTTCCATAAACAAAGCAACATATCTTTTTCTTCTTGTTAACATTAGATTGCCTTTTAAAGGAATTGTCCTTTGAAAACTTCCTCTTTTTAGAATTTGAATTTTTTTCTTCCATAATATTCACTTTATCATCAAACTCATTGGACAATTTATCCTTATCTCTTTGTTTTTCTTCTATTTGAAGAGAAACAATTAAGTTGTCTATGGTCATATTTTCACATTTATATTTTACAGATAAAGCAAATGATTTCCATTTTGGATGAAGTTTCTCAAGTAAAGCACCCATATGAAAATTTTCACTTATTTCAATTTTCTTTTGATTTAGTTCATGAATAGAAGTTGAAAATATTGTGCTTGTTCCACTATAGATTTATTATCACTCATTTTAAAGTTCATATATTTTCCTATAATATAATTATCAAGACCTTCATCTTCTTTATCATACTTCTTTTCTAATGCTTCCCACAATTCACATGCAATTTTGGTAGTGCAAAAAATATCATACAAATTACTAGACAAAGCAACCAAAATATGACCAAGACAAAGGTAATCCTTATCTAGTTTAGTTTGTGATATGGTTTTGTCTTGACTTTGAGGATCTAGAGAATTAATATTAGAGTTTGTATTCTCAAAAGTATTAGAATTTGAAATTTGATTTGAAAGATTAACAGGGTTAGATATAACAGAGAACAGACCTAAGGTTGTCAACCAATAAGGCATTTGATTTTCCCATTTACGAAAATTTTATCCAGAGAATTTTTTGGTTTTATAGAAATGTGTTCTTTAAAAGAAACCATTTTTTTAAAAAAATAAAAGATCTACTCTGAAAATGTTGGAAATCTATATCATAAATAAAGAAGAAAGTCACATAAAACACATATATTATCACACCACAATAGATAAGCAAACTAATATTAATAATAAGAAAAAGAGATGAAGTATGAAAGTGAAAAAATCAGTTCAAGGCACGCTATAGCAGGCACTTTCTTCAGAGTAGATTTTTGTCGCTATCTTGGTGCAAATAGCAATTGTTGACATTCTACTCCCAAGATACAACGAACCACTCAATACCTTCTAATGTGCACTCAAATAGAAGATATAATGAATTCTAAATCTCTTAACTACTTTTTTAAGGAAATTTTAAAGATAAAGATATATTCTCTTAAAGATTATATACGTATCTATTTCAGATTTCTATTACATACATACATACATACATACATACATACATACATATATATATATATATATATATATATATATATATATATATATATATTTTCAATAGGTGTGTTTGAACTAACATATTATTTGATTCCAATGGGTGCATTTGAACTAATGTGTTGTTTCATAAAAAAACATGTTCCCCCATAAGAAAACATGACTTTTCTTTTTTTTAAAGAGAAAAATGGTTACATAAAATAGTTACATAAAATTTTCAATCACATATCAGATATATATACATATAATAATAATAATCAATAAGTTATAAATTAGCTTTTAAAAGTATTTTTCATACTAGTTTATAAGATATATAGTGTAGTTTATAAGTTCTGATTTAATAAATTACTTAAAGTAACTTATAACTTAGAGTAGTTTATAATTTATAAGCTACTACTTTTTTAAATTCTTTTTGAATTTATTTTTATTTTTTATTAATTTACAACTCATACCTTTTGTAATGTAAATCTAAATAATTTTTATAAAATATAATTAATTTAATTTTAATGTAATTATATTCTAATTTTAAATTATAAATATATAAATATATATGTAAATAAATAATATCATAAATTATAATTAATTATATTTTAAGTAATTATAGTTTTATAAGAAATAATAAAATAAAAATTATATAAGTAAATAAATATATAAATTTATAAAATATAATTAATTAAATATTAAATATTACACTTTTATTTTAAACTTTTTAATTATGTTAATATAATTTAATTTTTTAAAAAATATAAATTATTTTACTTATATATCTATTTCTATTAATATATCATTTTATGTCATTTTACAATTTCATTTAGTTCAAGAACTAATTTTATAAAATATTCTAGCTAACTTATCAGTTATTAACTAACTTATCAACTAATTTATCAGTTAAATTATTAGTTATTTGCACGAAATGAAGCTTAACTTATAGAATTGAATGTATTTTATTTGAATAAAATTAATTTTAATTTATTTATAAATTAATATTATGAGAATTATGTTAAAAATAAGAATTTTAATTTATTTATCAATAAATTATTTTATTTAAAATATATAAAAAAGGATTAAATTTAAATAAAAAATAGATTTTATTGTTATTATAGTAAATAAAATGCTAAGAAAAGAGTAATTTTTTATTATAACTTGTGTTTTAGGTTAATAAAATAGAATAAATTTTAGCAAAATCCTTATTAAATTTAATGAATTTCATAAAGATATAAATATAATTAAAATAAAAATTATAAATGAAATTAAATAAAATATTTTACTACTTAAATTTAAATGCCATTTAAAGGTATTATAAAAAAATTAAATAAAATTTTATTTTTAACTATTCAAAATAGAGGGTTAACGTGCATGCACATAAAAATTTGAATTCAAATTTAGTATATAATGAAAAAAAGATATTCTAAAGATAATGTCTCCATTTTATACAATAAATAAATTAGTTTATAACTTATTAATCTTATCAATAAGTTATAATTTATTATTTAGAGATATTTCATATACTAGTTTATATAAACTTTAGTTTAATGGGCTCTCTTGAATAGCTTATAAGTTACTTTTTTTAATTATTTTTTAAATCTATCCTTATTCTTTTTTATTAATTTATGACCTCATAAAATGTAATTAATTTAATTTTAATATAATTATATTCTTATTTTAAATTATAAATATGTTAAAGTACATATTTAAATAAATATATAATGTCATACAATATATTGTATTTTAAGTAATTATATTTTTTTCAGAAATAATAATAAATAAAAATTATGTAAGTAAATAAATATATAAGTTTATAAAATATAATTAATTGAATAATAGATATTATATTTTTATTTTGAACATCTTATATCAATATAATTTAATTTTTAGATGAATATGAATTATTTAAATTTATATATCTATTTCTATTAATATATCTTTTTTATGTTATTTTATAATTTCAAATAATTCAATAACTAATTTTATGAAATGCTGATTATACAATTTGTTAATTTATTAATTACTAACTATTAGTTATAAGATATTAGTTAACTTATTAATTACTAATTAATTTATTAACTATCTCCTACTTGCATGAAATAAAACTAATATCAAATATTGTTACATCATTAAAAGTGCCAACTTATTCTCTCTATAATTTTGTATAGTTGATCATAACTAGTACAAATACATGGTTTATTTAATCCCTTCAGGAAACTTAATATTTAATCCTTATTTATAAAAATAATAATTATTATATGCCTATATATATATATATATATATATATATATAACTACCAAAGTTAATTCTTTATTTTTTTATATTATAATTATTATTATTCAACCCTTGCTACCTCTATCATCGATGTAACTTCTAATTTTCTCATAAAATGCTTTCTCACTATTGCAATATTTGTTTTTTTTTCTTTTGCGGTGTCATTGTCTCGCTGAATCCGCCAAACGAATGGCGCACTACTACATTACTACATATACATAAGTACTTTCTAATGTAAGTTATTTAATAGATTTAGACATTATTGTATGTTAAACAATTTCATAACAATTTTATAAATGATTAAAAAAATAATATCAATTTTTACATATATAAAACTATCATCATTTCTTTGTGTGAATTATGATACAAAGATTTTTAATAACATTAAATGTTAATTTTTTTTTATAAACAATCGATGTTATATTTTATATAACACATTAAATAATAAAAAAAGCCCTAATTTCTATCACTCTAACTAGGCTATCATCTCCATCCCAATTTTAACAATTTTAAGTAAAAAAATTTGAAAATAGTGAAATGTTACTTCTAAAATTGAGTGCTTCACTATGGGTATTTGTTGCTTGCTATATGATGTTAGTATTTTCTAAAAAGGTACTCAAATACAATACTTATAAATGCAATAAGTAATATTTATTTAAATTTTATGTATAATATTACACCAAATGTTAAATAAGATGAATAAAATTAAGTTTTTTTACCTATATAAACTTGTAAAAGCTGGATCAAATTGAATAGTAATAAAATATAATTAATTATGAAACAAAAAATTGAATTGCAAGAATAAATGTAAAATATGAAACAAATCTTTACCTTTATCTTTTGTACTTTTTTGGTGTGTGTTAAACTTCATATTTTTATTCATGAACTAATAGAGCCTTAGTTTTGCAAAATAATTAGAGAGTATATACATAAGATTGAAGAGAATTATCTTAATGTTAGAAAGTAAGCATATCTTATTACAAAAGAGAAATTTTAGGGAAGAAAGAGTTTTGAGATAAAATTTTCAATTGGCACTATAAATTCACTTTTCAATTGGCACTATAGATTCACTTTTTTATTTTTATTTTTTTGGTTTTTAACTCAGGCCCTACTTTTCATACTCTTTTAAATTTATACATCGATTACTAAAAAAATCCAATATCTATAATAAATATAGGTCATTCTAATATAGAATTTTGTACATCAATTATTAAATAGAACTGATATCATAACATAAGAAATTTGTTTGGCCAACTTTTCCCATAATTTTTCAAAAGGAATTTTATAATTTTAGTATAAATTTTGTAAGAATACTAATATTATTTTATGAATTAATGAATTTTGTTTTTAATTTAACTTTCTTTAAGTGAAGTTGATAGGATTAAAATTATTTTTTACATTATGAAAAATTTCTTTTACAATTAAATAGATACAAATAGTAACATATTGAAGTAAATGAAACAAATGAGAAATTGATGATAGCTATAGTGTAATTTTGGGTTGATATTATTGTACTATGTAAAACTAGGAAAAATGGCTAAAAGTGCAGAAAAATTTGATGAAAAATCTAGAAAAATCCAGGTTATACTTGAGTATGGTAATTGAATATAATCTTGAAAACTTTTATTAGCAAATTATACTTAACTACCATAGTCAAATGACTCAAAAAGGCATTGCCTTTGGGAACAAATACTCGAATATGGCCAAAGGAATTAACTCCTAAGAGTCATACTTAACTATTATATTCGAGTATTACAAATCTAGTAGTTTTGGGTTGAGTATATTTGAATACGATAGTCAAATATGAGCTTCAACTTTTGCCTTTGAAAACTCGTATTTGAATACTTACTTAAATATTATTTTGTTTTCAAGAAATAACTTGTATATTAGCATGTTAGGACAATATAAGATAGTGCAAATAAATCATAAAATGAGTTATATGGTGTTAAAGACAATTAATTGCAGGGCAATTTAAATGTTACATGTAACTGAGTTATGAATGTAGCTATGTGTGTGATTAATGACAAAATCCTAGATGATATGAAATCATGTGAATTTATATGGAATATGATTACATATTGTTGTAGCAATGGACAAAATAAAATGAAAAAGATGTGAATTAGTATCGGATTCTAGAAAATAATTTTTAAGTGGGAAGATAGATAGTGGAGGGAACAAGAGTAAAATTTGTTAGGGGTAAATGACCTAAAAAGAACAAAGTGGTTTAATTACTCTTTACTATCTATCCATGATATTTTTTGTATTTTTTTTATTAGTGAATGTGAATGTGAATGAAAATATTGTTGAATATGATAGAATATGCTTGAGGTAAAAATATAATTATGTACGCACTTTATTAAGTAGATTATTAGCTTACTTATTTAATGATTCACTCTTTAATTGTATTCTTTCTTTACAAATGTACCTGTAGAGTCTTTTCTTCCATCAGTAGCTTAGCAATGAATTTGTCCTTGAAATCTGGTCATGTGCAATCATAGTCAGTAGTAGCTTGTAAATAAAAGTGTTTTAGGTTGTATAGAAAAGCTGTAAAGTCAAGATAGTAGAAATACTTTTGTAAATATACTTGTACACACTTTTGAAATATTTATAAAATTAGTTTTTTCATTAATTTTTGTGTAATGATAGTAAAGTTAGGGTTGAACATGATGGTGAAAATCAAGAAATAGGTTCTATGTTGGTCATAACTTAGAGAGTTGTGAAAATCATCAATATAATTTACAACGTAACCACTTATTCCTCATATTAAAAAAATTAAAATTTCTATTGCAAATTCTCATTTGTTAAAGAGATACCTATTTTTGTCATGCTAAATTTCTTGACCAAATTCTACAAATATTAGTTATTCATTTCTTGTTGTATTGGATAAAATATGAGAACAACACATATAATCGATGTTGCACAATTAGAAACGCTTTAAATCTTATGAATTATGAATTTCTTATCAAACTATGAATATTTTATAATCGTGAGCATTTCATCCCAACAAGATAACTATAGTTTGATGAAAAGCTCATAATCATAAGATTTAAACTAATTTTAATTGTGCAACAAGATGGTATGTTATCCTCTTGTGCTACTGAAATAAAATATATAATGAAAAAGAAATTTATAAACAATCAGGAACAATAATAGATATCAATTAATAAAAAAAATTACAAAGTAAATATTTTATATTTTCTAACAAGATGATTTGAATATCTTTTTTACCATGGTTATAGGAAACTAATATCCTAATTTATTGATGTTTAACTTTCGACATCAATCCTTTATTTTAATTAACGTGATCAATTACTTTTAATTTTAAAAATGCATGTCACTGCACCAACTTATAACATTTATATTTTATTATAATTAATGTTAGAAGTTATTTATAATTACAAAAATACCATTATATATATCTGCATATATCGCTTTTTAACATAGGCGATGTTAACGTGGCGATGTAAGTACGTATATGCAGTAGCGTGGTTAGTAAAAGTTTAAAGCTTAGCAATTTCAACGTTTTCTTTTCTGGTCTATATTAATTCATGCATAATTATTGTCATTTTGATATACGTTACAATAACTGTTTTTTAAATATTTATAGTTGTAAATTCTGAATCAGACCATAATTCAATGCGTATGGATAAATAACTGAATTTGAATTCAGAATATAATTTAAAATTTTTTAAAATAAAATTAAATAGCATTGTATCATTAAAAGTGTTGACTTATTCTCTCTTCAATCTTTTATAGTTGATAGCAAGTACAAATTAGAGAGAGAGAGAGAGAAAAAAAAATCAAACAGATTTAACAACTTACCATAGCTCTAGTTGAGGCAGAAATAAAAAGAAATTCTTATTCATATAATATAAATAATAATAATAATGGAATAATAAAAAATCGTATTTACTCTTGTAACACCTTCCCAAAAGGTTTGTCAACATAATGGTTGAACTGAAAAATAAAAAATTAAAATCACAGAAAATTGATCGAAGTAAATTGATATTCAACTGTTAAAAGAAGTAAAATTCTAAAATTAGCTTGTAGCGGAGGGAGATTTGAAAATTTTAAACTATCACAAACTGAATTTTAAAAAGCCGTCAATGTTCAATTTTTTTTACTATTATTTCATTCTTTAATAATGTAAAATAAATATTATAAAATATAATTTCATGTTAATAATATTTATAAATTTTTTATGGTTGTAATAAGTTGGTTTTTATTTAAATACTAGATTATAACTCGTGTACACGGGTTGCAATTTTACATAATTAAAAGTTATTAAAATTATAATAAATATATCAATTGACAATTTAATATTATTAATAATGTATGATTAAGTATCTTTTAAAAAGAAAAATATAAAATTATATTTACATTGAATAGTTTATAAGTTTTAAAATACTTCATTGAATACAATATTAGTTGAAATATTGGAATTATCAATCATTTTATTATGAATTAGCTTAGTTGCAAATGTTTTTAATTAATTAATTAATAAATATTCTATGTAAATTAATCTAAAAAATTATTAATTTACTTATTATAAATATATCTTTCATCTATTTTTAAAGAAGAGAAGTTGTTTGAGGAATAAAAGATATTATATTACTATTAATTAATTTAAAAAATTAATTCTAACTTATGTATGACCATCTCTCTATTTTATTTGTTATTTTAGATAACTTTTTTTATTATTTATCTATATCTTTAGAAAATCAAAAATTAAATTATTAACTTTTCTCAATTTTACTCTTAATATCCTAATAAATAATTAGTCACTTTACATATCTAATTAGTGGTTTTTAGTAAAGAATAAATTCATAAATTAAAATTATTTTTTCTTAAAATTGCGGTTAATAATTGCTCTCTTTTAATTCTTATACATTTACCTTAATGATAGATACAAATAAAGGAGCCAATAAATAATTAGAAAATTTTCATATAAATACTTTATTTATATTATAATAATTAAAATTGAACTTTCATATTATGTATCCTACTAATAAAATTCATGAAAAATTTAACACTAATAAATTTCAAAGTTTTACCTAAAAAATATGCCTTAATCATTAATTAATATATGTAAATTACTAATTTATCTAAAAGAAAAAAATTTTAACTTGATCATTTACATACTTTAATCAATTAATTTTGTAGTAATTATCAATTTTGAACTTAATCTAATTTTTTAATTTAATCAAAATTATTAATATAAATCAAATATGATTGAGATCAAAGAGATTATGGAAATACAATAAATAAGGAAAAGAAATTATGGAGATTACTTTAAAAAGGAAGAAAATGCATGAAAATTAGAAAATTTATTAAATTAAATAAAGAAATTAGAGAGATTATAAAAATATAATAAATAAAAAAATAAATCAAGAAGATTTTTATTAATTTAGTATAAATTATTATATATAAATGAAAGATCTAATTCTTTGTGTTGATTGTCTGATTGTGATTTACCATGATATAATATTTATTAAGAAGAGATTGATTATATGGGTGTGACTTATCTTAGTATAATATTCATTAAAAAAATTGAAAAATTGACACATGATGAGTTATAGGAATGATGCTTGTCATAATAAGAGGAAGAAATTATCATGGTTAATTGATAATATAAAGATTATATCTCAAGATTGAAAATTAATATAAATATCACATATTTATGTAATTGGAAATCTCCCATCTAAATACAATAAATATGAAAGCTCTAACTTTATAGACGTCATGTAAACTGTGTTTGATTGTCATGGCTAATTGCTTGTAATACTCAAATATATAGTAAAATGATTCTTATATTATAAAAACATATATAGGAACTAGTGATTGTAATAAAAATAAATTACAAGTAAGATTTTAATTTATTTAAATTATCAACATTAATCATATATATGAATACATTTAAAAGCGATTTAAGTGGTTAAATTTAAGCCTAAAATATGAATAAATTAAGAAAATTGATTCGATTGGAAAAAATTAATACAAGTAACTTAGAAAATTGATGTAAATTACTAAAAACGATCTGAACCACATCTTCGTGATGGTTAAATCGCATAACACCCCAAAACGTGGCTCCAAATCGCAATTTAACGACATCAGCCCACCGCTATGAAGGTCTTGGAGGTACTTCATTGAACGGGAATCTCAATCCCTCTGCAAGCTTCTAGAAAAGTTCATTACAGTGAAATAGTCCCAGTACATCGGTCATTTTGTCCCAATGTGTCTCCAATCATTCATATTGTCAGAGAAACTTTGATAGCAATATGTAAAGAGCCGTGATACATATTCACATTCCAGGTGATGTTAATTGATAGTGTTATATTTATGCGAAAGTGAAAAGTATAAATTATAATTATTAAATAAAATATTAAAAATTGAATTGAAATATAAAATTATATAATTTTTTAAATAGTGTTATAATCTTTGTAAATAGTTGTTTAATTTTTTATTCTATTTTAATTTTCATCATTAATATAATATTTAACCATTATAATTCACTTCTCTTATCTTTTCTATATATATATATATATATATATATATGATCCTTTTACATCCTCTCAAATTCATTATTTTGTATACCTAATTGATTTTTAAATCTTATCACTATTTGAGTAAAACTAGAAAATGATAAATTCAGACTTCTTTAATAATCATACTAAAATCAATTTACTTCTAACCCTACCGATTCTCCAATACAAGGGTGAGAGTACACTCACCTCCATAAATACACAAACAAGTGTGCGAGTATGTCATGCCTTGCATCACACGAGTGAGGTATAGACAGATTAAGGCAACGACAACGTTTTTGCTAACCCATGTTATTTACTCAAACTGAGCTCAGAAATTATTAATGAAGAAAACAGTTTTATCACAGACAAACATTTTAAATGAAATTATACCAATAAATAACTCAAGTCAGTCAAAATCAAATTATACATGCCCAATATATATGAATCGGTTTACAAGAGTATCGTTGTATTACATAGCAAGGACATTTGACAAAGATTAATTGTGCAATTACTTTTTCTTCTTAAAAAATAAAACGTATTAGGCCGCCGGCTCTGTAATATTGAAATGGCTAATCAGAGGAAGCATTCCATGAGAGCACCACCACTCTCCAAAGTTACGCCTATAAAATTACAAATACACGTAGTAAAATAATTATTACTACAAAGTTACTGATATACTTGTACATTTAACAGAGTATACATCAATTTTTGACTGATGTCTTATCAATTTTTTTTGTCCATTATTAGAAAATTACAGACTTACTTTAGAAAAGTAGACTTCAGTTTTGAATTATTATTTTATAATGTCAATTAAAAATTTGTTATAAAAAAGAAGTATTATGTTAATTTTCTAACAAAAACCACCGTCTTTTCTTACAAGTCACACCACTTGATCATTGGCCACATTTAATGACATCATGTTATTTTATTAAATGTTTGATTTACTACTTTAGTAATTTACATAACCCATATTATATTACATTTCTCCTCCTAAAAAAATTTATTTCCTTCAACTCTTTATTCTATACAATGTCCCGTAACATTTTTTATTGTACTACTTCCAACTTGAAATATATCTAAAACTCCTAAAATTACAATATTACAACTTTATAATACATACAGACTCCATATTAAACAAAAAATAATATACATTTTATCTTAATTATAGTACATAATTTCAAATTCAATATATGCAATTCATAATAAATAAAGTAGATATGTTTTCCCTCTGCATTTCATTGGCTTTGTAATATTGAAATGGTTAAACAAAGGAGTTGCTCAATAAGAATGGGGGTGGCCACCACTTTACAAATTCACCACTATAAAAAGTACAAATACATGTAGCAAAATAAGCACTAATATCAAATTTTGATGTTGGTTATATAGTCAATATGAAGAAAGGTCATAATGCCCATTTTTTCTTTAGAAAAATCAATGTGTTTTTTTTTAAATATTCAAAACTTTTTTACAACTTATATCTAAACATTGATATGAAATATTTATAGAATATTTTTTTAAAGTCAATTTTTAGCTTACCCACGTGAATGTTTATAGTAAAAATTGAATAAACCTAGCATTTTGCAAAAATGTATATTTAAGTTAAAATATTTGAAAAGTCATAATTTCTCACTTAGTTATTTGTTTAGGGTTATTTTTATTTTATATAATTTTTCAAGATCTATCGATTTGCAAATTGCTAACAATGGCTTCCCTCCCAAAATCATGAAATTGATCATTTTCTTGAGCATTTTTTTCTTTTAACTTTTTCTCCATATCTCATCATTGTTTAGCTATTTTTGGACTTTGTGGTAATATCTTATTAAACATATAATAAGCACCTAAAACTTAGATACAATCTAAAAAGTTATACAAAGGAAATATAAATAAAATTTTCTAAAAAAGTTTAGGTAAAAAACTTGAAAAGTGAAAAAGGCAAAGGTTCGAGAAATAAAAGCAAGAAAGTTATCTCTTAAATTTTGAATTAGTGGCTTGGAATTGGACATTTGCTTCATGTTCAATGTTATTTGAAGAAGTATAAGTAGCTTATTGATTTGTGGTGAAGAATAGAGTAAGATCTAAGGTTTTGCAAAAGGAGTTCGACGAAGATAAAAATTGAGCTTGGAAACAAGTAGAAGGGAAAATAAGAGTAATAATGAGTAAAAAATAAGATCTATTTTATTTAGACTACAAAAATGTTATTGTTCCCATCACTTTAAGCATCAATTATTTTAGAAACCAATGTATAAAGTCTAGTAGGAAGAAGAAAACAATGGTTATTAACATAATTGACATTATTAACATAATTGTATTAATAACTAATGCTTGAAATTTCATTATTTTCTTTCATTTGTATGCTTAAGATGGTGATTGTAATTTAAGAAAGTTTAACTAATTGATGAACTCTATTATTATATATCATAGTAGGAATTATATCTAATTATTACTACAATATGCCTTAGAAAGAATTACACATTGATCATTTTATGTTGAATTAGTAAGATTCATCTTTATATATCATTATGAAAGTTTATTATGATGTATGTATTTTTAACCTTTGGATTTGGACGTAAGAGTACTTCTTTTGAAAAGACAACAAGATTTTAGGTTCATTGATAGGTTGACCTTTTATTTTGTCATGATCACTTCAATTTTTTGTTGTGGACATAGTGTTTTCCTTATATAAAATAATTTAGGAACCAATGTGATTCTCAAATATAAAGATTTCTATTTCTATAAAGGACGCTTTGAGTGGAGAAAGCAATCCAAGGCAACAATTACATTACTTATTTGAAATATTATTTACTTTAAATGTTATGAAAGAAAATATTTGATAGAGTACATTTTTTCTCACACTAGTTTACATTTTACAAAAAACAAAGTGCTAAGTTTATCTACAAACTAGTAATTATTACTCACAACTTATAGCCATATCCATGCCTTTACTAATAAAGTTATGCGCCTTATGTTTTTTAGAATTAACTAACATCTATTTGGATATACCATGATATTTTTAAAATTTTTATAAAATTCAATATAATAATTTTTTACTTAACTAACATCAAAATGTAAAGCATTTAAAGGTTGCAGGGAAAATGAAATAATTTAAGATATCCATTTTAGAATTGATTGATATCCATTTGAATATGGTAGCATTTTTTAAATTATTAAAAAATTTAAAATATCAATTTTTTTACTTAACTAGCATCAAAATGTATGACATTTAAAAGTTGTTAGGAAAAATGACAAAACTTAAAACTTCAATTTTAGAATTAATCCACATCTAAAGGTATTGCAAAAACCTAATAAGAAAAATATCAAACTTTAACATGTTAGTTTTAACATGAATCAACGTCTAAAGTGATAGCATTTATGAGGTTACTAGGAAACTGAAAAAACTTAAAATATCAATTTTGTATATAATTGTCATCTAAAAGTATTTCAAATGATTGGTTAGGAAATGTAAAAAATAAAAACATTAATTTTATACTTGACTAACTTCAAATGGCATGGTATTCATTTTTGTTCATTTGTATGCTTAAGATGGTGATTGTAATTTAAGGAAGTTTAAGTAATTGATGAACTTTATTATTATATATCTTAGCAAGAATTGCGTCCAATTATTACTACAATGCACCTTAGAAAGAATAATACATCGATCATTTTATGTTCAATTAGTAAGATTAATCTTTATACGTCATTTTGAAAGTTTATTATGATATATGAATTTTTAGCCTTTGGATTTGTGCATAAGATTACTACTTTTGAAAAGACAACAATATTTTAGGTTCATTAATAGTTTAACCTTATTTATTGTCATGATCACTTTAATTTTTCATTATGAACATAGTGTTTACTTTATATAAAATAATTTAGGAACTAGTGTAATTCTCAAATACAAATATTGCTATTTCTATAAAGGATGCTTTGAGTGGGAAAAGCAATCCTAGGTGACAATTGCATTACTTATTTGAAATATTATTTAGTTTAAATGTTATGAAAGAAACTATGTGATAAAGTACATATTTTCTCACACTAGTTCACATTTTACAAAAAACAAAGGGTTAAGTTTGTTTACAAACTAGTAATTATTACTCACAACTTATAGTCATATCCATACCTTTACTGATAAAGTTATGCACCTTATGCATTTTGATTACATATATTTTATTGCTAATGATTGATCAATAAAATTTTCCCTTCGATATCAAATATCTACTTCTTAAGCATAGTGGGGCCATATACTTATAAGATCACATATTTCCTTTTTACTTCTAACTTGGCTTGAAAATTCTTGGTGGTTAAAGGTTGTGTTTTGCTCATTTTCTCTATAATTTTAGTAGATATTTCCATTCTTACCCTATTTAGCTAGCCTTTATGTACCTTCTGAATTAGGATAATTTTTTTCATATTTTTAATTGATCCTAATTTTAATTTTTATGAATCTAATGATGTGTTTTCTAATGATTGTGCTCTATTTCCATAGTCAAAGGCATGGTCTTGCCATTAAAGTTATTTTTGTAGAAAATAAGCTTCTTGTTTCTATTACAGCTGGGATGAGTTGAAAGATCTTCAAATTTTTCATATGAACTTTTACCTTATTTGCACAATTATCATTAAATGAACTATTTTTACAATTAAGAAATTGATTAAATTAGTCTTGTTAATTGAAGTTTTTCTCTTGTATATCAATTGGATTATTGTCCTTATATGAAGTTATTATCTAACTATAAATGAATGACAATCCTCCCTCTTTCTCTTTTCCTTCCTAAATTCAACTCAAATTTGAATTTATTAATGGCCTAAAGTTACTTAGATTAATGGCCCACTTCATGACTAAATGACTCTCTTGCTTTGTTGAATAAATTATGATTAATTCTTTTTTTGCAAGCCATAATTACAAGAAATGAACATGGCTCACTTTTATAAGCAAGACCCTCTTCAAGATCCCTTTTCTACTAATTAGGATGTCATGATGGTCCTAATAATAGGATTTAAATTATGATGTTGAAAGCATTTTAAGATAAATAATTCAGTCGTATAATGTTTGACGATCTATCAAAATATCTTTTTTTCTACCAAAAAAGGGGTTTCTTAGTGAGGGGTCTAGATTTTAATACTCAGCATTATAAAGACTATTTGAAAGATTTAGAGATCTCTTAAAGTTTTTTAGAAGGACTTGTACCTACACTTTACTTATGAAAATAAAGATTCTATAAAGCATTTGGAAGGACTTTAGACAAGGATCCTTCCAAATGCTTTGTAAAATCCTTATGCTCATTGCTAGAAATGTTAGTACAAGTCTTTGGAATGAATCCTAAGAGATTTTAGGATTTTCTCAATAATCCAAATAATGTTGAATACTACAGTCTACACCCTTAATCTTAGAAGCATTCTCTATTTATGGATTCTAAAAGCTGTTGATCATCGTATTAAATGATATTACCAATGTTATTAAAAAGTTATGGAATTAATTAAAGTTTCTTCCAATAACTTGTGCATACAGTTTAGTCATAAATACAAGAATTTTATAAAGCATTTGGAAAAACTTCTAACAAGAATTCTTCCAATTCTTTATAAAATACTTGTATTCATCACTAAAGTAAGGGTACAAATCCCTCAAAAGGACTTTAAGAGATTTTAGTACCTTTTTGGTATTTAATAATATGATTTATACACTTCATTTTAGAAGTCTTTTTTATTAATCACTCATGTTCCATCTTAAGAAGTACATTTAGAAATATCAAGAAAATATATAAGTTATAAAACTATAATAAATTACAGTGAGTAAAAGTTACATGTCCATTTTTATATTAACAAATGCAAAAAATGGTAAAGTAATTTTTTTCTTATTATAATTTATTATCACTTCATTTGCACCTTGTAACTCATAAGCCATTAACATGAAGGAATTATAATCATAGGCAATTTTTCCTTTTAATTGGTACAGGGATACCATGAATGTTTATTATAAATAAAATGTATATTGCTCATTGAAAATAACAATTTTTTAGTGTATATATTCATGTGTTAATATGAAAATAAATAAAATGGTGGAATTGATTTTCATAATAAATTATTTTTTTAATATGCTTCAATTTAATCTATTGTTATTTGTATTTATTTAATTATATAAAAAAGATCATAATGCAAAAAAAATTTAATAGTATTAATTTCAATTAAAGTAAGTTTAATTAAAAATAAAATAGATTAGTTCATAAAATAGTGTTAATATTCTAACAAGATTTAAACTTAATTTATAAAATTATTATTTGTGATATATATATATATATATATATATATATATATATATATATATAAGTTATGTTTTGAATTTTGGTTTGATATGTGTGTGTGTGTGTGTGTAAATTGTTGTTTGCTTTTGATCTAATGTATATCATGTTGGTGTATGTGTGTGTGTGTGTCCTAGGAACCAATTGTAAGATGATTATAATAATGCACAATATATCATGTTTTATTTTAGGTAATATAATTATTATATTTTGTTTCATTTTAATATTTATGTAATTTATAACTTAATATAATAATTATCCCTAAAATAATTTTATTATTCCTAAAATATCCACAATCAAGTATTATTGCGATAGTGATAGCAATAGTATATCATGACTAATGTGTATAATGATTGATGATTATGAGTCATGAATATATAATATCAAGTTAATATATAGATACATTATTAGTGAACAAATGTACTAGATTGACCTATTATAAGAATACTACATAAATTGTAGTGTGTCATTAGTTATTCTCATATGACCATAATGTATGTAATCATTTGACTTGAAATCATTACAGTTTCCTACATGAGGAGTCCTATACTTTTAACATTGTCCTGTATCACCTTTAATTGGGATTATATGTAGGGCATTTATTGGGTGTATCATAAATCATGTAAAGGGACGTGAGTCATGTAGATGAAATTTTATTCCTCTTAGATAAAAGTGTTGGTGTGTGTCCTAGAACTAATCATATAAGATGATTAGAGTTATACACAATATATTATATTTTATTTTAGGTAATTTAATTATTATATTTTATTTTTTATTATTATTATGCGTAATTTATAACTTAATATAATAATTATCCTTGGAATAGCTTTGCTATTCTTAAAATGCCCCTAGTCAAGTATTATTATGAAAAAGGATAGTAATAATACATCGAGACTAGCATGTATAGTGACTGATGATTACGAATCATGGATATGTGATATCAAGTCAATACATGAGTACATTGCTAGTGAACAATGTACTGGACTGACCCACTATGAGAATATTGCATGGATAAATGTGTCATAAGTTATTCTCATATGATCACAACTACGCATAAACCTTTGACCTGAAGTCACTACGGTTCCCTACATGAGGAATTACTTACTTTAATATTGTCCTATGTCACCTTTAATCAGGTGACAAGTAGGGCATTGATTGGGTGTGTCATAAATCATGCAGAGGGAAGTGAGTGATGTAAATGAGATTTTGTTACTCTTGTATAAAAGAGAAATATCCTTGGGCCCCTTGATTGAGTGAGACTTAGAAATGCATAGCCATGCTCAGTTGAATTAATATGTGATATTAATTATTTATTTTAAGTCTACTCAGTATCAAGAAATATAAATTGAACATTGATGAGGATGACACATTTCATGCCTCCAGTTCAATTTGGATATTATTACAAAAGGGTTATGATGTAAAACGTTGATCATGTATTAGGTGGATGTCGAATCACAGACATTCTTACTACTTGAGTGGCAGTGATGTATTGCTAGATACCGCTCGCTGTTTATGGCTCAATAATAAGTCATTGTCAACGTAGCAAAAACCTACAGGGTCACACAAAAGGAGTAGGAATAAGACAATAATTAATTGGACTTATTTTCGTGCATATATATTATTAAGAATAATAAATTCACGTTATATATATATATATATATATATATATATATATATATATATATATATTATGTGATACTATTTGATATTAAAGTAATATCAAGTAATTATCTTATCAGATATTAGATAAATATATTATGAGATAATATTATTTTGATATTTGATAACTATATGCAATTATCTAATATTAAGATATTTATATTATGAGATAATATCATTATCTAATATTGGATAATTAATAGATAAGTCTTATCTCTTCCCATTATCTCTAGGATAAGAATAAGATGAGTTGTTAAGTGTGATTACGATTTTGGAAGCATTATCCTAGTAGGACTAGGATTATGGCTTGCCTAAGTTCTATAAAAAGGGACTTGAGGGCAGCACTTAATAATCACGTTTTAAGCTTCCATATAAACCCTAAATCACTCAGAAAACATCCAATCCTAATTCTTAGAGAGAAAAACGCATCCTAGCAGACGCGTGGAGGGTGAGAGGTCGTTGTTCACTCCGTGTGGATACCGTAGAGACGCTGTACCTTCCGGCCGGCGTTTGATTCATCCGCTCTCAAGTTTTGATCAGTAGAAACACGAGTGCCCAATAGGTAAAATCCTAATCATTGACTTATGCTTTTTGCATGGATCCTAGGTAGAATTCGGATCAAAAATTAAAATTTCGCTGCATGTGATAATCCGAATTCCCAACAAAAAGGAGTTTCCTTGGGCCCCTTGATTGAGTGAGACTAAAAAATACATGACCGTGCTCAAATAGATTAATATATGATATTGATCATTTATTTAGGTTAATTTACTCAGTATCAAGAAATATAAATTGAACATTGACGAGGATGACACATTTCATACCTCTAGTTCGATTTGGATATCGTTACAAAGGGATTATTTTGTAAAGTATTATTCACACATTAGGTAAACATTAAATCATAAATATTTTTACTACTTAGGTGGCAATAATGTATTGCTATATGTCACTCACTATTTATGGTTCACATATAAGTCATTACCAAATAGTAAGAACCTATAAGATCACATAAAAGGAATAGAAATAAGATAATAATTAATTAACTTTCATTAAACTAAAATCCTATTCATTAGACCTATTATTTAGTGCACATATATATTATCAAAGTAATAATATATATTATTTATGTAATATGTAGTATATTATATGATATTATCTGATATTAAAGTAATATTAGATAATTATATCAATTGATATTAGATAATATTATTATCTAATAATATTTAGTTATTAATATTAAGATAATATTATATAAATAACGAATATGCCCTATCTCTCCACACTCTCACTATGGTAAGGATAAGGTATTAGTGGTTGAATAAAATTAAGGATGAGGAAACGATTTTAAAATATGCACTGCCACTAGAATAACCATGAGACACACCAAAAATCTTATTCCCTTATGAGAGAAGCATTTCCTAGTAGATTCATGAAAGTAGAGAAGTCATCATTCACTCCATATGGATGCCATAAAGGTACTATTGCTTAATTGTGTTTGTGATTTGTGGTCTACACTTCAAGAGGTAATATTTGTAGATATAATTATTGATCTATATTCCTGTATATTGATTTTGGGAAGGTTTTACATTTTTTTTGAAAATCTGTTGTGCTTAAATGTATGTGAAACCTAACATATGATGTGTATCTAGCCATTTTGAAAATGTTTTATAATTGTTTGGAAATGGTTATAGAGAAAGATATAGAAGCAAAGGAAATATGCTTTTATCTAATATTATGACATTCATTCTTATTTAGAAATTAACATTAAACATTAGTTAATAGGATGACATTGTCATATGAAAAATAATAATTCTTTTTGTATTAACCAGGGTGGAAACTTCATTTGCACACGCAAATTGAAGATGAAAAAGTTAAAGCATGGCATGAGTTGAAAATGAAAAAAAAGTAAAACATGATACTATTTGTAAATTTCATCATGAATCTCTTCTAACCTTAAAATAATTTTTTATTAAATGAAATATGGTCTTCTTTCAACCTTAGGATGTTTCTCACCAATTACTTTTCAAGATTAAAGCTCTATTAACTTGTTAAATATGTGTGGACATGCATTCCTATAAAAATTAAAAATGTAAAAGTAAGGATTTGTTAAGTTTTTGTGTTTATTTTTACAATTTAGTTTCTTTTTTATAATCAACCATACTTTGTTGCCTAGTTATCTTTTTTGATGCAATTGTTACATATTTGTATAGATAAGAATTTTGATTTCATTCATCTTTTTTATCATTTTGTGATATTAGCTACTATTTATTCAGATGAAAATGTGTAATATTGTATATAAATTTTTCATGAATGCTCATTACATCTATAGGTATTATATTCAAGAAGCAAAATACACGTCTCACATATTGAGCAATAAGTATTAAGATAAATTTAGCAAAGCACACATTTCTAATTAGAATATTTTATATAAACTTTCACCAATTTTAACATTTTATTATTTAATTTATTCTTTAAAATTATTGAAATTCGGATTCCATAGAATCACATAAGATGTTAGTTTCCATTTTTGGTTAGGAATATAGAAGAAATAAGGATGGTAGTAAAGCAAAGAATAAGGTGATTCGCTACTTTGGTTTAAGGATAAGGGAGTAAAAAATAAAAGCAAGGGCTAATATGTCTGATAGGATGAGACATATCACATCAATTATTAAAATAAACTGATGTGTTACTATGAAAATTTAATGTTGGTTATTTGAAAATAATGACGTTTAATGTTATTTCCCATGATAATAGGAAATTAAATGACATTAGTTATTTTCGATATAAAAATTGATGTAATTGGTATATTTATGACAATTTCAAAATTGACATTAAAACTGCAAATGCAATGACACTCGATTAAACATCAATCAATTTTTATGTATAATCTCCTAAATACTTGACAATTAACTATTTTATAATAGAGGATAATCATGATGAAAAGACAAGGATTTGAATATCCTTAAACAACATATATATATATATATATATATATATATATATATATATATATATATATATATATATATATATATATATATATATATATATATATATATATATATATATATATATATATATATATATATATATTAATGTAATTGTGTTTTCACTAATAGTGATTGTTGCACTTGCCAATTTGTCATTTGCTTATTTTTCACTTATAGTTTGAAACATGGCCTACTCATATAGCAACATTTAGTAGTGTAATTCTTTCTTTCCTGGCCTTATGAGGCATTATATTTTTATTGAATCTAATGTCCTTATTGTATGGAAGTACTAATATTAGGATTGTTTAGTGTAATGAGAAATACGACTTTTATTTCAAATGAGCTATTTTGTATTACATTAATGAAATTGGGATTGTGTCGTGTAATATAAAATGTTAGTTTTTTTTTTCATTTGAGGTGTGTTATATGTATTTGAAACTTAAAGTAGTGTAGTTGGAAGTGCTTTAAGAATTTGTATAGAATAAAATAGGTGTATAAAGAGAAACAAGGAATGCTTTAAAAAGTTATAAAAAATAAGGTCACATAGAGTGGATAGGGGTATTCAGAGGGCAAATTATACTAGGTTGGTTATTTGATAAAATTAATGCAGTATAATGAGATATTACCCATTAGATTTTTAAAATTGTTAACATCTGCCATTATGTTTCAATGATATTCTTCTAGTAGAAGTTAATATCTTACTGCATAAATTTTTTGCTAAAGAAATGACATCATATTTTCGATAGAAGAACTTACATTGTTTGACTTTCTCACATTGGTTATATAATCGATATCAAAATTAATATATAACAACATTTGTTTAGATGTTAGTTTAAAATTAATATGATTTTTGTTAAATACTTTATATCAATTTATATTTTTATAATGATGAATATTTAAAACTATGTATTAGTATTAAGTTGAAAATTTTTCAAACAAACAATTATATATTTGGCTTACTGTAACATAATTTTTATTCCTTGACCTCTAAATTTGATGTTGAAATTGGAGATTGTTGCTAAGCTTACCAGCTTATAGAAGTCTAAAAAGGCAAATAAAATGTTAAAATAAGATGTGGATTTTCTGCTACTTTATACTAGGTGAGAATTTTGAATGAGACTTCATTTTTTTTTTTGAAAAAAATGCAAGTAGAAGAGTAAGAACTAATGTTGCATTTAGTAAGATGAAATAAAATGAAATGGAATGAAAGAAATTGAGTGGAATGATCTTTCAATAAATTATGTTTGGTATGTTTAGCCATGGATGGACACTTCATTCTATAATTATGTTTAGTATAATAAATAATTTATAAATGGAATGAAATTTTTTTAATAATAATAATAATAACACCCTCAAAAATAAAAAAGTGTAAAATTGAAATTATAATTATATGATTGATGAAATTGTCATTTTATGTTTATTAATAACTTTTTTGCAGTTGAACATAAAAAAATCATAGTTATCAACATTATAATTAACAAATAATTTTTGATAATAAAAGCATAAAAATTAATTTATTTAAATTTTAAAATTAAATAAGTTTTTATAAAGAATACAAAATATTTAATTTTAAATTTTATTATTAAAATTATAATTAATAAAATATTTTAATAACATGATATTAAAAAAATAAATGTTACATAATATTAAAAAATAAATGTTATTTTATTAATTTATTAAAATTAATAAAGGACAATATTTGAATATATGAAACATGTAAAGGATAAGAATGCAAAAAATCTATTCCATAAATGAGGGAATGGTCATTCCATTACCTTTGCTCGGGAATGGAAATTCTATCATTTGGTAGAATGACTATTTCCTAAAAAGGTAAATTATATTGTGATACTACTTCCTAGACTTCCTTGGTATTAGTATTTATTTTTATTTCAAAGAGGTACTAGTTTTATGAATTATTAATATTATATTTCAAAAGTATCCTTTTTTTAATTATTTTCCATTTTTATCCTTTTTATACAAGATTTTCTATTGTTTCTATCCAGTTTTAATGCTTTGTATGTCTATTTTAGTGTCATTGTCAAGGATCCTCTTGGATTTGTCTTTTCTTACATATTACTAGCAGTATATTACACAATTATTGAAGCATTCTAGTTAGTAAATTGCATCTATTATTGTATTACTTGAATTTTATGATAACTACAATTTTTTGCATATACTTGCATCCTTTTGCACTTTGATTTTTGATTGTTTATCCATCTTAATTTATCATATTTTATGATAATTAATATCATCCAATATTTAAACAAATATTTTTTGCCTAAAGAAATCAGTTTTTAAGTATTTTTTAACTTACCCTTTCAAAACTGTACTGGGTCTCACTATCTTTAATTGAACTAAAATTTATATGGAAGTTAGTTTTGATTTTTCTCATTAAAATTCACAACCTCTGCTTGTGAGGTGGGGTTTTTTTTTTATCAAATTCCACTATTTTAACCACTTTTTTAGTTTTTAAGATTTTTATTGCTATTTTTGCATTCTGCATGACTTATAAAAAACTTTCTATGATGGTCCCATAAGTTTTAAAAATGTCTAGATTAGGTTAATTAGATGTGTTTAAGTTAATTTTTTATATTGTATTTGCATTTTAGTGTTTTTATGTTAGAGTGCTCTTATAGTCTATTTTATGTAGTGTTGTGTAGTGACAATATATGACTCTTTCAAACAAATTAGTTGACATTGTATCTACTATGAAGAAAGTGAATCCTAATAACTTGTATTATAATGGACGTGGATGACAATAATATGTAAGATTGGGTGTTACTATTTAGGATTGAAATAATAACATCATACCAAAGAATATAAAATATGTCAAATGTTAACAAGTGCATTACAATAACTTAAGAAACACAATAATTGTGTATATTATTGTTTGGGTAACTCTATTGTGCTAGATGATAATATCTATGAAAAAGGAAAGATTAAATTGTGGTAAAGGAAGATAGGTACTATCATGATAATTTTTGTACTGAAAAATGAATTAATTAAGTTAAAACTAAAGTTCCTTATAAGATGTAATGTAAAGACAACATGAGGGATTGTATGTTACTATTTAGTATGCAAATAGTAACTTGATGGCAAAGAATACAAAACATACATATTTTTCAACATGCATGCTTCTATGTTTCTCTTTATCATACAAACAATAATATAGCTAAAATAACATATTATTATCACTTTTATTATTATAATTGGACTAAAAATGGAGTGATGAAGTCAAAACTAAAGTTCATTATGAGATATAATCTACAAATAACATTTTGAATTGCATGTTTCTATTTGACATCAAAAGAGTAAATTATGGATAAATCAAATCTCATTAATAATCAAACTACTAAAGAATAACATGTTACTGTTTGGTCTCTAACTAATAATATCAATAAAAAAATTTAAAATAATTAAACAAATATATTCTTATTAACAATAAAATTATCAAAGAATAGCATGTTACTATTTACAATCCAAATAATAACATATTACTATTTAATCTCCAAATAATGACATCAACAAAAATTCAAAATAAATAGATAAATCAAGTTTTATTAACAATAAAATTACTAAAGAATAACATATTAATGTTTGTAAACTAAATAATAATATGTTGTTATTTGGTATTTAGATAATAACATCTATAAAAAATTTAAAATAAATGAATAAATCAAAATTTATTAACAATCAAACTATCAAGGAATAGTATGTTTTGTTTACTTTTCAAACAATAACATTAACTAAAAATCTAAAATAATTAAAATAAATGTATTCTCATTAATAACAAATTATCAAAGAATAATATGTTACTATTTACAAATTAAAATAAATAGATAAATTAAGTTTTATTAATAATTAAACTGTCAAAGATCAATATATTACTATGTACATATCAAACTAGTAATATGTTGTTTGTTATCTATACAGTAACATCAATTATAAATCTAAAATAAATAGATAAATTAAGTCTCATTAACAACTAAATTACTAAAAAATAACATGTTACTCTTTACAGATCAAATAGTAATATTAATAAAAAATCTAAAATAATCAAATAAATGTATTCTCATTAATAATAAAACTACTAAAGAATAATACGTTACTATTTATAGATTAAACAATAACATATTACTATTTGGTATCTAAATAGTAATATCAACTAAAAATTTAAAATAAATAGATAAATCAAGTTTCATTAATAACTAAACTGCTAAAGAATAGCATATCATTTAGTCTTCAAGCAATAACATTAACTAAAAACCTAAAATTATTTTTCCACCACTCAATATTTATGGTTAAAGGAGTTATGCTAGTTTGAACAACAACTTGATGCATGCCAAATGGATATAATTAAATTATTCTATATATATAGCCCTTCAAAATGAAAGAGTTCTTCCATTAAAAGAGATTTTTACGAAGGCAATATATGCAAAATACGAAGATACAGCTTGGGTATGCAAGATATAGAGAATCTCTATATAAAAGTACTTAAGTAGTATAAATAGCATTTTTATTTGATTTAAATTTATTTTATTATTAATATAAATTTTTTATTATTATTGAATAAAAATATATTTTAAAAATAATAATTAAATTTTTTATAAATAATTTTTTAATAATATAAAAATAAATAAATGAATGATAATATATAATTAATTTATATTAATAATAAATAAATTTAAACATTTCTCTTTATTAACCTTAGATAAATTAATATTAACAATTAATTCATGGCTCATGTTAGATAATTTTTTATTCACAACATTTCTTATCAAGCATACCAATAATATATAGTTATGTAGCTAACTAATTCTTCCATAAGTGTGTCATTTTAGTTTTCTAAATTTTGTAGTAATTTACTATTAACGAGTTAACTTAAATGAAAGAAAGTGAATTTAGAGTATCTTGTTACAATAAATTACAATAAACAGTACCAACCTGATTTTTTTCCTTTCTAGAAAATGGACATTCACACTCCATAATTATTATGAATTAAAATTTTTTAATTCTATTTCATTATACCAAACATGACATAAGAGTTCATTTGCTTTAACAAAAAATATACTGTATAAAAATATAGTTTTAAAATTATTAAAATCTTAAAAAAATGTTTTATTTGTTCAATTTAAATACGAAGAGTGTAATGAAAAATAATACCCTCTATTTTAATAAGGAAGTTATTTTATTGTACTACCATGTTGTTAAATATCATAATTTTTTTAATTTTCAATCAAAGCATATAAATAATATATTACCTCTTTATTTTATATAAATAAATAAATAATTTTAATAAAAAATGTATTTCAACAACATAAATGAAATTTAAATGTATTTTTTGTGGATTATAAGGACAAAGATAATGAAACGTTTAGTGCAGAATGATGTTATTTTGATTTGTAAAAGTGTGTTACATGAACACTCGTTGCATTGGACCTCCATAAAGTTTGAATATTGATTAAGATCCTTAATTAGGTTCTTTCTATTTCAACTAGATTTAATTGTAAAAAAGGAAATTAGGATCAAATGAATTTTAATCCAATATTGGAGAAATTGAAACTTAGGTTCTAAAAGGTTGGAACCATATATTAAGGCAAAAACATTTTATTTGAATTGCAAAATAATTTTTGAAATACCTAATTTTTGAAAATAATTTAAAAGTATTTTAAAATAATTTTTGAAAATGTCTTAAAAATAACTTCATTTAAGACTTTTCTACGAAAGGTAGCAAAGCACTTTATGAGATGCTTCAACCCTTTTAGGATGGCTTGAGAAGCATTTTGTAAAATTCTTCATGTTTCCTGTCTCAACTCTTTTAAATGACCCCAAAGCACTTCACTAGTTGCAATAACTTTGCTTGTGCAAAGTGAAGTGCTTTACAAAGCACTTTGCCCCTTAGAAAATTTGAATTTTGCTACATACAAAGCATATCATGAAATGATTCATTACGTGCTAACACAATTATAATGGTTTTTAAAGAGTCTAAGGGGCATTTAAGGGTTTCAACTCTTATTTAAAGTCTTACACTCGATTTCAAACATACATTTAGAGCTTTCACTATTCTATTGACACAAATTTCTTATTTTTTGGCTCTCCAATGATCAAAATCCTTTGAACTTTCGTGATTCAAATTTTTTCTTTTAATTCTTTATTATGTAATCTAATCTTGAGAATTTATGAGCTAAATTCCTAATTATAAACACTTATCATTTGTATTTTAGGGTGAGATATTCCTAAAATTTTCAAGAGTGTGATGTCTCCTGATAGAGTATTCTTTGATTGTAGAAACTCAAAAGGATTTGCTTGTATTCAAGTTCAACATTGTAAAAGCTTCTTCAAGCATTTTGATTAAACTTAAAGAAATAATTTTGCAAAATTCAAATTAAGTAAGCTTAATAGTGGATGTAATCTTTGAAATGTTGAATTTTCAAGGCTGAACTACTATAAATTTTTACATTTGATCTTCTCAATTCTATCTTTTTATACATTTTACATAATTTTTCTATCATTGCTTATTGATATGTTGATTCACTAATTGGTTTACTTTGCTTGTCCATATATTAATTATTTTTAAATTTAAACACTTATCTAGTATTTTCAAATATCAAAAGTTTGTAAAATCCTTTAAAAAATTAAATATGATTTTAAGTGGTGTAAACTTTTAAAACCAAATTCGGATCAAATCCTTGGGCCACACAATCAAGCTTCACAAGTAGCTTACGTGTGATTTATCTTAGTTACTCCAAAATGTGTGGTCAATTTAATTTGATTTAATAATCTAGCAACTCAAAATTAAGCTTCCCTTGTCTTCAATCTCCTCAATTATTCCCCTTATTTCATGCAATTATGTAAAGCTTATAAACAGAATTTAAAATTATTTTTTTTGGGGGGGGGACCGAGGGGGATAAAGACAATGAAACATTTGGTGCAAAGTGTTGTCCAATCAAACTGCACAGGTGGCTTACATATGACTTATCTTAATCACCCCGAAATGTGTGATCAATTTAATTTAATTTAATAATCTAACAATTCAAAATTAAGCCCAAGCTTTGTTCTCATTCACCTCAATTATTCTCCTCATTTCATGCTATTATGCAAAGTTTATAAACAGAATTTAAAATTTTTATTTTTGGGGTGGATCGGGAGGGACAAAGACAATGAGATGTTTGATACAGAGTGTTGTGCAATCAAGCTTCATGGATGTACATGTGACTTATCTTAGTCATCCCGAAATATATGATCAATTTAATTTAATTTAATAATCTAACAACTCAGAATTAAAGCCTTGTCCTCAATCTCCTCAATTATTCCCCTCATTTCATGCAATTATGTAAAGCTTATAAATGGAATTATTTTTTTCTCTTTTTGGGTGGGTTGGGAGGGACAAAAGACAATGAAACATTTGTGCAAAGTATTGTCCAATCAAGTTTCCCCGGTGGCTTACATGTGACTTATCTCCAAAATGTGTGATCAATTCAATTTAACTTAATAATCTAACGACTCAAAATTAAGCTCAAACCTTGTCCTTAATCTTCTCAGTTATTCCCCTCATTTCATGCAATTATGCAAAGCTTGAATCCACTTTTTCTTTCATCTAGTAACTAACATCAAGCACTAATGTTTTTAGTTCGTTTACTTATTAACACATCAGTGATTAATTTTGAAAATTTTAACATTTAAAGAAGTCTGAAATGACAGTTATCATAGGATTCATTAGTAGTTGGATTCAACTTTATTCAGCTAATTGAACAAAAAAGTTTAACTATCATTTGTTTATACATCCATTTGTCTCCCCCTTTGTCCTTTTTCGCGATTAATTTTTAAACAAGGTTTAGACCAGAGATTTATAACGTGATTGTCCAATTGTGTAAAGGTAAAAAGAAAAAAAAATGTCACGCCAAGTGAAAATACTATAATATTACAAATGCAGTTTAAACCATACGTGATCAGAAGCTGCAGTTTAAACACCTACTTTGGGGAAATATTATCCGTGATACAGTAAAACTAAAAATATCAATACTAGATTTTTACTCGTATGTTGATAAATAAGACAATTGACATTATAATTGAATGTTTGTTAAAATTTAAGAGATAATTTTCTTATTTATCAAAATACAATAGTTGGTTTCTACTGAAATTCTTTCTACAAAGAAATATTTTTCTAGTTTGGACTCAAACCAACGTAGCCAACCCATTATTAATGAGGCTTATTCACTTTCTCTACTTTGCAAGCCACACAAACTTCTGTTAACTCTCATATATACGTTGAGGATTGAGAATATGGGAAGAGGCAGTGCATCTTCAACTTTGGCCATCGCGGCAACACTGCTATGCCTGCTGGTTCTGCTCCAACAAGCTTATGCAGCTACATACACAGTTGGACGGCCTGCAGGTTGGACTTTCAACACAGATAATTGGCTGATCTAGAGCTGGTGATGTGCTTAGTAAGTCCCTTTCATCTTTTCTTTCTAAATTCTTTCAATTTTGGAAGAAAAATACACATATCATGCCTATGTTTGGCAAATAAATAATGCCACAAGAATATTTACTTGGTAATTAATTAACTGCAATTCTATGTTAACAAAAAAAAAAAACTTAATTTGAAGCTGGCATGTTTAGCGATAAAATAGTGTCCAACATTGTCTTCAGAATTTCGTTTCCTTCAATGCTTTGAGTTCAAACTTGAGATGTTATATATTTAATGATTTGACACTCCCAATATCACAAAACAAGAAAAAAAAAAATAATATGAGAAAATAACGTATGACAGAAAATTTCCATTAATTTACAATAAATAAAATTCGTGTCAAATTCTAATGTATATGCATACGTAAATTGCAGTTTTGAAGTATGATTCGAAGGCACGCAATGTGGTTGCAGTAGACAGAAAGGGTTACAGCAGCTGCAGTGCACCGGCGGCTGCCAAAGTGTTAAGATCAGGGAACGACCAAGTGAGGCTGGGAAGAGGCCTGAACTACTTCATATGCAGCTATCCAGGCCACTGCCAGTCTGGCATGAAGATTGCTATCAATGCTGTATGAATATGAATATGGTACTTAAATTGCTCTACTTATTATTTATGAACTTTCAAAATAAAACAGATAAGATGGTATTTTAGTGGTGTAATGATACTTTATTGAAAATTAGATGTTATTATATTTTATAATTGTTAAAATATTTCATTGAATAAGTATTATATTTATAAAAAATGAAAGATGTCAAATATAATCTCAACTTCTGATAAAGGCATATATAATTTAAACGAGAAGATATTATCTATAGTAATATTTTTTGTCTTTGGTGAAAATCTATAGTATCATTTGAGTTATGATCTGCTTCTATAATGCCAAAATTACGTAGCCAGTACCTTTTTTGTATAGGGTGTTACCAGATGTGGAAAACTAAGTTGGATTGTGTTTTTCTTTCGTTTTGTTAATTTGTTTTTTAGTAGCAATTGGTGTACGTCTGAGGTCCATTGCGGTCACGGACTATGTTTGCATCTGCATAATGTATGTTAAAATATTACATGAAGTTGGTGCCAACTATGATCTTTCTTTCTAGGTTTCAGTGGCAGTGTCGGTGCATTTTAGTTTCTTTGTGGTCTGAATGCACTTCTAGGTTACTCTCTACTACGTTTGAGCTGCATTGTGCTTACAAATCTTGCATCTGAACTTTGAGGGACACCATTATTTTAGATTACTCCCCTCGGTATTTGAGCCACATTGTGTTTACAAATTTTGCATCTAAGCTTTGAGGAGCACCACTATTTTAACTCAGAGTAATGCTTCCACGCAAATTCCAAAAGGATAATGATTTGAAGCATGCTTAGATGTAATTTGAATGGTAAGTATAAATGTTGTGAATTTCGTATACTTAATTTATAATAATCTATTTTATTCTTAAATATTAAAATACTGTAGTTAATTTGATCCTTCGATGTAATTTTTTTTAATTTTTATTGATTTTTGTCAACTCTTATTTAATCTTGAAGTATTTATTTTCAAATAAATTATACTTTTTAAAATTTTTATAGACAACTAATTTTTAAAATGATTCAAATTTTTATATGTAACTTCTTAAATTTGTCTATATTTTCAACAATCAAAAAAATTTTCTTTCATATTTAGATAGAAGTTATTTCATATTTATATGGATAAAGCATTGGGCGGAAATGATATTCTAAGCTCAAGAAATTGATAAAAATCATATTGAAAGATTAAAATTACATCAATTTAATATTTGAGAGAACTAAAATAAATTATTTCAAATTTAAAAAAAATTGCAAAATTTATATTGTAGCACCAAAATTTCATTTAAAAATTTCAAATACACTCCTTATTGTTTACAGGTTTTCACGAATATTTTATACCCTTTTTTTATATTTTTCATCAAATGTTATAATTTATCTGAATTTTACATGTAATAAATATTAAAAAAATTATAATTCTATGAGTTAGAAAGTGCCACCAATTCAAAAGTTATCTTTTTTTCAAAAAGATTATAATTAACTTATCAGAAAAAGGTTCTAAGCTGTATGCAAATTTTCTTTCTTAAATGTAAGTTTGATTTTTTATAAATAAAAACTAAATAATTTTGGTCTGTCTAATTTAAATGAATTATTTTTATCTCCTAATAATAAGATTTTGTTGTTGTTATTATTGTATTTCAATTAGTTTAATGTTGGTTGTTTTTCTAAATTCATATTTATAATGGGAAAGTTCATTAGAACTCGTAATTTTATCCAACATTACTCTCGTAATTTATGACTTCATTTACATATCTAAGAGGCTACGTAACGGGCTATTGTCTTCTTACATAAGTAAAAATAAATTTGAGGAGAGAAGAAAACAAAAATATATTTACATGCGTTGTCTATCAAGGACTAAATGAGTATTATAATAATAGATAAAAATATTTTATTGGACTCAATATCGACTTTTTCTTCTTTTTTGGCATTCAATATCGACTTTTTTCATTGACAGTTGCACAGAGATTTAATAAAAGTGCTTTTGCTGGATTTATTAATAGTTTGCACGTGAATCTAATATAATATTTATATTGTTACGTAATATTTTTTGTAAAAAAGTTTCATTTATAAATAAATGAGTGTTATATCACTCATATTAATGCTTTGTGATTTTTTTTAAAAAAAGTACATTGTGGATGAAAAAAGGTTCCCTTTTAAAACAGGAGATGTTATTTTCTAGCAAACTTCTTATATATTTAAAATGAAAAAAAAAATATTTTCAGTTATCTTAATATTTTATATAATAAATACATATAAATAAAATTAATTTTGCCGAAAATGCAAATCTTGAAAATTAAATCAGCTGAAATATTAGAGAGACCAAAGTGAAGTATAATTCTTCCAATATGGCATAATTTATATTTTAAAAGTATTAAAATTGTATTTAAACCTTTTTCAAAAGAGAATTTGCAAATTGCTTCTCATTGCCTCATTGGGCTCCTTTGATTCAGAAGGACCTAGTGCAGTGATGATTCGACCTTCTGATATCCATGCTGAGCCTCTTTGGTGTCGTACTGGCCTTGTGCAGCATGCACATTTGTGGACAAAAAAAAAAGGTAAAAAATCATATGGAACGTAGATATTGGGCTTAACCGACCCTGTTCGGTCTCTTCAAAAAGAGGGACTGAGTTTGGGATAATTTGTTTGCAAGTGAACTTAAATTTGGGCTCACATTACTCAAAGTTAATTCGTTTTCCAATCCATAACCACTTCACCGTTAAGGTCCTTTTCGATGACCAAAACACAAAAATTGAGGCCTTTCTCTTTATTATTCTCCAAAATTTTATTAATTTTTTGCCAAAAAATTACACAACCATGCTAAAATTATAATTAATATAATAGTTATTTCTCAAATATAAAATTTTACTTGATTATTCTACCAATTTGTATGATTAATTTTATATTTATTTTCCATTTTAATATGAAGGAAGCAACAATTCCCTAATAAGTCCATCCAAATTGGTTAGTGTTCATGTGTGCTTCAACTATTGGACATCAAGGATTCTACAATTCCTTGGTGATTGAAGCATGACTCTAAATCTGCCATAGATGTATTTTAAAGGGATGGGAAGATCTCATATTTCCATTCAATATGTTCTATGTCCCATTGTCATTGAGTTTTTCACCACTCAGGTCAATGAACCAAGAGAATGGTGCATTGGGTAGAAAACATGCCTACTAATCCCTCTTGACCCACCTTTTTTGTACCATGGCATCCAAATATAGAACCACAAGAACCATCACCATCTTTTGTCCTTCTAAACTTGATTCCATTTGCATTTTTTGTTTTCACCACTTATCCTATGATAACCAAAGCCTATAAGCAACAAATGTCTATCCCTACTCTTTCTTAACAAACAATGAAGTTAGACCTTCCTATACCAAGCCATTTGTTGATGATTGCATTGACAAGTAGGAGACAAATGTAGCTAAGTTCATTGAAAAGGTTGACACTTGTTTCCAGAAGCTTAAAGGACATATATATACCATTCTTTAGAAACTTCTTAATCATGCAAAGAATCCACCATCTTCCAAGCCTTAGACAACATAGTTTACAATTTTGAATTGCCCTAGGAATTAATGCATGTGCATCTCTTAGTATTATATAAGGCTAGCATAGGCACATGCATATGCTACTGAAACTGCTAAGTTAGTTAGTTTTTTGAATTGATAGTTTTTGTTAAAAATTTTAATTATGACTATAATGGTTGCATTATTTTAGATTATTAACTTTTCAAACTATGTTATGGTATTCCTCCTAATTACCTTTTTAGTTCTTTATTGTATTAGTTTATATTATTGTTTGGTCTCTGATTTTTAATGGTATCTGATATATGTTTGCTAGTTTATAACTACTATTGCATCATTCTAATACTAAGGCCTCTTCTTTTTCCTAATATTTCGTTTACTTTGGTCACTATATTATTTTTGAGAAATTTTATGCACTTACAGCATATGTACTAATTAATGCAAGATATTTTTAGCATCCTAATTTGGTATCAATATTTATTCTAGTTTTGTTTATAATTTTTGCTTTCTAACTTTATAATGTTTTGTCTCCTTCTTTATTTTAATTTTCATCTCCATTGGTTAAGCGTTTCATATTTTCAAATCAACTAACTATTTATTAATGACTTGCTTTCAATAAACTTTTAGTTGATAATTTTGCTTCACAAGCTTTTTTCATATTATCTTCTTTCTTTGTTTTGATTTTCCTCTCTATTGGTAAATTCTTAACTATTTTTTTCTGATTTAATTCACCAAACTTTTCATATTATCCTTTCTTTTAACTTTTGATTTCATTGCCATTGGAAAATCCTCTAAAATATTTGAGGATTGCTAGTTGTTTTCATGAATGCTTACTCTATTTCATATCTTATTTAAGTTGCTCTCATTCTTATAATTTGTACTTTAGCTTATCATATTTTTATGGATTGATAATGCCAAATAGGGTAGAAAAGGGAATTTGCAAAAGTTTTTATACATAAATTCAAAAGGACTTTTTGAAAGAAATTCATATTTTTTTTTTGGAAAGAGCATTCATATCTCTATTTAAATTCAAAATGCTATTTTACTCAAATCATTTCTCCTCACTTTAATACTTATGATATGCTTTGATACATATTCCTTATTCTGATGCCTACTTTAAATTTAAAATTTTCAAGATTTGTCATTATCGAAAAGGGGAAAAATGATGAACTAAATGGGAAATTAAAAATTGATGTATTTTTTAGCCTTTGTATCACTAAATATTTTTACTTAGAAAATGGATACAAAATATAAATTAGGAATTTGAGCTTATTATTTTTATTTTATTCGACTTATGTAGGTATGAAAATTTTGTTTCAATTATTTATAACCTATAAAGTAATTCAAATACAAAAATAAAAAAATAGGCCATCACTTTACCTTCATACTAGCCTAAAATGCATTGTAAAATTTTATTTTCATATATGACAAAAATCACAATGCTTTAATCGAAAATCTCTATTTGGTTGATTTTTAATAACATCAAAACTTGTATTCCAAGTTATCATTTTATCAATCATGTTTTTAAATTTAAAATTAATTTAAAGGTTATGTGATAAAATTCAATGATTAATATTCAATATAAATCATTTTATCCATTAGATCTTTGATAAGAGGGAAATTCAAAATCTTTAAACTTTGCTTTCCAATGTACACATAATTGAAATATATTAAAATAATATATTTCTTTGTACCATAATGCAACTAGAAATCTAATATAATATATAGTCACTATTCACCATTTTTTACTAAAGACCTATGTCATAACTTCAACTTTTAGTGAAATAGCAAGCAACATGCAATTCAAGGTAGAGTCAAAGTTTTAGTGAAAAAGTGATTAAGTCTCTTATAGTACAAGCACACATTTTTAGTACATAGGTCACATGACAAAATTTAAGAAGCAAGTTTATTTGGAGTTTAAGTAGCCTTTATAAACTTTTTCTCTATAAATAGACTTCAAGCCTTTTGGAGGAAGACATGCTAAGCAATTGCTTTTTAACTTGCAAATCTTTCTTGTATTGCTTAAAGTTCTAAAGTTTTCCTTAACTTTCTTTGTGCCTAAATTTGCATATTTAATCTTTAATTTTGAGTGTTTGAGTAAAAGGTTGTAAAATCTCATAGTTAAATTGTGAGAAATTTTCTTTTGTATTTGTAAAGCTTAAGATTAAGAGAAAGAGAGAGTCTTTCTTGAAAAAATCTTGATAGCTTGTATTAAGCCTTGGGATTAAACTTGGAAAAGGGTTCTTGTGAGAAGTATAAGTGTTGTTGATGCAAAAGGTTGAAAGGTTGTAAAGATAAGTAGTTGTGACTTATTCATAACTAGTGAAATAACTTCAAATAATATTTAGTAACTCAAAAAAAGTGGAGTAAACTCAAAAAGTATTTCTTTTGAACTATCAAACCTCTATAAAAATTTCTTGTGTCTTCTTCTCTTCCATACTTATATACATTTCCAAGTCTTAAATTTTTACAGGCATTTTGAGATTTATACATTTTTAAATATCTTGATTTTTGCAAAAAACATATACATGGTTTCAATCCAATTTTATATATATTATGTACATATTCACAAGTTTTACAAAGTAAATTCAAAGAAATTTCATTACAAGAAAATATTTTTAAAAGCTAATACGCCTTTTTTAGCCTATAAATTTTACCATGGCTTAAGCTAAACAACTTACTAGTCTCAACCTAACTATCAAGGAGTTTTGGCACATGGATGACCCGTTGCCCATAAACATGTAGAACTAATCAAGATATTTGCTTATAGGTCATTACAACCATAATACCATGCTAATTGGCAAGTGTTAGATGTAAAAACAAGCTTACTCCTTCAGGAAACTTCCCATTAATGCAAAATTACCTATCGACTCTCTTCTAGATTACTAGCCCTTTATTTATATTAATAAGATATGCAAAATTTTCTTTCTAAACTCTCTTACACTTACCACTCTCTATATTACTCTTTCATCTTTTCTCTCTAATTTAAATGTTGGAGGGTTTATGATAGAAACTACCACTTGTAGACTTATTTACTAGACATGTACATTCGATATGCAAGACTTTATATATATTATTTCCTCATATTTTATGCCTATTAGTGTTACATCTATTTAATTTTATAAAATTAACCTTGTTATATAATTTGGAGTTAGTTTTATAATGATTTGAAGTTATTCAGTTAATATTGAATTTTTACATTATTTTAAGTTTTTGATTATATCTTGAGTTCGGGATATTTCATTTAGCTGATCTTTATATCATTCGAAGGTTTACAGAAAACTTTATAATTTTTATGTTTTGGTCAAAACTCAATTCAAATGTCTAGAAAATCTAATTTAGTCAAGAATTTAAAACCTTTTTTATGTCCTAACTAAGCTAATTTGGGTTTTCAAGCCATGTTTAGAGCTTCAGAGGTCCAATCAAAGTAAAACTAGCATTCAAAATTTTCTAAGAGCTAGCCTTATAACTTTATGTTGAATTTTAATGAAACTACGTAGTTTTAGGGATCTTACATTTGGTAGAAGTCAAAACTATGAAATTTTACTGTTGTAACTCTTATAGTACATTATTTTATAAAATAAGTTTTAAGCTTCTAAAATTAAGTAAGGCACTATTCTTTGTAACCTTAAGAAGCATACAATTCAAGTCCATTAGGTTATAGAGATTAGCAAGTCAAATATAAAGTTATACCTCCAAAGGTAAGAACACTTTTTACCTTTATACAATTCAGCAAAGATAATTTTTCTCTCTTTCAAGTTTCTTCTTCTTCTACCATAAAAAGCTAAATTTCTAGTTAATTCAAGGATTTTAAAGTTTATATCTATCTTGATTATGAGATCCCAAATTATAATGTTACCTTCTTCTAATTAATTGTATCTATTTTTTTGTTGAATTGTGGTTAGTTAGTCATAATTTTTCATATGAGGATAGAAAATTGAAAGATTAAATCAGTGGTTTCTAGTTTATTCCTTTAATTCAACTAAATTCTATTTTTAAATTAATTTTAATCTAACTTTATAAATTATAACAATTTTTAATTTTACTAATATTAATTGATTAAATCCTAAATAATTATCTAGTATAGAATTTATGAATTATTGCAAGAGTTCTTCATAATTCAAGATTAAAAAATCAATTGAAATGGTTAAATATTTTGTGATCTATTATTAATCTACATTAAAAGCTCTTAAATTTTTGGATTAATTGTTTTGCTATTTTATTTTCTTTCTTTCTATTTTACTTTTGTATTTTGTTTTGTTTAATAAACTTATCTTAATTTCAAATCAAAACCCACTAATTTTGTTATATGTTCATTCTATTCTACATTTTGTCTAAATTCTATTTGTATTCTATGTGTATCTCTATTTCACTTATATTTACATTTCTCTTTTATGGTTTTAGTGCATAAAAAGCTAAAATAATTTAGCAATCATTGTTATCATTAAGAAAGGATATATCAAGTTAATCACTAGAGGTTTGACTTTATTTGTCACCTTTTATTGTAATTTTTTTTATCAAACTAGTAATATTTAATTTTGATCATGTAGTGACATATGTATAAAAATTCTAGCACCATTGCAAGTGATCTATTTGAACTCATCCCTTCTCATATTTTACTAGCTTTGTACTGCATAATTGTTCGAGCATTTTGATTAATTTTCATATTTGTTAGTATATCCTTACATTATGTGTTATTTATCACTTTTCTACATTTTCTTGCTTTCTCTTACATTTTTTATACTCTTTCATCATATATTACTTTATTTTACACTTTATTAGATGTTTTTGGCTCATTCAATAACTTGTAAATTCTATTTCCCACCCTTTTAAATGGGTGTTAAAGTTTCTCACTCCGATTGAGCTAAAATTTATTATAGTGGTAGAAAATATTTTTCTAATCAAGGTTCATAATAGTTTTGCTAGTTGTGGTGTCCCTTATTTTTTGTCAAATTTAATCATTTTTTATAACTTTTTTTATTTTTAAAAGTTTTTATTATATTTTTAGGTTTCATTCTATGGTCATCCCATAATTTTTAAAAATGTTTAAATAGGATAATTAGATGTGTTTTGAGTGATTTTTTATAATGCATGAGTATTTTAGTATTTCTATGGTTTTGCCTAGTGCAATATGGTGCATAATTAGGAGAACTATTAGTGAATTATTAGAATTTGATTCTAAAATAGATGGAACTCTTCATTTTCTTTGTAAGGCTAGAAATACAAATAGTTATAGCATTCCCACCTCTAATTTTGATTATTTTGATAATTTTGATAATATAGCTAACAATAGCACATTAAAAAAATTGGCTACCCTTGATGTTACTTACCAACCTTTAGACATCTGATATCTTGAACTTAATGCTAACTTTAAGCTTAAATTTGGATTAATACATTTATTTCCTAAATTCCATAGTTTTATAAGTGAGGACCCTCAAAAGCACTTAAAGGAGCTCCATGTGGTTTATTCCACCATAAGCCTTATGGTTTTTAAAAAATCATATCAAATTGAAGGCATTTTTCTCACTTGTTAATATAGTCAAAGATTGGTTATACTATCTAGAACTAAGTTTTGTCACTTGCTAAAATAATATGAAGTAGTTATTCTTAGAGAAGTTCTTCCTTACTTCAAGAGTTGCTGCAATAAAAAAATATATGGCATAAGGTAACTGAACTATGAGACATTACATGAATATTGGAAGAGATTTTAAAAACTATATTTAAGTTGTCCACACCACCAAATTAATGAGTAACTTATAATTTAGTATTTCTATGAAGAACTTTTGCCTATGGATAAGAGCATCCACTACAAGAAATAAAGCTTTTAGTAACAAAAAATTTGTAACAAGTGATATTCTTGCCATTGAAGACAATGCTTTAGTAATAATTTATCATTGTTGTCATTGAACTAATATTATAATGACAACACCAATTTATTATTACAAAAAATAATAATTTTTTATGATAAGTTTTATTTCTTGTCACCATAGTTGTTACTAGAAGTTGAGGTAAAAAAGTGAAAATGTAACATGCAGTGACAACAAAAAATAAATTATCATAATTTAATTTTAGTGATGAGTTAGTTTGTAACTGAAAGATATTTTAATGATAGAACTTATTTGTAGTTAATGATATTTGAAAAAAAAAACCTAATATCAATGCATTGGTAAAACGCATTAAAGAAAAATTTAAGGATTTTCATTCATTTCTTACAATCTGGCATGTCATCTCTCTCAACCACATTTGATTTCTCTCTACTGTTGCCACCAATCCCTCTCCTTCATAGCTTCCAAAGCGTGGAAATGACATAGTGATAGTTTAACTTTGAAGTATTATTTTTTTTTTCTTTTCTTCCATTTCTTTTCCTGTAATTGTAAAGCTTGAGGCACATGAAATTCCTACACTGAAGTAGTAATATGTAATCTATGTCAAAATATCATTGTTGATGCTAATGGATATTTAGTCGCATCACAAACTAAGTTTCATCACGAAATCAACAAAGGAACAATCTTCATTTGTGATATCCAAAACACTTTCAAAGGTATGATTTTCTTAATCCTAAACGTGAACACATGTGCTAAATTCATGAACAACTAACTTTTTGATGTTGTTGGGTATCATGTATAATCTAATTTTTCTATTAGACATGATTAATTTGTTTTACACTAGGTGTTTAGTAAAATGTCTCATTCGACAAGTCACAATAGGTCATGTTTTTTTTTTAATAACAAGGGATTTAACACTTGAAGGTATGAAGTATGTGTCTAATTTATTTTATATATATACATATATATATATTTGCTATATACCTCAACAATTGATATATGGAGCATTGGATGCATATTTGCATAGATGCTTAGTGGAAAGCCACTTTTTCTTAAGAAAAATGTGGTGCATTAATTGGATCTTATGACTGATTTGCTTGGTACTCCTCCTGCTAAGTCCATTGCAAGGGCTAGTTTATCCAAATCTAGTTTGCAATCTTCTAACTTTAGTGAATAGGTTGAAGATATGCATTGAATTAATTGGTTAATAAATTAAACTAACAGGAGACTTAAACCTAAAATCTTCATAATGATAAAGATCGAGCTCCAATTTTATGAGCTCCACTAACTCAGCTTACATTTATTTACTTTTGCTAAATTCATAGTCGTAGTAGAAAATATTCAATTCTCAATTTCGTTTATTTAGAAACCTAACCAAGAGCATGCAGTCACTTAAATTTATCTTGTTTTGTATACTTTTATATGATTTTTTTAGAGGAATGTCAAGTAATTCAATGCATACATGCAGTGGCATTAGTTTAAGTTCATGCCATTGAAATGAGAAAACTTCATAAATAGTGAAACCATTGAATAACAATGTTATAATAGCCACTTTATTTCTTAATAGGTGAAGAAGAGTAATGCAGAAGGCAGGAATTGATAATAGCATTATTACATAGTAGCATTAATCAATGACCATAACAGTTTCTTTATCCATTTTATTTCATACTGATAATAACCAACCAAATCTAGATGATCTTAGATATGTTAACTCTATTTCAGTTAAGGAAATTAGGGGTGACAAAGTATGTTTCAACTGAGCTTTGACATCTACTTGTTTCAATTATTATATAATTATGGATTATATACTACATTTTTCTTTCTATTTGGTTCTTTTGTTCTTTGCATGATTTTCCCTCCTTGCATAATATATAGGTGATAATTATGATAAATGAAGAAGGTGGAAATTCCAAAATTCCATATCCACTGTTGTCTTGCAAAACATATGGCATTGGATTATTTCCTTTCGCATCATTTAGCACAGGGAGCTTGATTATATGAAAATAACATCTTTGGTTTTGCTTCAATCTTATTCCTTTGCTGACTTGCAAAATCCTTAAGTATTAGGCATTTAATTGTTAATGCTTGATTTACTATCAAATTCTATATGTTTTTCTTAACCTAATATAGCTTTATTTTGTCAATACAACATTCTCTGGTCCATTATTAAATAGGTTTGATATAGTTCTTGTGCTTTAAATATAAAGAATCCTAAATGTGATGCACTAGTTTCATCTCATATTTTATTGAGGTAATCCAGATCCCTGTATATAGCATACAATTTCCATTTTATAAGGAATTCCAATTATTACAAATTATAATTTATCTTAAAATAAATTGCTAGGAAGAACATGATAAAATCATGCTTATTAAAGAAGATCTAGCAAATGTCTAGCTCTTTTTACACTCAAGAGGTAAGAAAAACTTAGTCTTAAGTTAGTCTTCCAAAAATGTTTATCAAATTTATTATGCTTCTTACAAACATAACTATAAGAGAAGCTTGGCCACTTATATTAATGAAGTGAATTCTACAGGTACATTCACTTTGTGAAAGAAAACTTTAAACCAATCCTTACAAGAAAAGTTAAAACAATCATTTCTAGTTAGTATTAACTTTAAAGAAAACATGCAATTTATAATGCAAATTTGATAGAAACATCCCTTGTTTTTGAATTAGTTCTATTGTTCAGTCAATTTATGTCAAATGATTTACTTGCAATGCATCTACGATAACTTATGTATTATAATGTAATGAATTAGAAATTAGGTCATGATTTCCATATTATGAAGTATTTTTATGTGCTAGTGATTTTTTTATCCTTGTATAACCTCATACACTTGCAACTAGTGTTCACTAGCCTTTTAAACAAAGTAAGATAATTTTTTTCAAATTCAACTTACTGATTTGATCAAGCACCTGGATATTATTTCTTTTGATAATTCATTTTATCTTTTACTGACTAGTGAATAGTAGATGGGGTTAAAAGGGCTAGTAAATATAGTGGTCCTTAATCTTCTTTTATTAATCATGAGTAACAAATTTTGTAACTAAAACGAATACACATTTGTATTACTTGGCAAATTCTATATAGATTTTTTTGTATGCTTAATGTTTTATGATTATTACAGGTTCAGCAAAGTACAAGTAACATCACTCCTCAACTTTCAAATTGATGTATTTAATAATTAATTTTTTATTATGTATTGTTGAACAATATTAAGACTTCACTATAGTTGTTTGATTTTGTTGTAATAAATTATATATGATTAATTTTATGACACTAGCTTAATTTTTATTTCAAATATTATTTCAAAATTTCATCATTTACATTCTCTTTATAATATTAGCATTTAATACATGATGATGTGTCAAAAATGTTATAAATAATGCATAATTATAATATAAAAATAAAAATAAGTTTCAATGACAATTGGGTTTTTAATGAGAACATTAATACAATTATACTAAAAAAAGTTTTAATAACAATAATAATTGTTACAAATATTATATTTTCAGTGACAATATTAATATGTTGATATAAAAAATAATTTTAATGATGATATTTATTGTCACAAATAACATGCTTCTAGTGACAACATAATTATGTGGTCACAAAAGATTTGACAACATAACTATGTTGTCACTAAAAGAAATCTTTTGTGACAATAATAATTTTCACTAAAGCTTTTAATCAATGACAATAATATGTTTTGTCACTAAACATGAACCTCATAGCAACAAGATAATTCATCACTGATATGGTTTCTAGTGACAATATGATTTAATCATCACAAAAAAAAATCAATTTATAGTAATAATAAATTTTGTTACAAAATAAAAGTTTTTAGTGATGAATATTATTTATTATCATAAAAGCTTTTAGCAACATAATTTTTTGGAACGAAAATTTTGTTGTTACTAAAAGCCTTTTGTGACAAAATTTCACCCTTTTGTGACAATTTTTATTGTCATTGAAAGCAATTTTTTTTAGTAGTGATGATTGATGCTGCAAAGTAATGAAGCATTAATGGGTAATTAGGAATTTAATAGCTAACATAGTAGTAAACTTCCAACAATTTAGTACTAAAATGCTTACTAACACAAAAAGTGTGAATAAGATGAACTTTTCCTACATTGAATAAAGAATAGATTAGATGTATTAACCTCTCTAGTAAGACAAATGGTAATAGGATAATAGTAAATCCGAGCTCCTCTTTCTATTAGACATTGTAGCATATGTTGTTATCCAATTCACCCCCTTTATTCATGTCCAACATTACAAGAAGATTATGGTAAATATTAAGCTTATGTAGCAACAATATTTCCTGAAAAACCTTAGTACTAGTAGTAATAACAGCCTATTCAATACCTTGGTTAGAAAGATAACTAAAATCTTTTATATGACACCAATTTTGATTAAGTTCAGTATCTTTTTACATATAATAGAATGCTACTCAATCTTGTTCTCAAACCAAATTCAAATTCAACTTATTCTCAACCATCTTTTAAAGATTTGTTTAAGCAAATGACTACAAATAACCTACAATTTCAACAAATAATAGAAGTCATAATCACTAATTTGCAAACTCAAATTGGCTAATTGTCTTCTACCATAAGTGAGCTTAAAACATAAGGTTCAATATAACTTTCTCCTAGCAATGTGAAAAGCAAAGAAATTGTGAATGAAATAATACTTAGGAGTAGAAAACAAGATGACATTCCTTCATCTTTTTAACAAAAAAAGCAATAAACTAGAAGATAAGAACTAGAAGTAACCAGAAAAAGAGAAAACATATAATGAAAGTGAGGTATAATCTTTCTCTACACCCTTACTTCCGACTAATTTTTCTATCCCTTTTCCTTTTCCAAAAAGAGTTTTTTCATAAAAGAAAATTAAGGATGAGAAATAAATTTTTTATTCCTTTAGCAAAGTAGAAGTCAACATATTTTTGCAAGATTTGATAAAATAGATTTCAAGGTATACTAACTTTCTAAAAAATTTATGCATCAATAATAAAAAATGAAAGGATGATAGGAAAATACTAAGAAAATACAAAGATGCAAGCATATTCATCATTCCATGTGTTATAGAAAACACCAGAATTAAACATGTCATGCTGGATTTAGGAGCTCCAATTAATCTCATGCCTTTTTCTATTTTTAATGCTTTAAATTTAAGAGTTTTGAAATAAACAAAGGTGGTTATATAATTAGCAAATAGATATAACATTTACCCCTTATGTGGTATTAAGGATGTTTTAATGTAAGTTAAAGGACTTAATTTTTTAGTAGATTTTTACATCTTAAAGGTAGAAAATAAGATATTTAAGGTTCTTCTCCTAATCATTCTTAGCCAACCTTTTCTTAAAAATAGAAAAAATCATGCTTAATGTTCAAAATATAACATTAACCATGGAGTTTGATGATATAACAGCCAAGTTTGACATTTTTGAGGCTACACATAACAATTTTGTGTCTTTTTTTGACATTTTTAAGCCTTTAGTGTATGATTTTCCTTATTCTAATTTTTTTTATGTTATTTCTAACTTTTCTATTTTTTATGTTATTTCTAACTTTGCTATCTTTTATTCTATTTTTGGTATTACTAGTTTTGATTTTATTGATTTTAATATACTTGTTAAAGGTACTTATGGCAACATGCTTGCCAATTTTTCTAAATTGGTTGAATTTATGGATTGTGTTAATAACCATGAGTGCATTTGCTATGATAATAACATTAAGTGTGCTATATATGCTAAGATATCTACATTTGTAATTGATGAAAATAGTATTGATTTAAAAATTACAAAAAATGATGATGGACAAATTTAACTTTTAAAGGAAAAAGAATATCTTCATATTGATCATTCTAGTTATTTTACTCATTATGTTGAACTCATTATATAGGATGATTTTGAACGTTCAAGCAAAAGTGATTTAAGGATAGAACTTAGAGAAATTATGCTAAATGATCCCTTTTTGCAAAAGATCTCCTTGATGGATGGATTAAAGATTAGCAACTTAAAAGCAATGGATTTAGTTGATTTTCTTTATATCTCTTAAGTATAGAACGTTCAACCCAAGTTTTTTAGTTATTTCCGTTATATTTCTCTCTTATTTACTTGTCATTTATTATTTTTTATCATATTAACATACTTTACATTGAGGACAATGTAAAATTTAAGTGTGAGGGAAGACTTCTTAGCCTTATTTTATCTTTTATGTCTTTATTTAATACATAAAGTAAAAAATTAAAAAATAAAAACTTAAAAAAGTATTTTTTACTTGATTTTAAGTCTTTTTGAGTTATTTTATTTGCTATCTATTAGTGGAGATTTTATACTTTTTATGCGTAAGATTCAATTAAAGTAACATAAGAGTCATAATATAGCTGAATAAATGATTTTGTTTCTTAAAATTGATTAATGTAGTGATGGATTCTAAATTGATAGATTAAACTTGATAGCATGACTTTTGTGAGATGAGTCTTATGTTGAAAATTTATATTATTCTTTTTCTTTTTGAGTGATGTTATTCCATTATTTATTTCTCTAAGACTTACTTTGATTTTTTTTAAGATTATATTTGCACATGAATGCACAAAAATAATAAAAGTATTATTTCTTTGTTTAAATTAGAGCAAAATAGCTAATCTTGAATTTTTATTTTTGTTAAGTCCTTTTCAACTTAATTGTCTTTTCTTCGTTGATTGGCTTATAAGTATTTTTTTCAATGAAAAATAAGTGTCTTTATCTAACTATAAGGATTAGTAAAGTATTTGAATTTTTATGAAATGGGTTCTTGAATAAGTGTAAAGGTGTTTATACGTTATTAGAGTTTGAAAAAAAATAAAAGAAAGAAACAAAAATGAAAGCAAAAGAAAAAAAGTTAATAAAAAATGAAAAAACAAAGTGAAAAAAAGAATTAGGAAAGAAAGGAAAACAAAGGTTAATAAGTATTTGAATTTGAATTTGAATTTGGGTTATTGTGTTGAATTATAATTGTTCATGATTGACCTATATATTCATAGTTCAAGTGCTCTATTAATCTACTATTTCATATCTTTATTTTTTCTTTCCTTTTCATTAACCACATTACAACCATGAATAAAGTCCTTTTGATTTGTGTTATGTATATGATTTGAGTAATGAAGATTATATTGTTAGCAAGCTTATTACCAAACAATTGCATGAAATGAACTTGAGTAAAATATTTACTCTAAATACTTGAAAGTTAGAGAGTGAATTTTGAAAAAATCTACTATGTTAATTTTTTTCTTTTTGAATGAAATTGCTATGTTAGTTGATTTCAAGTTTATTAAGGTTTTTTTTCATGATGTGTTATATTTATTGCTAGCTTTAATTATTTCTTACTTATAGATTTATGATTTTAAAGTTTTTAGAAACTAAATCTTTTACTTTTTAGATTTGAAAAAAATTGTATCTTATTTGAGGTAGTGTAAAGGCTAAGTAAGAGGAAATTTGATGTATAAAACTTTGTGTATATTATATCCTCCTATTTAAAGCCTCAAAATACGTTACATATGTTTAATTTTATAAAATTAACTTTATTATATAATTTGGGATTAGTTTTTATAATAATTTAAAATTATTTAGTTAATGTTGAATTTTTATATTATTTTAGTTTTTGGCTTTATCTTGAGTCTTAAATATTAGATTTGACTAATCTTTATATCCTTGGAAAGCTTAAGGAAAGTTTGCAACTTTTATATTTAGTCAAAGCTTAGCTCAAATGTCTAAAAGATCTAATTTGGTAAAGAAATTGAAGTCTTATTTATATCCTAACTGAACTAATTTTAATTTTTAGGTCATATTTGAAACTTTAGAGGCCTAATCAAGGTGAAACTAGTGTTGAAAACTTCCTAAGACCTAGCTCTACAACTTTTGTCTTTGAAGTTCAGTAAAACTATGTAGTTTTGGTAGTTTTATTAGACCTACAAAATTTCGCTACTATAACTTTTATAATATATTATTTTGTAAAATAGGTTATGTGCTTCCAAAATCAAGTAAGACCTTATTCTTTGTAACTCTAGGAGACATATGATTCAGGTCTATTAGATTTTAAGGCTAGTAAGTTAGATATAGCTATGCCTCCAAAGGTAAGGAAACTTTTTACTTTTTATACATTTTAGTAAAGATAACTTTTCTCTCTTTCAACTTCTTCTTCCATCATGGAAGGCTAAATCTTTGGTTGATTCAAGAATTTTAAAGATCATCTTTATCTAAATTATGAGATTCTAAGTTGTAATATTAATTTTTTCTAATTGATTTTCATCTTTCCTTAATTTTTTGTGCTGATTACATGGAATTGCATAAGTTGAATGCTGATTTAGTATAATTTATATTCAATCTAGTGATTTATGATATTTATCTATTTTTATGATGAATTATGATTAGTTAATCATGATTTTCTACAGAAGGATAGAGGGTTGAGAGATTAAATCAAAGCAAAGGTCTTTGATTTAATCATTTAATTTAGTTGAATTATATTTTCAAATCAATTTCAATTTAACTTTACAAATTATAATTGTTACTTAATTGTGCTAATCTTAATTGATTAAATTCTAGGTGATTATCTAGCATAGGATTTATAAATTATTGTAAGGGCTCTAGATATTTCAAGGTTGAAAAATCAATTGAAATAATCAAATATTTTATGATTTATAATTAATCTACACTAGCAGCCCTCAAATCCTTGTATCATTCTAAATTGTATTTGCATTTTGTTTGCATCTCTATTTTATTTCTATTTACATTTCTCCCTTTTGTTTTTAGTGTATAAAAAGTTTAAACAATTTGGTAATTATAATTAGTAAATTATTAAGAAATGATATATTAAGTGGATCACTAAAGGTTCGACTTGATTTGTCACCCTTTACTATATAACTTTTTAGTAACATAGTAATATTTAATTTTGATCTTATAACAATCAACTACCTAGCTAGTATAGTAGATGACCTACTAACCACCATTATAACTGCATTTTTAGTAATATATAATATTCAAAGGAATGAAAATGCACATGAGAAATAAATTACTATATATTTTTAAAATATAAAATGTAAATATACTTATGTAAACATTTCAAGAATTGAGTACAATTTAGAGACAAATGGGAAGAGTAAGCTTGTAGGGCAAAAAGAAAAAATGAAAGCCTAAGCTTATATTATCCATCACTTATAAGATGCATATTAGTGTATAGGAAGTTGAGCTCATCTTAATTGTAAGATTGTATTTCAGAAAATAAAATAAAATGTCATAATTTTAATAAAAAATAATTAAGAATTAAGAATTTGGTATAAATAATAATTTCTAATAAAAGTAGTTTGTGAAATTTATTGTTATTCACTCTTTAAATTTTTTTAATCAAGAATTGTCACGTCATCTTGCTCTCTAATCTAGATCCATGTATTGGATGATATTTTTTTCACATACAAAATTTTGGAGAACTTGTCAAGTTGTTTCATTTGAATTCAACAAACTCTACTTGATTCCCCTTATTGACGCAATAGCATTTTAATTTTTCAATTTTCTTATTATTTCAGGTTTAAAGTTTAAACCCAAAGCTTTACCCGTATGTGTTAAATATGGAATGGCATATGTATCTACACAACCTTGAAACGTATTTTCAAAACCAGTGCAAAATACATTTAAGTAAAAGTAAATGGTAATAATTATTAATGAAAAAATCAGACGATGAAATAATTAAAATTTTAAAATTATTTTTATTTGTTTTTTATTAAATCTTTAGTTTTTGATTTTTTTAACTAATAGTGATAATTATCTACTCTATCTTTCAAAATAAATCACACACTCCAAAAAATCAAATTCATCTTGTAATAGCTTGCCACCTAAAATTTGTACTAATGCTTCATTTGTCATGTAATTTTTATAGAATTGATTTCATTTCATTTCATTTCAATAAAAACGATTTCAATTCATTTACAAGTTTATTCTATTATTTGAAAATTTTATCAAAAATAATAATTTCAATTCATTTGTAAATCAATTATTTTATTTGAAATGCATTGAAAAATATATAAAATTTAATTAAAGAGTAGATTTTGATGATATTATGATAAATATAATATTAGAAAGAGGATAAGACTTTTATATAAAATATTTTTTTGCCAAATGAAATAAATTTTAGTAAAATTTTTACTAAATTAGATGAATTTTATATGGTATAAATATAATTAAAATAAGAATTATAAATAAAATAAAATAAAATAAAATAAAATAAAATTTTTTTATTTAAATTCAAATACCATTTAAAAAAATCATTTGAAAATGAAATGGAATCTTATTTTTAATCTTACTAAACAAAAGGTAATTTCTTTTTCTAATGAGATACTATAAATTATGTTTTGAAGTGAAGTCTTTTATCATCGAGAACTTTCATTTTAATTAAGTAATATTTGATAATTTATTGAAGATATTATATTTTTCATTATATTTAGTATTCAATTTTTTGTCCCTATGTATATACATTAAATAGTTTAATCATCCTTCTATTTATTTAAAAAAGTGAAGTTTGCATTAATTAAAGAAAAAGAAAGACCGGCACATAGACCATACATATAGTTTGATTTGATTTTAATTATAATTTACACGAATAAATATTTGTAATTGAAATTTAAAACTATATCAAATATATTATGAAATTCTAAAACAACCCAATCCTTCATTGGCCGTCTTCGAAAGTCGGGTAATTACGTAGACTGAAACATGATGCGAGGAAATTTCCAAGTAGAATAAACGCGTTGACGTAATCCGATGAAACCAAAACTTTGAACAACGACGGCCCAATTAATGATATTGGCGTGTAATTTTAGAGTCTCCGCCCCATCGCAGACGACGAGGCTTTTATAGTCTTTTCGTTGGCGTGCTTTGAAGGGAATAATGACCGGCCTTTCCACGAAGGCCATCAACTTTTGGACAAAATTACACATTTGTCATCTTTGGGTCAACGCTCATGACACATGAATATGCCATTGTTTATCTAATGTTTACTTGTTTTCGTGTTCAAACCGACCATTGGGATATGAGGTTAAAATTCATTCGTCGTGTGAGCAAAATATGTATATTAACAGTGAATGATAATAAAATATATTTTTGAAAAAATTAAAAATAATTAAAAATTAAAAAATTTTAATAATAGATATGATATGAGTGAATAATAATATAAAATTAATTTATATTAATAATAGATCAAATTTAAATTTTTATAATATGTTTTTAGTAATAAAAATAAAATGATATTTTTTATTATTTTTTAGATTACCTCCCATTATTTTATTGTTTAATTTAAACATTGAAGATTCACAATATTCATAATAATATAAGTAAATCACAGTATAAAATTAATTTAAATTGATTGTGAAAATTGTCAAAAGTAGCTAGGATTAGAATTATTCCATGTGTACTTATTCTAAAAAATTGTATTATTATATTTTTTAAAAAAATTATATTTTTTACAGCTTTTTTACTGAAAATTACGACTTTCATGTAAAAACAAGAAATATAAAAAAAAAAACTTTTTGTTGCAATTTTGAACAAGAGATCTGCAATTTTCTAAGCACTTGTTGGACACGTTGATATTCACAAATTTCTATAAAAGGAATATAATATTTTACATAAAAATTATATTATATAGTTTAATGTTGAATTTTTATAAAAATTTGTATAATTTTCAAGTCAACGGTGAAACACAATCCTTCACCAAAAGAAAAGAGAAACCACTCTGATTCTTTGAAGTATATATTTCTCGTCGACTTTCAACTAATACGTAACTTAGATGGAACAACAGGGGGAGTTATAGCCTTAAAAATTCCAACCCATTTTAAAATTGATACTTAAGAATTATCCACTTTGTCCCATTATCTTGCCGTTATAGTCTTCTAATCTCTCCCACACTCTGCAACAAAAAATATCACATTGCAGAAAACCAAACCGCCATGGACAGAGAGCAAGAAGAGATGCAATTCCTGGGCCTCGTCGGCATCTACAATGAAGCCTTCAAGATCATACGTACATGGCGAAAGATCTTCGTTCAAATCACCACAACCCTTATCCTCCCTCTCTCCTTCATCTTCTTGATCCACATAGAAGTCTCCCACCTCCTCCTCCGCAAGATCAAACACAACAGCGAAGAAATAACCGAAGCCCAACCGGGAACGGCGCAGTACGACAAGCTCTCCGACATCCTCTCGTCGGAATGGACCACGCTTTGGCTCTTCAGGCTCGCCTACTACACCATCTGCCTTGTGCTCTCCCTCCTCTCCACCGCCGCCGTCGTCTACACCATCGCCTCCATCTACACCGCCAGAGACGTCACCTTCAAGAAGGTCATGAGCGTCGTCCCCAAAGTCTGGAAAAGGCTCATGATCACTTTCTTGTGCACTTTTGCCTTCTTCTTCATCTACAACGTCATGAGTTTCGTGACGGTTGGCATCTTCATAGTATTGTTGCTCACTCTAGGCGTTAAAACCGCCGGCCTGGTGATTATAGGAGTGATGGCTATATTAATATATTTTGCCGGCTTCATTTACTTGACCATGATTTGGCACTTGGCTAGTGTTGTTTCTGTGTTGGAAGATTCCTGCGGATTCTCTGCTATGATGAAGAGCAAGAACTTGATAAAAGGGAAGATGGTGGTGGCTTTGGCGATCTTCTTTAAGCTGATTCTTTCCTTTATCTCGTTGCAGATATTGTTTAATAAGTTTGTTGTCTATGGATGGCGAGTGGGTTCCATCGACAGAGCAGCCTACGGGGTTTTGTGTTTGTTGTTGCTGTCTGGTTTGTTCTTGCTGGGACTTGTTATTCAAACTGTGATATATTTTGTTTGCAAGTCGTACCACCATGAGAATATTGACAAGTCTGCTTTGTCGGATCATCTGGAAGTGTATCTTGGTGAGTATGTTCCATTGAAGGTGAAGGATGTTCAGCTGGAGCAATATCAAGTTTGATACTTAGGGAGATGTATTCAGATTAATGTTTATTTAAGCTCTTGAGTACCCAGCAGCTAGCAGCGAAGAACTTAAAGTAGGATACCGGAGATCTTAAATTCAAATTTTCTTATAGTTAATATACAAAATAAAAAAAAATACTGATGTTAAATTAATGACATAAGATGATTGAGAGTGAGAGATAGAAAAGGTATATTATGTACTGATTTTCAAGAACCATCTTACAATTTGGGACACCTTTTTCCCCCTTTTTTTATAGAATGTTTATTTTCTTTATTGTATAAGATATTCATATGGTATTAGCTTTGGGAGCCTTGGCAAAAGCAATAAGCTCTTCATTCTGGACTCTGTTAAAGTCTACTTAAGAATCCGGTCGTGTTTTATTAAAAAAAAATTGAGTTAATTGCCATGTCCTCCTTTTGTTTAAATTAAATTGCACAACTCTTCCCTCTACTTTAAGAAAAGTCCTCCCTTAGAATTAAACTGCATATTACATTTAAGTCCAATCTTAAAGTTAATTGACGGAGTCCAAAACCGTTAAGGGGACAATCACACCACTGTCTTGACCATTTAATTTCCAAAATAGCCTCTCCTTCCATTTTAACCAAGATTCTAAATTCTACTCCCTCACGGCAATGTTTGTCGACCCACATTGTTAGTCATTTTTTTCTTTTACATGATAGTGGTTGTAATTTTGTTTATTTATATAATGTTATTACAATTTTATTAATCTTAATAAAATCGTAACAGTAATTTAGAATCATTATTTTTATGTTCACATGCACCAATCACATACATAGACTGTGAAATTCTGTTCAATTTACTGAAAGATATTTTTTATAAAAAAATTATTTATTTATATATAAGTGAACAAATGCTATCTCACTTGGTTATCTTAATTACAAGATTATAATATTTAAAATAATCATAATGAAAAAGAAGCCATTGGATTCTGAAATTTCTAATTTAATTATATCCAACTAATGGTTATAATGTAATCATATGTTTCTGCACCAACAATCGGCTTTCTATTTTTAGGTTCATTACAATTTTCGGTAGGAAATACAATTTCTTATTTTTGATCAAAAATATTATTTTTATTATATTTTTAATATTTAATATTAAATAAATAAAATGCTTTTTCACCTATTAAAATATATTTTTTATCTAACAACACCCGCACTTTTCCAACAATAAAACAAACCGTACGCATGCTAGGAAATCTTCCTCAACACCCGCACTTTTCCAACAATGAAACGAGTAAAGGGTGATTGGGGCTTTGACGGAAGAGAGTTTTTGATAAAAATAAGTTGGAGGATTTTGAATTTTTAGATGATTAGGAAGTTTGTCAATTGTGATGGTGATTGATATTTCAATGAAACTGGGGGCACAGAAGAACAGAAGAGAAAGGAAGCAAGATTGGAACAATATTTTGGTATTTTAAATGCTTAGATAAAAGGAAATTTTAAATAAAATAATTATAAAATTTTTAACAAATTATTTTTTAAATAGATTACTTAGGTGTTAAATTTTGTTTAATAGACATATACATTGTATATATGTATAAATAACAATAATAATTGTATATTATTAGTTATTATAAAATTTGACCTAAATTAAAATGATCAAATAAAATTTAAGGTTAAATGAATTTAAATCATCTCATTAAGTGTGGATTTTTATGTGTAGAGATATAAAAGTTTTATTTCTTATTTATGGTCCTCAAATTGGGTACATGAATTTTATTTTCTGATATTTCATCATTAAAAAAAATAGAGAGAGGTTTTTCTCTAAAAAACTAATATGCAATAATTTGGAAGATTAAGAATTGAGAAACCACAACTCTGTTAATTCTTATTAATTCATATATGTTTTAGTATATATATATTTTTATAATTAAACATGAAAAATTTAAATATTGATAATAAATTTTATCATTATCATAATTCAAAATTTTACCAACAAATAGTATCAGGTCTTTTATGTTAAATTTTTTGAAAAAAGAAATTCATTAATTCGCATTGCGATCGATTCAGTTTAATATTATATATGCAATGGCTTTTGCTATTACGATGGCACTCAATTGTGATTTGCCGTTGGTGTTTAAAGTGATTATAAGAAACATATATAACCAAGTATTGGATCACAAATTTTGATGTATAGGGATTAATATACATGTGTTTTATCGATTGAAGTTTGGTTACAGTTTGAACCGTTTATGTTTTATATATAAACGTCTGATGTTAATGTACATAGATTTGTTGAATCCCTGGTCTCCAATTTAATATATAGATTGGTTCAACACAAAATATTGTGATTTGGCTTTCGTAAAATTGATTTTTGAAGTTGAGCATTGATTTAGTTTAGCCTTTGTTTATATGATTCAATATATATAGATTCAGTTTTTGATTTGTCAACTAACATGTTAGTGATATATAATACATTTTGATTTAATATATATATAATATATATAATGCCAGTGTTATACTATTTTAGAGATTCAAATTGATGAATTATATATTTATCAATTCATATTCAAATTTTGACATTTTTTATTCTTTATTTTTGGATATCTAATTTTTTAAATTAATTGATTGAAGTAATATATTACTAGAGTAACTTTTCTTGTGTAGATTGATTAATTTGAAATATTAAGACAGTTGTGCATTTAAGTTTTATACAGATAATAACTAGCCTAAAGGAAGGTTGTTATCTCGCCAAAATTCAAACACACTTGCAATGATAAGCATGTGACAATCATTAGGTTTTCTATGTGAATATTAAGTTGATCCAAATTCAAGCTTATTACTTGACAAGAATTTATTGTTAATATTTGATTATTACACTAAAAGCACCACTTATAGGTCAATTTTTCTGTTCAAGTACTAAATTTCAACATTGTACTAGGTATTTTGATGGGACTTACCATTATTTGAATTTGTTAATTATGTTGAATTCAGATTTTGATTGTGAGCTTATTATTTTGTTTATTTTATTTTTTATTTAGTGAATGCTTCTATTGCTTCAGTATCTTCAAATATTAACTCCATCCCTCTACTTAATGACATAAACTTGAAAAATTGGAGAAAGAATATCATGATTGTTTTTTGTTGTATGGATTTAGACCTTGTTCTTTAGGTTAAGCAACTTCCTACTCTTACAGATGCAAATTCCTTTAGGATTTGTTTGACACACTTTAAAATAAGAATTCATTTCATTTTAAAAAAATAATTTCATTTTATTTTTAAATGAATTTTTGTGTTTGGAATAAATTATATAAAATATGATTTCACTTCATTTTGAAATGAAATTTTCTATTTGAAAGTTTAATTAAAATATGTAGAATTCATTTTAAATATTTATATTTACTGTATTATCCTTAATATAATATTTTATTTTTCCAGTAAAGTGCAATAAATTTTGATGGGTTACTTTTCTTGCAAAGCTAATTCTTCCATCACCCACCTCTAATTCCCTCTCTCCATCTTCCGAAACCACCACAAACTAGAAAAATCCATCAAAATCCAACACTTTGATTACAGTGACCTTAAGGTAGCCACCAATGGCTTCTCTAACAAAAAGCTCTTAGGCAAAGGAATTCATGGCTATGTTTATAAAGCCATCCTTCATAGTTGTCCTATCATCATTAAGAAGCCCTTAAGATTCCAAATGAGGTTGATGGGTGAGAAGGCAGAAGCAGAAGACGAAGAGGGCGAGAGATTTGAAGCAAAAGATAAATAGGTATGGCCATAAATAAATTAAATGATTGAAGGTAAAGTTATTCAGCAGAAATTTTAAATTTCAAATGAAATGAAATCTTAAGAAATCTAGACTAATTTGGTAGGATTTCAAAATGGCAAGAATGTAAACAAAATAAAATTTCAAAATGAAATAAAATCTAATAATATTTAAATCCAAACATGATTTTGTAATGGAATTCATTTAAGAATGAAATGAATTCTAATTTTTTAGTATGCCAAACATGAGGTTAATGTTAAGAAGGATTTGGAGAAGTGAGAATGCTCAAATTGTATGATTTTTATAATCATGAAAGGTGCAATTTTGCAAATTTTGAAGGGTATAATGTTTGAGGAGAATAACACTAAATTATTCTTTAAAGAACTTGAGAAATGTTTTGCTAACAATGAAAAGATAGAAACAAGTACCCTTCTAGTGAAACTTGTTTCCATGAGGTATAAAGGCAAAAGGAACTTCAGGAAGTACATTTTGAAAATGTTTGATCTTACATTAAAATTAAAAGCACTAAAGTTAGAACTATCTAAGGACTTTTGCATTTAGTTTTGATCTCTCCTTCTATATAATTCAATCAATTCAGGGTTAATTATAAATGCCAAAAGAAGAAATGGACTTTTGATGAGCTCTTTCACATTATATATAAGAAGAAGAGAGATTGAGGTAAGAAAGAACTAGAAGTATTCATCTAACTTTAACCTCTAAAGACAATAACAAGAAAAGGAAGAAAGATAAGGAAGTTATGATTACTCCATCATAGAAGAAACATAAGGAATAGAAAGAGTAAGCTAAGGAACTTGCTTACTACTTATGTGGATATACTTTTCATAAAAAGAAACAATGTACCAAATATCACACTTGGCATGTAAAGAAAGGTATGCTTCTTAATTTGGTTTATTCTGAGGTTAATTTGACTTTGGTACCTAGATATACTTGGTGGATAGATTATGGTGTTAGTACTCATATAATGTGTTTATGCAAGGTTACCTGAGTTGCTAAAAGTTAAGTAATGGTGAAACATACATCTATGTGGTCGATGACAAGTTAGTCGAAGTTGAGGTAATTGAAACTTTTATATTATTATTAAAGATTGGATTTTATCTAAATTTGAATCAAACTTACATTGTATCATCATTTAGATGAAATTTGGTTTCTATTTCTATATTGAACAAATTTAGTTACTCTTTTTACTTTTGGAAATAGTTAATTAAGTATATTTTAAGATTAAAACTTATTGGTTCCAATTCTTTATCTGGATATGATAATCTTTATATGCTTGATATAGCTGCCTTATTTAATAACACCTTATATGTTAATTCAAGCGGCACTACAAGGAAATTAACTAATGAGAATTTTGCATTATTCTAGTATAAGCATTTATACAACATCTCAAGATAAAGAATTAAAACACTTATATTAGATGGAATTCTTAATCCTCTTAATTTATTAGACTTTGAAGTCTATGTTAAGTGCATTAAGGGAAAGTAGACAAATATAAGAATATTAAGTTTGAAAGATATTCAAACATATTAGAATTAATACATACAAACATTTGTGGACCATTTCGTATGACTTCTTAGAATGGTTAACAATATTTTGTTACATTATAGATAATCTTTCATGTTATAGATACCTTTCTTTCATTCATGAGAGGTCTTAAGCATTAGAGGTATTCAAGGCTTTCAAAGATGAAGTTGAAAATTAACTTAATAAAAAGATTAAGGGTGTCAGGTCTAACTGTAATGATGAATACTACGATAGATATGGCAAATTGAGTGAAAAACATCTAGGTCCATTTTCCAAATTTCTAAAGGAGTGCAGTGTTGTCTCATAGGACATCATGTTAGAGAGCCCTAATATGAATAGTATTGCTAGAGATGAAATGGAACCTTAAAAAATATGGTCAAGAGTATGATTAGTTATATTACTTTATCGAATTCACTTTGGGAAGAGGCATTACAAATTGTAGCTTACATCCTTAATAGAGTTCTAACTAGGGCAATAACCAAAACCTCTCATGAATTATGGATGGACAAGAAGTGCAACATACAACATTTACATGTTCGGGGTTATCTAGTTAAGACATGGCTTTATAGGCTAAATGAAAAGAAACTAGACTAAAAAACAGTTAGCAATTATTTTATTAGGTAATTTGAACGGTCTCGAGGATATAAGTTTTATAATCCTACAACTAAGTCCTTCTTTAATATGAAAAATATCTAGTTTTTTAAGGATATTGAGTTTTAGGGAGAAATAATGTTAAAAACTTTGTCTTTGAATAGGAACTCGTATCTATTCCTATAGTTGTCATTGACCATGACCAAGCTTTTATTTTGACATTACTCAAGAAGTAACTCCAAAGCTATGAGACAATGTTAAAAATCTCCCTAATCAAGATCAACAGGCAATTCCTAAAGAACAAACTCAATAACTTCAAGAACAAACACTACAGCAAAAAAGACTTTTAGTGGTGTTATTTGTCGTCGCTAAAAAATATTTGGTCGTCGCTCAAGAAAAAGTCATCGCTAAAAATGTCGTCGGTATAGATCCGTGCCTGAAAAGGTCATTAGTGACAACAAATTATCGTCGCTAAAAGTACGACCTTTTGCAACGACAATGTCGTCACAAAAAATAATTTCAAATTTTAAAAAATTTTGAAATTTAATTTTTAGTAATGACATTTATCGTCGCTATAAGCAAAAAATTCGTCATTGAAGATTTGACTTTCAGCCACGACAAAGTCGTCGCTGAAAGAAAAACCTTTATCGTCGCTAAAAGTAAAAAGTCATTGCTAAAAGTTTAATCTTCAGCGATGACATTTTGCCCTATAGCGACGACAAGTGTCGCCGCTAAAGATTTTTTTAAATTTTTTTAAAAAATTTAAATTTAAATTGTCGTATATTTCAAATAATATATTATCTAAAATATTCTTTATTTTAATTAACTTGAATTGTTCAATAATTTTTTAAATTTAATTTAATATAAATTATACAATTATAATATATCAGTAGTATTATTAATAATGTCTAACAATTTGATCCAACATAAAAAATTAATACTCATAAAGGAATGGTAAAAATAATATTTATATGAATAAATTATATATACATCATCCATGTAAATGTGTACACATAAAAAATATAAAGATACATATACAAAATATACTATGGGCAAGCAGGGAGGTGTAAATATCACAGTACACCATCATCGTCATCATCATCATCATCCTGGCAACGAGGACGATAAAATGATGGTGGCGGCTGAGCGGCAGATGCAAGCGCAAATCTAGTTAGTCCAGGCGGTGTAGCAGCAGTAAATGGAGGTGGTGGTAGGACGGTACCCTACTGTCTAAGGATCGAGCTCATCTCAGTAAGATAAGTCCCAAGCTATTGTTGCATCAGCTGCTACTGCTGCATCAGCTACTACTACTGTGTAATCTGCTGCTGCTGCTCCTGAATCAACTGCTGGCTTTGCTCGAATTGCTCCCGACTCTACTGTAACTACTCTTGCAACTCATCGACCTAAGACACGGTCTGTGAGGTTGTCCCCATGCTAGAAGTCCCCACTGGATGATAAGATTGACCAACAAGTACACACCTAACAGCCTTCATGTACTCTCGACGAGTGCCAAGCACCTCATTGGTGATGGCAATCTCATCTAACTGTACAGGAGTCGTAGGCAAGCTAGTGGATGATACACTAGATTGTACATGCTGAGTCATGAGCTCAGTCATTTTTGCCTTAAATTATTTAAAAAAATTAATAAGAAATCTATCTTACAAGATATATTCGTAAAATTTTATTTAAAATATGAAATTCAAATAACTTACATGTTGCCACTGAGGGATCGGATGCACCTACTCCCCTGACTTATATGTGTGTCGGTCCCTAAAGTTATCGGGAATCGACTGCAGCTCACCAGTATCTCTATTTCTCTGTTCAATTTTTGTAACAGAAAAAAAGGATGAAGGGTAGTAATGTTATTTAATAAGTGGATACATTTAAAAAAGATACAAAAAAATTAAATTACCTTATCAAAGCAATTATAGCAATAGACTTTGACCCATGTCAGTCATTCACGACCTTCTGTGCTCTATTATTTCTATTTCTCCTAAACAACTCTTGCAAATTAAGAAAAAAAGTTAAATTTTTATGTTTACAATTTAAATATATGAAATACTGACATAATACCATAAAATGTCATACTTGCCCTATACTCGTCACTATCAAAGAAGTTCACACACCTCTGCCATGTCTACGGTGAGACAGATCGAGGTACACAACGTCGAGCTCAATCTAAGTCATACTCCTGGTATCAATCACCTCCATGCTCTAAGAAATGCTTATTCAACCTATACTTTCAATCTCTGTATAGGTCGGCAGCAATCCGCATCAAACCAGAGAGCGCTCTATCCCGATCACCTTCAGAGATGCCTTGGAACTCGAAGTGGGACTGTATTAAAAGATATTTAATAAATTTATGGGTCATATATTTACAAATTTAAATCTCAAAGACATTAATTCAACAGTTGGAGGAAATGGATACTTATGCAAACCTCCTGCACAACTCTATCTCAGATCTATTGAGGTACAGCTCGCCATGACTTATAATAGAGCGGCACGTGGGCACGGATCATGCTGCCAATATCACAAGAGAGATGGCTGACATTCTCACTAACCACATGCCATGTACCAGTCGTATCAAATTGTACAGGCACCGATCTGCCTCCACCCCTACTTTTCTTCTCGTGCAATTTTAGGGACCTATTCGATCCCCTCTTTCTCGCAGCTGCTACTTCAATTAATAAAAAAAATATCAATACAATAAACATAATATTTAATCAAGCTTAGGTATGCACAATTAATAATAAATACCTGATCCCTCGCACTATGATGGAATATGGGTGGATCGCTCTGGTGGGTCGCCTCCCGCGTCACTTCTGTGGTATCGTGCCTCGACATCCACCATAACTAAAATAATACATATTATACAAGTAATTAAAAGGAATTCAATGTCAAATTGAACGATCAAGTGGTTCAACTTTTTACAATCATATTGATTATTTTAACAATAATGCTTACACAATTATGAGTTGTAGTTCAAATCTGTTATTTTATCCCTAGTCAGAATCAATGTCGATGAACCTAACAGACTCATGGTCATCGGTTTCTCCTTCATTATCAGATTGTGTGGGCTCCCCATCCATATAATCATCAATTGTTTCGTCTTCAAGGCTCTTATCATCATCGATGAAGGCGTCTTCTCTATGAGCACCAAATCCAACATTCCTGTACGTTGGAATGATTGAAGGACTATTTCTTTCATTACCTAAATGTACTAGATCGAAATCTCCCAAATCAACTGTGGTTGAAGTTAGATGAGTTACTATCTTGCAGAAATAACAGGTCTTGTGCATTATCTCCATCACTGGGTAGATCCCATATATCGCGGTGCACCATATTATGGACGACCCTCTAATTTGGTCCATTAATGAGATCCTCAATATAAAATACTTGTTTTTCTTGAGTAGCAAGTATATAAGAATTATCCTTGTACTATTATCCATTGATGGAGATGCTTGTGATATTCTTGTCAATATAAAGTTTTTTCTTTATAGGATCAGTGTCATACCACTTGCATTTAAATAAAGTCACACTGTGCTTATTTAAATAAGTTAACTTAATTATTTCTTCCAATACACCATAGAACATGTTACCATCAGTCCCCGGAATAAAAATGCCACTATTTTGCATTTTATGCTTCTCATCTCGAGTTTTGACTACAAAGCAAACTCCATTTACAATCATGTTAGTGAAATTGGGACCGGAGGCTAATGATAGTAACTCTTCGGTGGCCTCTGGGGAACCGTTCTTATGTAAATAGTATATCTAAAAAAGGAGCAATTGTTCTAAGAATTAAATTGAAAGATCAGCAAAAGAAATAAACAATATTTGGGATATTCGTTTAATGAATTTAGGAAGAAAAAAACCCTTACCTTTGAGTAAAACCACGAGAGAAATTTGGTTCTCTGTAAGTTGTCAATATTTTCAGCACCACTTCAGTTCAAGTTCCAATCAATGCTTACTATAGAATATAACAATCTTAGTCTATTATAATCACATAAAGAAGAATAACACAACTGAAATTTAAGTTACTTACTGGAGATATTTTTCAATCTCAGTACAATTATTTAAGATGTACCATACTGTAACATCTCGATCCTTCCTATCGAAATGAGAAATAATCTTCTTCCTTATCAGTCGACATTAGGATCAGAACACCGACAATGTCCTTCTTGTTTGACTAGCTGTTACATCTTGATTTCTATTAGGTCAGTTGAATCTAGTTTCCACTCCTTCCAAATACATAGAGAAAAATGTTAATGCCTCATCAATAATATATCCTTCTACAATTGAACCCTCCGGTCGAACACAATTATGGACATAATCCTTTAACTTTTTTATATATCTCTCATATGGGTACATCCATCGAAAATGAACAGGGTCCTCCTTTTAATGCTTCGTCTGGCAAATGCATCACCAAGTGAACTATTATGTCAAAAAATGCTGGGGGTATATCTTCTCAAGCTTGCACAAAATAATGATAATGTCTTGTTTGGCTTGCAGAATATCCTTCCTGTTGAGAGTTCTAGCACATATTTGACTAAAAAAGTTGCATAACTCAACAAGTGGATATGATAATTCCTTTGGCAAGAAAGCCCGAATTCTTGGTCCTAACAGTCTTTGCATAATAACATGACAATCATGTGATTTCAACCTCTTTAACTTCAGGTCAAGATCTATGACATTCTTACAAAGACTCCCTAGCAAACCCATCTGAAAATTTCACATCCTTTATATATTGGCAAAATCATTTCCGCTCTTCCTGGTTAAGTATATATCCAACATGTGGCTTGAAAAGTTGACCCCTCTGCTCATACAGATGCAAGTTAGGCCTTATCTTCATATTTGCCAGATCTCGTCTTGCATTATCTGTATCTTTTATTTTGTGCTCAATCTCCAATAATGTACCCAAGATGCTATCACATACATTTTTCTCAACATGCATCACATCAATATTATGTCTTAAGTTCATTGTTGGCTAATAAAGAAGATTAAAAAATATACTTCTCTTACTCCAATTAAGTTCGTTGGCATCCCATTTTTCGCTTTACACCACCAAATTGAGCATATTTTCCTGCAAGTCTCTATGACACCTTACCCAACTGTTCCATGATAACATTATTGGTAAGAGGTCGAGGAGGGGCTCTCCTCTCCAACCTCCCATTGAATTCTTTCCTATTTCTCTATGTATGACTTCTTGGAAGCCAACGGCGATGACCAACGTAAGCTATTTTTCCTCTAACTCGAATTGACGGAGTATCCAAATTACATGTAGGACATGCTTTGTATCCTTGTCCACTCCACTCGGATAGACTACTTTGAGCAGGAAAATCATTTATAGTCCAAAGCAATGTTGCCCGCATATTAAACATCGTATTTGTATTCACATCTCGAGTTTCAATTCCTCTCTCCCAGAGATCCCTCAACTCTTCTATGATCAGCTGTAAGAAGACATCGATATCCTTACCTGGCGATTACGGCCCTGGGATTAATAGGGTCAACATGAAAAAAGATTGATTCATGCGTATCCATGGTGACAAGTTATAAGTAGTCATAACTATTGGCCACATGCTGTAGGATAGGTTTCTATCACAAAAAGGATTAAATCCATCTACACTTAAACCCAACCTAATATTTTGTGGGTCAGCAGAGAAATTAGGATACCTTTTATCAAACTCCTGCCAGGCTTTTCCATCCACAGGATGTCCATTACCCCCCTCTTCTTTTAATTTTTCAGTGTGATGCCATATCATGTTCTTTGCAGTATGTCTCAACCGATATAGATGTTGTAATCGAGGAGTTAATGGAAAATATCAAACCACTTTTTGGGACATCTTCTTTCCTTTTGTAGTTTTATTTTCCCATCGACTCTCCCCACAAATTGGACAATTATTTTTAGAAGCATGATCTTTCCAAAAAAGTACACAATCATGTTTGCATACATGGATTGATTCGTACCCCAATCCTAACTTGTTAAGCCATTTCCTTGCACTATAGTACGATTCAGGCAATTTATTATTATTTGAAAGTGCCTCTTTTAACAACCGAAGAAGAGCATCAAATGACTTATTTGTCCACTTATGCAGAACTTTCAAATGCATAAGTTTCACTAAGAAGTTCAAGGCTGAAAATGCTGTGCAGCCTGGATACAATTCTGTTTCTATTTGCTCAAACAGGTTATTACAATTACTATAATTTGTTCCAATGTCTCCGTTAGCCGCATTCTCACCCCTGTACTTGTCATTGTGAAAATCAACTTCAGGTACCTTAGGGCCAATGAAATCATGTATAATATCTGCCAGCTCATCTCTATTGTTAGGAGATATCCCTCGAGTTCCTCTAGAAGTCGAAACATCTGCTTCACCATGGTGTACCCAATTTATGTATAATGGATGAAATTCATTATCTATAATATGTGCCTCCAATGTTAGTAATGTCTAGAATATTAAATTCACATATTTTTTGCATGGGCATCTTACCAAACCCCTTTCATCGACAAAGTTTTTGGTTCTTTGAACAAATCTTATTGCATCATTCCAATATTCATCCAACAATCGATTTGGTAGATGTATCCAACTTTTATTGATAGACATTGTATCACTGAACAGGAAGAAAATTACTTTAGGTGAAATAAAGTGTGTTAATTAATATTTAACAGTCACCCTAAATGCACCGCATCACTCTAACTTTGAAAGGTAGGGTCCTATCCCATTCGAGATATTTTTATAGTTATTATTTTCTCCAATTTATCCACACTTATCGTTTGATTCATGCAAAAATTTTAGCAGCATCTCCCTATGGTTCTCCAAGTGCTTGTATAGTTTATATCTAGAAAACAGTTAGGATGCTAAGATATTCCCATAATATCAAATAAGAGCTGGATAAATTGTTAATAATAACTACATGATAATATCCCAAACTGTCCAACTTTTTAGGATAATTCAAGGGTTGATTGATGTTCAGAGAATAACCAACCCTTGAACGGATCTAAGCTTATAATTTAAATGCAAATGCAATTCTATTTAAAATTATTGTAAAAATATATTTACAATAATTAAAATTAATGATACAACAATTTATGAGTATTGTTGTTTAAGTGTCAGTATTGTTATTTGAGTAACTTATTACGTAGATTATTGATTTTTCTAAATATTCATAATAACTGTTATGTTTCATAATAAGCTTGTGGGAATTCAAACGTATAACCTACTCTACTATATTTATAAGGTGCACAATTCAGCTTCTTTATAGAGAGGTGTATATTATGAATACGGACTTCCTAGTTGTAAATTTAAGTAAGTTTAGTTTAATAAGGTGTATATTATTTATAAGATGCACAATTCAGCTTCTTTATTTAAGTAAATGTAGTTTTATCTAAGAAGGGGGTGATTTTCATGCAAACTTCCTAATTTTTTGAAGTTTTTATTTTTATGTAATGTAGATATCATAATTTGGATTGTTAGGATTTTTTTTATATGGTCTCTAGTTTAATTGAATTTTTCTTAATATGTGGTGTAAATAATATAATTTGAATTGTTAAGTTTCAATCTCAATTAAAAAAGGGATTATATTATTGTAATCTCTTATTTTCTAAGATAAATTTATATATTTATTCTAATTTTCTATCTTACATTATTTCAACGAATCTAGTAAGTTTAAGGTTTCCTAAATTGCATCGTAAATTTTAAATTTTGTGAATAAAATATTATAATTATTTTATCTTACATTAATCTAACTAAATAATCTACACATATATTGTATACTTCAAAATTATAATTTGAGGGATACATAATAATAATAAAATTTATATTTACAAATTTTATGCTAAGTTAAATTTACATAAATAAATTTAAAATTTACAACATACAAAATTAAATAATATAAAATTTTATATTAAATTAAACATACTATCAATTCTATTAATTCATTGCAAACTATTTGAGTAAATTAAATATATTATTACACAATTAAAATATTATAACTTTTTATTCACATACCTTAATAGTAAAAATCTACTGATCAACTCTGAATAGTCTCCATGAACTAAGATAAATACTAATAATAACTAACAAATTAAAAGATACAACATACAAAATTAATACATATCAACATATATAAAAAATAAATATACTAAAATAAAAAAAATTAAAAGAAAGAGAAAGTTCAGGAACTTACCTCAGGTCTAAGATTTTCAAATGCGCAAATGAGGGGGGAGGAGGCGCCGCGAATAAATACCCAAAACTTTCACCAACGACTAAAAAATTTCGGTCATCAGTGAAGGCTTCAGTGACGATCGAGCAACTTTCAACGATGACACTGTCGTTGCTAAAAGGTTCCCACCTTCACCGACGACAATGTCGTCGCTAAAGCCTTGTCTAGGAATTTGAACTAGGCTTTTAGCGACGACATTTGACATCGCTGAAGGGAAAGCCTTTTAGCAATGACAGTGTCATCATTGAAGAGCGGGCCAAGTTTCCTGGCCAGTGCTCTTTAGCGACGACAGTATCGTCACTGAAGGCCAAATTTTTCCGCCGAAAATTTTAAAGCTTTTAGCGATGACTTTAAGTCGTCGCTAAAAGCCTAATTCCTTCCCGCCCAACTTTTTGATTCCCTCTAAAAATTTGCATCATTTTTACTAACGACATTGTCGTCGGAAATACTTTTAGCGACGATCGAATTTTTGTCGCCGTTAAAAACTGTTGTTGTTGTTGCTCCTTATTCTCGTAGTGAAATGCTATTAAGGAAATCCACAAAAGAGAGGAGAAATACAATTCCAAATGATTATATTATCTTTCTCTAAGAACATGAGATAGACATTGAAATGATGGAAGATAATCCAATTAACTTCTATCATGCCATTAAAAGTTCTAACTCTAAAAAATGTATTAATGCCATGAATAAGGAAATCAAGTCCATGAGAGACAATGATGTTTGGGATCTTGTACCATTGCCTGAAGCTGTGAAAGCTATAGGTAACAAATGGATATTTAAGACTTAAGAGCAATTCAAAAGACAATATAGGAGAGATATAAGATGCATCTTATTGCGAAAGGCTTTACTCAAAAGGAATGTATTGATTATAAAGAGACTTTCTCTCTAGTTTCTTAGAAAGGCTCTTTTAGGATTATAATGGCATCTTAAATTACATTAGATGGATGCTAAGATAACATTTCTCAATGGTGACATTGATGAGATAATCTATATGGCACTAATCTGAAAATCTTATTTCTAGAGATTCAAGGTAGATAGTTTTCAAATTAAAGAAATCCATCTATATGCTTAAGCAAGCTTCCTGTCAATGATATTACAAGTTTTATCAAATTGTTATCTCCTTTGGTTTCAAGATAAATGTAGTTGATGATTGCACATACCATAAATTTAGTGGGAGTAAGCATATTTGTTTGATTTTATATGTTAATGACATATTGCTTATTAGTAATGAGATGGGTTTATTACCTGAAACTAAGAAATTTCTATTAAAGGAATTTGAGATGAAAGATTTTAGCAATGCTTCTTTTGTTTTAAGGAATACAAATACACTAGGATCACTCTCGAGGTACTCTTAGGTTATCACAAAAAAATTATATTGAGAAGGTTCTTAAGAGATTTGGCATGTAGGATTGTAAACTAAGTGATAGCCTTATCACTAAGTTTGGATCAATGCTCCAAGAATAATTTTAAATTTAAAGAAATGAAGATTTCTTATGTTTTAACTATAAGAAGTCTAATGTATACTCAGGTTCGTATGCATTGAGATATTGCATACATCATTAGGATGTTGAATAGATACTTGAACAATCCAAAAGTGGATCATTGGAAAGTAGTCAAAAAGGTCATATAGTATCTTTAGAGAACAAAACAAAACATGTTCACATATAGGAAATTAGAATAGTAAAAGATCATTAGGTATTTTGACTCCAATTTTACAAGATGTCAAGATAATTATAAATCCACTTTTGGTTATATCTACCTACTTTTTGAAAAAGTTATTTTCCAAATAGTGCAAACTCATAGTTTTTTTTTTCATAATGGCAATTGAATTTATAGTAAGTTATGAGACATCTAATTATGGGATATGATTACGAAATTTTATCATAGGACTACAAATTTTACAATATATTTTTAGTTTTTTTTAATTCCTTCCCTTTACTTCAGTGTTTAATTTAAACATTGAAGACTCACAATATATTAATATTTCTAGTATTCATAATAATATGAATAAATGATAATATAAAATTAATTTAAATTTGTTGTGGAAATTGTTCAAAGTAGCTAGGATTAGGATTATTCTATGTGTACATATTCTAAAAAAATTGTATTATCATATATTTTAAAAAAAATTATATTTTTTACAATTTTTTATTGAAAATTATGACTTTCATGTAAAAACAAGAAATTTAAAAAACTTTTTGTTGCAATTTTGAACAAGAGATCTGCAATTTTCTATGCACATGCTGCGATTCACAAATTTCCAGAAAAGGAATGTAATATTTTGCATAAAAATTATATTATATAATTTTATGTTAAATTTTTATAAAAATTCGTATAATTTTCAAGTTAACAGTAAAACGCAATCCTTCGCCAAAAGAAAAGAGAAATCACTCTGATTCTTGGAAGTCAATATTTCTCATCGACTTTCAACTAATACTTAGCCTTGATGGAACAACAGGGGTAGTTAGAGCCTTAAAAATTCCAACCCATTTTAATATTGATACTTAAGAATTTTCAACTTTATCTCATAATCTTGCCATTATAGTCTTCTACCCTCTCCCCCACTCAGCAACAAAAAATATCCCATTGCAGAAAACCAAACCGCCATGGACAGAGAGCAAGAAGAGATGCAATTCCTGGGCCTCGTCGGCATCTACAATGAAGCCTTCAAGATCATACGCACATGGCGAAAGATCTTCGCTCAAATTACCACAAGCCTTATCCTCCCTCTCTCCTTCATCTTCTTGATCCACATAGAAGTCTCCCACCTCCTCCTCCGCAAGATCAAACACAACAGCGAAGAAATAACCGAAGCCCAACCGGGAACGGCGCAGTACGACAAGCTCTCCGACATCCTCTCGTCGGAATGGACCACGCTTTGGCTCTTCAGGCTCGCCTACTTCACCGTCTTCCTCGTGTTCTCCCTCCTCTCCACGGCTGCCGTCGTCTACACCATCGCCTCCATCTACACCGCCAGAGACGTCACCTTCAAGAAGGTCATGAGCGTCGTCCCCAAAGTCTGGAAGAGGCTCATGATCACTTTCCTGTGCGCTTTTGCCTTCTTCTTCACCTACAACGTCGTAACGTTTGTCATCGTCATAATCGTGTTGCTCAATCTAGGCTTTAAAACCGCCGGCGCGATAGCTATAGTAGTGATAGCTATATTATATTTTGCCGGCTTCATTTACTTGACCATGATTTGGCACTTGGCTAGTGTTGTTTCTGTGTTGGAAGATTCCTGCGGAATCCCGGCTATGCTGAAGAGCAAGAACTTGATAAAAGGGAAGATGGTGTTGGCTTTGGTGATCTTTTTTATGCTAAATCTTTCCTTTTTCTTGTTGCAGATATTTTTTAAGAAGTTTGTTGTCAACGGATGGAGATTGGGTTCGATCGACAGAACAGCCTACGGGGTTTTGTGTGTGCTGTTGCTGTCTGGTTTATTCTTGCTGGGACTTGTTATCCAAACTGTAATATACTTTGTTTGCAAATCGTACCACCATGAGAATATTGACAAGTCTGCTTTGTCGGATCATCTGGAAGTGTATCTTGGTGAGTATGTTCCGTTGAAGACCAAGGATGTTCAGCTGGAGCAATATCAAGTTTGATATTTTCAGAGATGTATTTAGATTGATGTTTATTGAACCCAGCCGCTAGCAGCGAAGAACTTAAGAAGTATGCCGGAAATCTTAAGTTCAGAGTTTCTTATAGTTAATGTACAAAATAAAGAAAGATTGAATGTTAGATTAATGACATAAGATGATTGAGAGTGAGGGATAAAAAAGGTGTATTATGTACTGATTTTCAAGAACCATCCTAGCGTTTTGGAATTTTTTTTATACCGGGAATCTTAAGTTCAAAGTTTCTTATAGTTAATGTAAAAAACCAAAAAAGATTGATGTTAAATTAATGGAATAAGATGACTAAGAGTGAGAGATAGAAAAGGTGTATTATGTACTTATTTTCAAGAACCATCTTACCGTTTGGGAACCCCCCTCCCCCCCGGGGCAACTTTTTATAGGATGTTTATATTTTTTGTTGCATAAGATATTCATATGCTGTCGGCTTTGGGAGCCTTGGCCAAAGCAATAAGTTCTTCATTCTGGACTCTGTCAAAGTCTACGTAGCTTTGGGAGCCTTGGCCAAAGCAATAAGTTCTTCATTCTGGACTCTGTCAAAGTCTACGTAAGAAGCTGGTTTTGTTTTATTAAAAAAATTGAGTTAATTGCCGTGTCCTCCTTTTGTTTAAAATTAAATTGCACAACTCTTCCTTCTACTTTAAGAAAAAGTCCACTCTTAGAATTGAAATGCATATTACATTCAACTCCAATCTTTAAAGTTGATTGACGGAGTCCAAAACTGTTAAGTGGACAGTCACACCCCTGTCTTGACCATTCAATTTCCAAAATAGCCTCTGCTTCCATGTTAACCGAGATTCTAAATTCTACTCCCTCACCGCAATATTTGTGGACCCACCTTATCAGTTATTTTTCTTAATTTTACATCATAATTGTTGTAATTTTGTTTATTTATCTATAATTTTATTAGAATTTTATTAACCATAATAGAATCTTAATAGTAATTTAGAATCATAATTTTCATTTTCACATGCACCTATCACATACATAGAAAGTGAAATTCTGTTTAATTTACTGGAAGATATATTTTATAAAAAAATTTAATTTATTTATATATAAGTGAATAAATGGCATCTCACTTGGTTATCTTAATTACAAGCTTATAATATTTAGAATAATCATAGTAGAAAAAGAAGCCATTGGATTCTAAAATATCTAAGGTTGTTTGATTAAAGGGAAAAAAATTAATAAAGAAAAATAAGAGGAAAAAGAATAAAAATTTCATAATTATCCATTTTATTTGGTTCAAACAAAAAAAGAGAATTAAATATTTATTATTTATTTTACTTACAATTATTATATTAAAAATAATTTATTTATAATTATTATTTTATTATTTTTATAATTACTAATATTATATTTTTTATAATTATTTTATATTAATTATTAATATCTTATTAATATTATTTCATTTATTGCTTTTATTATTTTGATTATTCTTAATATCTTAATAATAATTAATATTATTTGAATAATATTAATTATTATTTAACTAATTATTTTTAATAGTTATTATATTTATTATTTTATCATTAATATTTTCTATTATTTTACTAATATTATTAATTATTTTTATGTTATTAAATATTATTTATTTATTAATATTAATATTTTCATAATTATTTAATATTAATTATTAATATTTTATTACTATTTTAATTATTACTATTATTATTTATTTTTTTGTAAATATGATAGTTATTATTTTATTATGAATATTTATTTCTATTTTATTATTTTTATTGATTATCAATATTCTATTATATTTATTATAATAATCATTATATGATTATTTATTTTTATTTAATTAATTTTATCATTTTATTATTTCTACTATTAACTATTATTTAATAATTATTTTTATTTTTACTTATATTATTATTGTCATTATTATCATTATTATTATTATCATCATATTAAAGATGATAAGTTCAAATTTTAAATAAGAGAATCAGATTGTTTGACAAATTGGGAGAATCACTATTCCTTTATTTGGGATAATTTTATTAAAAAAATTGAAAAAAAAATTAAATAAAAAATAGAAAAATAAAATCTCACCGTTTACTCTTCCTTCCCTAATACTTAAATTAATTGTGTCCAACTAATGACTATAATGTGATCATATGTTTCTACTCCTTTCCTAATACCTGAATTAATTGTGTCCAACTAATGACTATAATGTAATCATATGTTTCTGCGACAACAATTAGCTTTCTATTTTTAGATTCTTTAAAATTGTTGTTAGGAAATATAATTTCTTATTTATAATTGAAAATATTATTTTTATTTTATTTTAATAATTTAATATTAAATAAATAAAATATTTTTTACGTATTAAAATATATTTTTATTTAACAAAGCAGACCGTACATATGCTAGGAAATCTTTATCAACACCCGTACTTTTCCAACAATGAATAGACTAAGGTTCCGTTTCATACAACAAATAAGTTAACTTATAACTTTATTGACCTAATCAATAAACTATAAATTAGTCTTTAGAGGTATTTTTCGTACTAACTTATGAGTTACTCCAAGTAGTTTGTAAGCTCTGATTTAATAAGTTACCTAGAGTAGCTTATAACTTATAACTTATAACTTACAAGTTATTATTTTTTTCAAATTTATCCTTATTCTTTCTTTTAATTTACAATTCATATCTTTTATAATATAAATTTAAGTAATTTTTAAAAAATATATTTAATTATATTTTAAGTAATTATAGTTTTATAATAAATATTAAAATAAAAATTATATAAGTAAATAAATATATAAGTTTATAAAATATAATTAAATAAATATTAAAAATTATACTTTATTTTAAACTTTTTAATTACATTAATATAATTTAATTTTTAGATAAATATAAATTATTTTAATTATATATATTTCTATTAATATATCCTTTTATGTCATTTTGTAATTTCAGCTAATTTAACAACTAATTTTACGAAATATTTTAGTTAACTTATTAACTATTAGCTATCAATTATAAGTTATCAACTATCACCTATCAACTAACTTATCAGCTACCAGCTAATTTATTAGCTAATTGTGTGAAATGGAGCCTAAAGGTGAATGGCTCTTTGACGGAAGAGAATTTTTGATAAAAATGAGTTGGAGGATTTAGAATTTTTTTGTGATTAGGATTTTTTTTCAGTTATGAAAGTGATTCGTATTTCAATAAAACTGGGCGCACAGAAGGACAGAAGAGAAAGGAAGATTGGAATGATATTTTAGTATTTAAAATGTTTAGATAAAAGAATATTTAAAATAAAATAACTATAAATATTTTAACAAAATATTCTTTAAGTAGATTAACACTTAGGTATTAAATTTCTTTTAATAGATATATACATTATATATATGTATAATTAACAATAATAATTGTATATTATCAGTTATTATATGATTTGGCTTAAATTAAAATGATCAAGTAAAATTTAAGATTAAATAGATTTAAATTATCTCATTAAGTATGGGTTTTCATGTGTAGAGATATTAAAGTCTTATTTCTAATTTATGGTCCTCAAATTCAGTATATGGGTTTTATTTTTGATATTTTATTATTAAAAAAATAGAGAGAGGTTTTTCTCTAAAAAATTAATATGCACCAATCTAAGAGACCAAAAACCATGAAATTACAATCCTATTAATTTTTATGAATTTGTACGCATTTTTACATCTAGTAATATATTTTTTAATTAAATATGAAAATTTTAAATTTTGACAATAAATTTCATCATTATCATAATTCAAATTTTTATCAATAATTAGTATAGAACCTTTATGTTGAATTTTGAAAAAAAAAACATTAATTCGCCTTGTGATTCAGTTTAACATTATATATTCAATGACTTTTGTTATAATGATGGCACTCAATTGTGATTTGTGGTTGCTGTTTAAAGTGATTATAAGAAACATATATAACCATGTATTGGATCACCAATTTTGATATATATGTGTAAGAAATATAAATTAATATGAATCAAATACATACATACATACATACATACATACATACATACATACATATATATATATATATATATATATATATATATATATATATATATATATATATATATTAAAATATCAAAAGTTTGTAATATATTATTCAAAATGTAATATTTATTTTTACCAGTTAAATTGGCAATCACATGGAAAGATAATTTATTCATAACCTAAATCTTCTTTTTGCCCAAAGTAAAGAGAAAGTTTCTTGAATGGGTTTTGATGAATGTTTCTATAGTAAACCAACCCTTCAACTAACTTTCTTCTACTTATTCATAGGCATTTCATGAATTAGGTCATTGGTCGAGTTATGGATCTATTTTGGGTGATCCGAATTTATGATCAAATATCTCTCACTCACATATAATGGGATATATACCCTTTTAGCATTACATAACAAAACATTATCTCTTATACTCTATAATAACTCATATAAGAAAATAAGTCATGTGATTAGCATACTTCAAGAATTCTTTGCTATACATCTATTAAGAATATATATAACTTCTCGATAAATAATGAATCTTGAGTAGAATTTAAGTATGTAGCACCTTAAATTATTTTATCATATTTGAATTTCTCAAATGATCTTATTCATATGGATCATATGCATTAGATAGTGTATTCATAATTATAAACATACTATAATTAGTATACTAGTGAATATAAATACAATGTGATATGTTTAATAATCTTCCTCTTTTCTTAAATTACTCGACTTTAATTTAATGTGCTTTTCTAGTAATGTCCCACTAGATTGAATCTCTCATAATCTTTTAGTAATATTCTAAAACAGAAATCATTAAATTTAAATAACAAGATATAAAATAGAGTTATAAAGGTATAAATATGAGGTCTTTATTGCCTCAAAGATCTCAACATCAAAGCTGAGATCTAAATTTTGATCACCTATATTGGTAATCATTTGTACATGTGGTATAAAACACATATTATGTTATTCTTTCCTTTTCCCATGAATCATATGTCTTTATATAATGTATTAATACTATATAGATAATGGTTCAAATATACTTAATATCTAACCTGTGTTCACCAATCTACTCTTTCTCATTTCCATTAAAACTCATATCTAGCAATATAGATAAATTAAGTCAATTCCTCATTAATTCACTTACAATCCTACATATGACCTCATCTAATTCATTAACAAGGAAATATTTATATTTTAAAATTAGCTCTCGATTATCACTTAAATAAGAAGCTTAAAATTTCTCATCTTTTATCAATTACAAAAATTAACGAGAGACAATTACCCATGTGAGAAGGCTAATCTTCTATCTATCTAACATGCTTTTCAATAATTAAAGAATGTTTCAAGAAACATTCATACATCAATATATAGGCTTATAATAAACACATTTATTATTTAGACATTAATTCTATAAACATTATTGGGAAAAAATTACAATAATTGTATCAACATCTACGCAATTATTGGGATTCACATGCTTTACGAATATATCCCAAGGAATAAGCTTAATCATGGGATCTGCTACCATCTTGCTTGTAAAAATGTATTTCATGTTCACTTCTTTACGTGTAACTGTATCTCTCACAAAGTTACACTTTGGATCTATGTGCTTGGTTTTTCAATGATATTTGAGGTCCTTTGTATATGCTATTGCTACTCAATTATCACAATTTAATAACACTAGATTAGTAATGTTAGTATTTACACCTAAATGAACTAAAAACATTTTGAGCTACACTACTTCTTATACTACTATTGTAATTACTATAAATTCAGCTTCTATTATAGATAAAGCTATGCATGATTGCTTCTTACTACTTTAAGACACGGTGTCATTATTTAATAAGAACATGTACCTAGAGGTAGACTTCCTTTCATTTAAGTCTCCTTCCCAATCAACATCATTATAGCCTTTCAATTGCAGACCAATTCCTTCATAATCCAATGAATAGTCAAAAATACCTTTTAGATACTTTAGCATCCTTTTAATTGCTTTCTAATGTGCTAAGCCTGGGTTAGACTGATATCAGCTTACGATGTCAATGATAAAACAAACATTCAATCTTGTACATATCATTGCGTACAATAAACTTCTAACTACACTTACATAGAGAACTTTTCTCATATACCTTTCTTCTTGTAGAGTTTTAGGACACATCCTTTAGCTTAAACCTTTACCTATAGTAATAGAAGTGTCTATAGGTTTACAATGCTGCATTTAGAATCTTTCAATAATTTTTTTGATATAATGCTTTTATGACAGAGATAATGATTTCTTTGAATGATTTATTAAAATCTTAACTTTAAGAATATATGTAGCTTCACATATATCTTTCATTTCAAAATTAGATTACAACCATCCTTTGATTTCATTGATATACTCCTTGCTATTTTCACATATAAGTATGTCATCAATATATAATGATAAAATTATAAACTTATCTTTATAATTTTTTACATATACGCAATGATCTTTATCAATCATGATAAAATCATTTGACATAATCACATTGTACAAGTGAATATACCATTTTCTTAAAGATTGCTTCAAGCCATATATAGACTTCAAAAGTCTATAAACTTTGTTTTCTTGGCCTTCTTTAATAAAACCTACAAGCTATTATATGTATATTTTCTCTTCCAAATCTCCATTGAGAAATGTAGTCTTTACATCTATTTAATATAATTCAAGGTCTAGACTAGCAACTATTACTAGTATCAAACGGATTGAGGTGAATCTGACTATACGTGAAAATGTTTCCTTATAATCTATTCCTTCTTATTGTGTGTAATCTTTTACTACTAATCTAGCCTTATATCTTTCAATAGTTCCATTAGCCTTATACTTAATTTTAAGAATCCAAATTTTCCCAATAGCCTTATATGTGTTTAAAAGATCAATTGGTTCCCAAACTTGGTTTGATTTCATAAACTCTATCTTTTCCTCCATTTAATCTAATTCTCCTCATTAGGGCAAGAGAGAAAGCCTCTATAAGATTTCTTGGCTCATTTTTATCTTATATAATGGCCATAAAGGCTTCATCACCTTAAATGTTGAAATGATGACGAGGAATGCTTTTTCTACCATTACATCATAATTGTGGCTCTAAAGAAGCATATTTCTTAAGAATCCTCAAATTTCTCCCATTCAAACTAGGATCATTAATCATTTGAGTATTTTTATTTAGATTACTTCTATACTAATTAAGATCACTATCATTCGCACTTGGAATTGGAAACAAATTTTCAAAAATTCTCCCATTCAAAGGAAGTAAGTCTTAAGCTATTGTATTTATGATCTCATATAAAGATAAGTCTTAGTTTATATTACCCTATTTAGAAAAATCATTTTTCTAAGAATGTGACACCTTGTGGTTCAAATTTTGTGAGAATCCCACCGTCATGTGCACCAATGAACACATAGCCTTTCGAATATTCCAAGTATCTGATAAAGATACATTTCTTTCCTTGAGCACCTAATTTACCATATGGGTGCAAGGTATCTAGAACATTAGTCACATATCCCCAAGGTCATAAAATACTCAAGTTCAATTTTTGTTTCATCCATAACTCATATAGCGTAGTGGGAACTAATTTGCTAGGTATACAATTAAGGATAAATATGGCAGTTAAGAGTGCATCACCCTAATAAGTGATAAGCAAATTTACTTATGCCATCATAGTGCTAATCATTTCCAAAAGTATTCAATTTCATCTCTTTACAATAACATTTTGTTAAGGAGTGCATGAATTCGTTAACTGATGTTGAATCCCTTTTTCATCACATAATTGTTTAAACTGATCAGACAAATACTCATGACCATGATCGATTTGTAGTGCTTTTATTTTTTGTCTAATTAATTTCCAACTAAACTCATATAGCTTTGGAAATAACTTAATGTTTTCAGATTTGTGTGTTGTTAAATAAACAATACCAAATCAAGTGAAGCCATTTATGAATGTGATGAAATAAAAAGATCCATGTCTAGCTTTCATATTCATTAGATCATATATGTTAGAATGGACTAATTACAAAGAAAAGTTCGCTCTGGTTCCTTTTCTAAATAGTTTTCTAGTACTTTTGCCAATTAGGCAATGCTTATAAATAGATAGATCTACTTTGTCAAAATTAAGCAATAATCTTTCTTTGGCTAGCCTATCCATTCCAATTGACTAATATAGCCAAGTCAAATATGCTAAAAATTTGCATCAATTTTAAAATTATGCAATTATGTAAACATGGAATAACTAAAATTATATTCATAATAATTAGTATCCATGACAATAAAATCATTTATCATATATCTAAATCCATAATGAGTTACTCCTAAAGATAAATTAATATTATCATCAGTAAAATACAAATTAAAGTCAAGTTTTAATAAAACCAACATAAAAATTAAATTTCAGCAAATTTGATGTGCATACAAAATATTATGCAAGAGTAGAGTTCAGCTACCTCATAAGACTAACTTACATGTCTCTATTCCTTGAACTGCAACATGTGCATTATTTCCCATATAGATACATTTTACTTCATGTGGCATTAACCAAAGTTCCACGAAGGTGTCTCAATCCTTTGCTACATGGTCCATTGTCCTTGGGCTTATAATCCATAAATAATAAGAATCTGTTAGAAAGATAGAACTAGTTACACAAAATTTACTAACTTAATACCATTTTAGATTTAGGGTAGTCACAGGTAAAATGCCCTTTCTTATTGCAATTAAAGCAATTGACTTTGGCCATATTTTTCTTCTTGAAAAGATGTTTCCTTTCCTATGTTGGTTATTTATTAATTTTTTGCTGAAATGAGTCGCCTTCTTTCTTATATCATGGGACTTACCTTTATGTTTACGCTTTCACCCAAAAACTTTTCTTAAGCTAAATAAAGCTATATGCACATCTATATTAGGCTTAGTAATCTCAAGCCTTTCTTCTTCTAGCTTAAAGTGGTACATAACATCATTTATTATTTGAATATTTTCATTATAGGTTAAATACATCTTCATATACTCTTAGGAATGAAGCAAGGAGTGAATTATAGCCTAAACTTGTTACTCGTTAGTCAACACATGACCCGTATCCTTTATTTCATAGATCATATTTGATATTTCTCAGAAATATTTTTCACTAAATATTTAGATTTCTTTTGTAAATGTTAAATTTAATCATGAGTGATCTTAGTTTGGTCACAGATATTCTATCAAACTTGTCTTTTAGAGTAAACCACACATCTTTAACTAGGTTGTGATTCCTAAATTCTCGCATAATGTCATTCTCCACACTACTCAGCAATGTAATGTGAACAAGAGAATTCTTTCTTTTTCAAGCTTCATAAGTCTCTTAATTTTGCCTATGTTAGGTTATGTTTCCTACCTCGAGTTCTTCTATAATAATATTAAGTATTTCTAGAGCCTTTTACTCTTCTAGCACATATTGAATTTTTATACTCCAAATTTCATAATTATCACCATTTAATTTCTCACCTTTATTTAGTTCAGCAACAATATTCTTAGAAATAGTATCCATTATGTATGTAGAGATTTGAAGTTATACATCTAGAAAGAATTGCACAGAATTAATATCTCTCTATACATATATATTTACTTTACCTTTAATTAATTATGTTAGAACTAGTTTACATGTAAGGTTTAAAGTTAAAAGGTCACTATATTTCCAATCATCATCTAAATTCTTAATGTGAGGCTAATACTAAAATAAATTAATTAGGCAAAGTATACTAAATAAAGGAACTTATAGATATGCAATTTCAATTAAAAACAAATTACACTAAATTGAAACATATTTCAATAATATAACAAACAAAATAAAAAAATTACATAAAATATCAAATATCAAACAACTACATAAATTTTATAATTATTATAATGTTCTTAAATGTTTAATTCTTCTCAAAAAAGAGCTAACAAACCTATTATATAGCTCTTAAGGAAACATGATTTTAGTACTAAATTTCCTATCTAGTTTATTGTACTTGAAAACAATCAAGTTACATCTGTAATTTAGACTATCTAAATAGTTCAATACAAATCTATAGATAATATTATTATACTGTTCATGTTCCTTTTTTCTTTCTAATAGAAAATTTAATATATTCTTTTGATGATCCATAGGCAAGGCTTTTCATAAGGTCCTTAATTTCTTTGAATTCATATTAATCTTTAAAACACCAACCTATATCATGTTTTGAAATTTTTCATGAAACTTGATGATATAATTTACAAGATGTACAAAATTTTATTTATAAACTTTTGTGTCAGCTTGGAGATTTTTGAGCTTAGCAAGTCAACCTATTGACTTCTTGTCTTTATACTAAAGTCTATATAACTCTTGGTGTATGTATGAGTTTCACCATAATTTTCTATAACATATACAAGAAGAAAAAAGGAAACTCAATTAAATCATCAAAATAATAATTTGCATAAAGAAAAAAATTAATTATGCTACAAAAATGTCCAACAAATCTCTTTTTAAAAATAAAATAAAAAAATTTAATAATCACCCTTTTGGTGTTATATCTTTAATATTGTATTTATGATAATTCTTTATGTTATAAATATTTTTATAACATAATTTCATTAAATAAAAAAGCAATTGTACACCACATAAATAGTGTATAAAATTCTCACAAAAAAATATGGAAAATAGTTCAAGGTGTGAGAAATATACCTAAAAAAAAGCCAAAATGACATTATTTAGTTCTAAAAAAAGATAAAAATTTTGCCTCCCTTTTGTTTATTTATTGTGACAATATAGTACATTAAAGAACATAATGGGGTTATAACATGCTAGAGAGAAAGGATGATTAGCTAAGGCATGGACTAATACCTCTATAGGTAAGGGCTCGAATCCCTTAGAGGACAAAAAAAGACCTTTTTTTATAGTTTTTTAGGTTTTTTTTTACCTTTTTAATCATTTTTCAACCGAATCTTTGTAACTATTTTCAACTTTTTTTATGAATAAGGTAGTTGTGCAATTATAGGAAATAACACTAGATCTACTTCTGTGTATATAACTTTCACTAATATGTTGCATGTGTGCTAATTTTCTATTGAATATTTGTCACTTTCACTTTATAGTTCAGATCTTCAATATTTTTATGGCGTGTTTAATTTTATATATTTATTGAAAAAATGGTCAATGATGGAACAATATACCATTGAATCTTCTTGAATTTTTTAAGGAATGCTCAAGATATTCAAACACATGGGTTTTGCTCTGAATTTATGCAAATATGTAATATATTTTGCATGGTATGGTGAATTCCTTAGTCTATGAATTTTTGCTTCTTGATTTTATTTTCTTCTTACTCCACATATGGAATAAAACTTCGAATTTTAGAAATGAAAACAAAATGAAAAAAAATATACACAACCAAACAGAACCTATAGCAAGATAAATTCAAGATGACTTTAAATATCGATAATAATGGAATTCAATTAGCAACAAAATGGAAAATTAACTTGAATAATTTGCACAAAATGTATTGTATAGACCAAGATGCTATTCTTTGGTAAATTTATCTTATTTCTATTTCTTTTTTGGCTAATATAAAATTGTCAATAACCATGAAAATATATATTTTAGGTAAGACTAGAAGAAGAAATTATCAACCAAGCTCTAATACCTATGTAAGAAATATAAATTGATATGAATTGGATACATATATACTAAAATATCATAACTTTGCAATGGAAGATTCAGGATCCAATGTTTATATTTACTGTTTGAATTGCCAATCACACGAAAAGGCATTTTATTCACAATCTAAATCTTCTTTTTGTTCAAAGTAAAGAGATAGAGTTTCTTGAAAGGGTTCTAATGAATGTTCCTATAGTTAACTAACACTTCAACTAACTTTCTTTTACTTATTTATAGATATTTCATGAATCAGGTCATGGGTCGGGTTATGAACCCATTTTAGACGACTCAAATCAATGATTTAACAATATGAAATAATATACATGTGTTTTATTGATTGAAGTTTGGTTACAATTTTGAATCAATTATGTGTTATATATAAATGTCTGACGTGATGGTATATTTATTATGAAATATAAGTTCAATATATATAGATTTGTTGAATTCCTGGTCTCTATTTTAATATATAGATTGGTTTAACACAAAATATTATGATTTGGCATTCGTAAAATTAGTATTTTAAGTTACTTATTGATTTAGATTAGCCTTTGTATTCAATATATATAGATTTAGTTATTTGATTTGCCTAGCAACACGTTAGTGATATATAGTAAATTTTGATTTAATATATATATAATGTCAATGTTATATAGTTTTATGGATTCATATTGATGAATTATATATTTATAGATTTAGATTCAAATTTTAGCATCTTTTATTCTTTATTTTTGAATATATGATATTTTAAATTAATTGATTAAAGTAATATATTACCAGAGTAACCTTTCTTTAGTAGATTGATTAATTTGAAATATTAAGATGGTTGTGCTTTTGCAATTTATACGAATAATAACTAGCCTAAAGGAAGGTTGTTATTTGGCTAAAATCCAAACATACTTTTGATGATAAGTATATGACAATTATCAAGCTTTCTACATGAATATTAAGTTAGTCTAAAGAAAAGTTTATTATTTGACAAGAATTTATTGTCAATATTTGATTACTATACTAAAAGTACCACTTATAAGTCAATTTTGCTATTCAAAGACTAAATTTTAATGTTGTACTCAGTATCTTTTGATAAGACTTTCTATTATTTGAATTTATTAATCATGTTGAATTCAAATTTTGATTGTGAGCTTGTTGTTTTGTTTGTTTTGTTCCTTATTTAATGAATGCTTCTACTACTTCAGTATTTATAAATATTAACTCCATCCTTTTTCTTAATGACATAAACATTAAAATTTGAAAAGAGAATGTCATGATTGTTCTTTGTTGCATGGATCTAGATCTTACTCTTTAGGTTAAGTGACCTCTTGCTCTTTTAGATAGAAATTCCTTTAATGCTAAAAGGGATTTGGAGAAGTGCAAATGCTCAAATTGCATGAGTTCTATAATTATGAAATGTATAATTTTAGAAACTTTAAAGGGCATCATATCTAAGAGAATGAAGCTAAATTATTCTTTAAAGAACTTAGGAAATATTTTTCCAAAAATGAAAAGATAGAGATAGGTACCCATCTAAGGAATTTTGTTTCCATGGGGTATAAAGGCAAAAGGAACATCAAAGAGTGCATTTTTGGAAATGTTTCATCTTGCATTAAAATTGAAAGCATTAAAGTTAGAGCTATTTAAGGACTTGCTTATGCATTTAGTTTTGATCTCTCCTCCTACATAATTTGATTAATTCAAGGTCGGTTATAAATGCCAAAGAAAGAAATGGACTCTTAATGAGCTTATTTCATAATATGTGCAAGAAAATGATAGATTGAAGTAAAAAAAAATTGAAAGTACTCATCTACCTTCAATCTTTAAAGATAATAACAAGAAGAAAAAGAAAGTTATAGTTGCTCTATTATAGAAGAAGAAACACAAGGAATAGAAAGGGAAAACTAAGAAACTCGCTTGCTGCTTCTATAAAAATACTTCTTATAAGAAGAAACAGTGTACCAAATATCATGCTTGGCATGTAAAGAAAAGTGTGTTTCTTAATTTGATTTATTTTGAGGCTAATTTAACTTCAGTGCCTTCATATACTTGGTGAATAGATTCGGGTGCTAGTACTCATATAAATGTTTCTATGCAAGATTGTCGAAGTTGTCAAAAATTGAGTAATGGTGAAGGATACATCTATATGGGCAATGATAAGTTAGTCAATGTTAAGGTGATTGGGAGTTTTATATTATTATTATTATTATTATTATTATTATTATTATTATTATTATTATTATTATTAAGGAATGGATTTTATTTCAATTTCAATCAAACTTACATTATATCATCATTTATATAAAATTTAGTTTCTATTTCTATATTGGAAAAATTTAAGTTACTCTTATTCTTTTGGAAATAGTTAATTTAGTATATCTTATAACTCAAAACTTATTGGTTCCAATTCTTTATCTGGATATGATAATCTTTATATGCTTAATATAGTTGCCTTATATAATAAAACATAATTTGTTAATTCAAGTGGCACTAAAAGGAAATTAACCAATGAGAATTTTGCATTCACTATGGTATAAGCATTTATGTCATATCTCAAGACAAAGAATTGAAAGACTTATATTAAATGGAATTTTTAATCCTCTTAATTTAGCAAACTTTGAGGCCTATGTTGAGTGCATTAAGGGAAAGTAGACAAATATAAGGATATCTTAGAATTAATACATATAAACATTTGTCAGCCATTTCCTATGACTTCTTGGAATAGTTAACAATATATTATTACATTTATGGACATTTTTTTAGGTTATAGATGCCTTTATCTCATTCATAAGAAGTCTTAAGCATTAGACATATTCAAAGCTTTCAAAGATGAAGTTGAGAATCAACTTAATAAAAAGATTAAAGGCATTAGGTCTGATTATGGTGACAAATACTATGATGATATGACAAATCAAATGAACAATGTTTAGGCCCTTTTGCCAAATTCATAGAGCAGTGTAGTGTTATCTCATAGTACATCATGTCAGGGAGTCCTAATATGAATAATGTTGTTAAAAGATGATATAGAACCTTAAAGAATATGGTTAAGAGTATGATTAATTATACTACTTTATTGGATTCACTTTAGAAAGAGACATTACAAACTACAGCTTACATCTTTAATGGAGTTTCAACTAGGGCAGCAACCAAAACCCTTTATGAATTATGGATAGGCAAGAAGCCCATCATAAGACATTTACATGTTTAATGTTATCTAATTAAGACAAGGCTTTATAGGCTAAATGAAAAGAATATGGACTAAAAAATAGCTAGCAACAATTTTATTGGGTACTCCTGAGCAATCTTGAGGATATAAGTTTTATAATCTCATAACTAAGTCTTTGTTTAAGATGGGAAATACACAGTTTGTCAAGGATATTGAATTTAAGGAGAGAAATAAGATTAAAAACTTTATTTTTGAACAAGAATTCATTTTTATTCCTACAATTGTCATTGACCATGACCAGACTTTTATTCTGACATTACTCAAAAAGTAACTCCATGACCATAAACAATGTTGAAAATCTACTTAATCAAAATTAACAAGTTATTCCTAAAGAATAAATTCAACAACCTCAAGAACAAATGCTATTAAGGAAAATCCATAAAAGAGAGAAGAAATAAAATCCTATATGATTACACTATATTTCTCTAAGAATAAAAGGTAGACATTGAAATGATGGAAGATGATCCAATTAACTTCTATCAAGCTATTAAAAGTTCTAACTCTTAAAAGTGGACTAATGCCATAAATAAGGAAATCAAGTCCATAAGAGACAATGATATTTAGGATCTTGCACCATTGTTTGAAAGTATGAAACCTATAGGTTACAAATGGATATTTAAGACCAAGAGCAATTCAAAAGCAATGTGGAAAGATATAAGGCACATCTTATTGCTAAATGCTTTACTTAAAAAAAAGGTATTGATTATAAAAAGACTTTCTTTCCGGTTTCTTTGAAAGGCTTTCTTAGGATTATAATGGCACTAGCACTTATGGCATATTTTGATTTAAGTTACATTAAATGGATGTTAAGACAATATTTCTCAATGATGACATTAATGAGATGATCTATATGGTGCAATCTGAAAACTTTGTTTCAAAGATTCAAAGTAAATTGTTTGTAAATTAAAGAAATCCTTCTATGTGCTTAAGTAAGCTTCCTGTTAATGATATTATAAGTTTTATCAAATTGCCATCTCCATTGGTTTTGAGATAAATGTAGTTGAAGATTATATATATTATATATTTTTCAGGAGTAAACATATTTTTCCAATTTTATATGTCAATGATATACTGCTTGCCTAGCAATGATATAGATTTATTACATAAAACTAAGAGATTTCTATTGAAAAAATTTTAAATGAAAGATTTTAGTGATGCTTCTTTTATATTAGGAATATAGATACACTAGGATCACTCTTGAGGTATTCTTAAGTTATCATAGAAAAGTCATATTGAGAAGGTTCTTAAGATATTTGGCATACATGATTGTAAACTAGGTGATAGCCCTATCATTAAAAGAGATCAATTCAAGTTTGGATCAATGCCCCAAGAATAATTTTAAATCTAAAGATATGAAAAAGATTCCTTATGCTTCAATTGTAAGAAATCTAAAGTATGCTCAAGTTTGTATGCATCTTGATATTGTGTACATCATTAGGATGTTAGCTAGATACTTGAGCAATTCAAGAATGGATCATTGGAAAGTAGCCAAAAAGGTTATGCGGTATCTTCAAAGAACAAAGTAATACATGCTCACATATAAGATATTAGATTAGTAAAAGATCATTGGGTATTCTAACTCTAATTTTGCAAGATGTCTCACATTTGGCTATATCAATCCTACTTACTATAAGAGCTATTTCTTGGAATAGTGCAAAGTAGACACTCATAGCTTTCTTCACCATGGAGTTGAATTTATAGCATGTTATGAGGCATCTAATCATAGGATATGGCAATGAAATTTTATCACTAGGCTACAAATTATAAATAGTATTGAAAAACCATTAAAGTTGTTTTATAATAACAAGTCAGCCATGCTATATTCTAATAATAATAGGAAGTTCATCAAAGTCAAAACATATAGACATTAAGTTCTTAATTATTAAAGAAAGAGTTCAAAGTGGTTAGATATCTATAGAATATATTGGGATAAACTTCATTGTTATGGATTTGCTTACTAATGGTTTACCACCTAAGGTTTTTCATAAGCACACTGCTCATATAAGTGTAGTATCACTTAATGATATGCTAGTTTAGTGGAAGTTCATATTTATTGGTGATCATCTTTATAAATATGTTTATGAATATTTTATGGTTATTTATTGCAATATAAATATTTTTTATAGTTATACTTTGATCTTTTTTAGCTTAACCTCATTAAGGAATAAGGTAGACTAGTTGAAAATAGGCATGCTACAGTCACATTATATGTAATTTCCATGCTACACATCCATGCTTAATCCATGTCATTAATTGTACTCATATATGTTACCATTGATGGATTTAGTTATGATAATTATACTAAAGATCACTTTGATCCTATATTGATATGATTGATGGACTGCATTGATTAAAGATGATTCTATTGATGATAGCATATTTTTAGCTTATAAGATTATATGATAATATACAATTATAAAATGTTATGTGTATATATACCTATGTAGTCCAAGTGGGAAATTTTTGGATATTTTAGTGGACATATATAGTGTATGTATGTGTAAATATCAATAATAATGATATATTACTAGTTATCATAAATTTTAGTCTAAATTAAAGTGATTAAATAAAATTTAAGGAAATGAGTCTAAATCATCTCGTTAAGTATGGGCTTTTATGTATAGAAACCTAAAAGTTTTATTTTTTATTTATAATGAATGAATTACAAATAAAAAATAAAGTAAATAAATAAGTGGTTATGATCCTCAAATTGGGCATAAGGGTTTTATTTTTTAATATTCCATCATTAGAAAATAAAGAGAATATTTTCTTTAGGCAAAGTGATATGCACCAATTTAAAAGATCAAGAATAGTGAAACCATAACCTTGTTAATTCTTATGGATTTAGATATGCATTTCTATCTAGTAGTATATTCTTTTTAATAATTAAACATGAAAGATCCAAGTTTTAATAATGAATTTTATCATTATTGTAATTAAAGTTTTTATCACTAGTAAGTTCTTAAATTATAGGCAAGGAACTTGTAATTAAAACATAAGTATAAGGCTTCTATAGTACTTTGTCATAATACTCTTCGATACTCTTTGTAAGGGCCAAATGGCAACATAATACTGTGTGATTTACTCCTTATTACATATTATAATTGTTCTTTAGTGGGTTAAAATATTTGTCATGAGATAATTATACCCTTAATGGAAACAAAAGAAATTAAAATTGGTTTATCTTTACCATCAAAGAACAAGAATAACAATTGAACTTACTATGAAGTTAGTTTTCATGTCAGGAATTAGTTTTGTGGTCTCCCTTTTATGGGTTATCATTCTATCTACAATAGTAGCAAATATACTAGATCAATTTGGTGGAAATAATAAAAGATTCATCAACTAACCTTATAATTGATCCTTACTAGGTAACAATTCAATTTTATATATTTTAATCTATAACTTTATTTGCAATCTATATTAGAAAACTTACAACAATCTCTGAAATACTATAGAAATAGTATTTTACACACACATATAAACACATGTTAAGCATTGTATGATAGGGAAACTAGCACTTTCAAAATTCCTAACTTCTAAGGATAAGGAAATCTAAAGAAGGCACTCATAGGAAAAATATTTGACTTCTAATTCTTAATAAGTCACATTTGAAAAAGAAAAATCTAGCAAGTAGCATTGGTAACATGCCCAAACTTTAGAGGTAGCTTTCTTGATGACAAGTATTAACTATTACAAACTTAAGTAGTAACTTTGTAAGTAAAAATTCATGATGTTTCTTGTTACAAAATTACTACTTCAGTTTATAATAGTTATTATCTAATGTTAACAAAGATACCATCCAATTTTATTTACAATCGAGAAATTCATAAAGCTTCTTTTCACGAAGTTACTACCTTGGTTATTACCTAATTTTAAGAAATTTACTATTTAAGTTGGTGAAAGTTAATACCAAGAAATTCATGGAGTTCATTTTTACGAAGTTACTTCCCCTAGTTACTACTTGGTTTTAAGAAATTTACCACATAAGTTTATGAAAATAACCACCAAGAAATTCATAAGGCTTTTTTTATGAAGTTACTGTCTTTTATTACTATCTGATTTTAATAAATTTACTAACTAGATTTGTGAAAGTTACTATCAAAAAATTTATAAGGCTTCTTTTCATGAAGTTACTACCTCTAGTTACTATTGACTTTAAGAGATTTACTACCCTAATTTTGTAAAGGTTATTAACAAGTGTGTATGATCTTGACTTCTTTGTTGTATATCTCATTTGAATAATTTATCCAATAAATATAGGAAACATTACATAATTAATTATTAAACATAAGATTTGTATCTATAAATACAATGTTCCATCCTTACTACTAAATCTTCTTATTAACTATAATTACACTTTTTTTCATATGCTTGAAGGCTTTTAAGTTAGGTGGAAGTGGATGACTCAAACCATCATGACCATTAGATTCCATATTTATACACTACTTACCTCATAAAGAGTAGAGTTTCCTTTGATAGTAATTGAAACAATAAGAAAAATTGAAAAACTAGGCTTTCTTGTAATTAATTATTATAAGAGGGAAGCTCTACCATTGAAGAGGTGAACATGTAGGGAGGATCCATTACCAAGCCTAGGCAATACCTTTGCCTCCATTATCAATTTAAGAGGATAGATCGAATGCAAGGATAACTCCTTTTTCATCTCATCTAGCACATCTAGAAATGTTGTGATTCTTATTAAAGGATTTATCTATTCTGATATCTTAGGCTTCACAATATGATAACGTTAGGTTTGTTAAAGTATTCTTGTCACACTATGAAACTTGATGATATTGGAAAAGGCAAGTCCTTCAACAAGATTCACTGCCTTTCTAAATGTGTTATATGAGAAGGAAGAAAAGCTATCTTTAAATTTAGCCTAAACTCTTGAATCTAGATAATGGAGGCAAAGAATTCACAAAGATACTTGAAATGGAAAGTGCAAGCAAAATTTATAGACAATATACAGTACATGAGGTGTTGGTTATGAAATAATAATTAATGTCTAACATATGATTTTTTTTCCATGTAGGATGACTATTAATATACCTTTAAACATGTATAAGGTTGGCTCTTTTAAGTATGATGATTGAACTTCTTTTAGATGTCAATTATTTGCACAACCAATGTTATAAGTGTTTGTGATTTTCAGTAACCTTAAGAATGCTATAATGCAATTTAATTAGTTGATCATTTATGTAACTTTATACAGTCAATTGCAATGTAAACTGATGTAGTAAGTCTTTGCTATTTCCCATAACTTGTAAATACAAAAATTAATTGGTTATAGATATACTTTCAGACATCAAGATTTATCACAAATAATAGAGATAATTTTAGACAATGAAATCATTGAAATTTTGGACAATGATATCATTATACAATAAAAATAAAAGATAATAACAAGAAAAATCATATATATTTACATATTCACAAATGAAAGTAAAGATCAAATAAAAACTACAACTACCACAAATGATTATACACAAAAAATTACAGATGTAAATATAAGATACTTTTATAGCTACATATGTATGTATTTCATAAAACACCTTACACAATAAAACAACAGACATAAAAAACTACACCTTATAACATAATCATTATGCATCTAATTTATAGCCCCAGATTAATCCTCATTACAAATTTTTCATCCTATTGAAGAAAGTTGAATCTATTTTCCTTATATTTAAGTGATTCACAAGATTCTATAGAGATTAGTCATTCTTTACTCTAGAGTACTGGGTGGAATATAATAGCAATTCACCCATTCTTGCTCTCAATTTAGAAATTCTTTGAATCATATGAAATAAAGATTTACAGCATTTTTAGGATTAAGTGAATTGTGCTCAAATTCCACTTAAATATAAAAAAGAGTGCAGGCAAAATTTATAGGCAGTAAAAATAACAATAGACATTAGTTATTAACATAAGATTGAAATCCTATATATCACACTTTTCAAAGTAAGTGGTGGTTCTCATATCTTTAAACATTGGTTAAGTCTAGACCAATATGTAAAATTTTTAAAAATGTTGCTGACTAAAAATAGACATAAGTTATAACTAATAAATGTCATCTTAAATTTTCATATAACTTTATCCCTAATTTTCTGAGGCGACCCTTCAACTTCCATTAGATGTTGATTTTTAATAATCAACATAAAAAGATATTATGATTTTATGATATTAGCTCTTTATTTGAACTAACGTGGCAAGTTACTCATATTTTCAAAAATGTAACAACTGCTATCATATACATCACATTTTCCTTTAACTAACATCAATAGGCCAATATTGTATCGCACTTCTACAATAGTGTTTACATTTTTTATTACCTAACATCTTCCTATTTAGTGATTTTATAATGACAAGGAATCAATTTTAAATTCTAATAAACATAATTTTAATATAATGCCAACATAAATATTTCATTATAAATAGTAGACTTGTCTTCTTTTGAAACCATAAAAATATCACAATTCAATTTATGTCAAGTTAAATTCATTTATAATTTCGAAAGAATTGGATTCTGTTTTTTTTTCTTTTTCCATGATTTGAAAGAAGAGATTAAAATTCCACTAGCATATAAGAAAGAACTAAGTAAATACCCATAACATAAGGATGAAATTTCATGAATTATATAAATGCCCACTGAGTGGACAATACATAGGATGCACTACTCAACTTGTCTCCCACAAAATTTCATCCGATAATTTCAGGACGACTTTAGTCTTGATAGCATAAAAATGAAAATCTCATGATATTGATATTATGTAAAATCAACACCGATAAGAATATTACATTGCAGAGCGGTAAGCCAAACTGATGTCATTTGCGATATTTTTTGCATCGAAAGAAATACCCATCAATCCTCTGCTTGAAAATCCAACACAGTAGAGGCCACCGTTGCCCTTCCAGTGATCTGGGAAACTTCTTTTTGGCATCCCATTCTCATCGAACAAGTCATCGTCCTGCAGTCACAATCCCACCTCAAAACCACAAATTAAGATTTTAATTAGGGCTTTAATTAAAAACCTTATTACGTGATTTTAAATTGTAGTCTGCAGCACGTACTGTGACCATAATATTACAAGCTAAGGTATCTAACCGTGATAATAGTATTTGCAATGATTTATTTATAAAGTTACATGAGTTGGGGCTGCAATATCATAAATTACATGGTTCTATTATCATAAATTACGCAGAGTTCACATCCACAAGAATTGGAGCACAACCGCGATATTGACCGTACTCATAATTTAATGTAAAGAACTCTATCCTGGACTTACCTTAAGCCAATTTAGCACGGTGCTTTTGTATCCTGTAGCGAAGACTATGACATCAAATTGCAGTTCTCTTCCGTCTTCAAATTCTACAGTTTTGTCTTCATGGAGGCAAGATATACCTGGGAAAACCTATAATGTAGAAATGATATAACAAAATTAAAAGCTATAGTAATGGAATTAAAGCTATTGAATAAATAAACTAATTAACAGATATAATAATAAAAAAGATTATTATATCCTTTCATGATTTTAAATTATAATCTGCAATGATAATATTTGAAATTTTATTTTACAACACTTCATATTTATGCGTTTGTCTACAATTATATTAATGGTAAAACAATCACAAACCCTAATTTAGAGCGAACACGCGAGCTATGTATACCTTGATCTTCCCTTTCTTAATTCGGCGCATGCTGCCAACATCAATGGTGGGAGATTTCCCAGTTGTTTGTTTAAGAAAGAGAGGTCCCTCATTTGGCCTTCTGATTCCGTACTTGGACATGCTTCCGTACTTCAATTTGCTCAGCAGCACCATTAGTTTGTCCACCTTTTCCATACTCATGCATTTCAGCAAATGCATTCCCATGTACACCATTTCTTTGGTCAGAATGTGCACCTGAATGGCATCCCTAAGTGTTAATTATAAGTTCACAGAAATCAAATAAAAAAATATAACATAAACTAAATTTTTTTCATGTAAAACCTTTGTTATTTCAAATGTTTCCATTATATAATTGGCTTGGGATCAATATCAATATTTAATTTTTTTTTTTTTTGGCAATGACTTAAGAGAAAGACCATACAAAATTATCTATCAACACAAAATTTGGAGAAAATTTGTACTCATATCTGAATTGGATATGGATTTATCATTCTCTCCCATACAGTAGGCTTCATATGATCCAATTACGAACTGTGGCAGGCCAGAATCTAATTTGAATGCGAGTTTATCAACAATGCTCTGAAATTTACAAATGTAGCTGTATAACGGAAGTATGGTATTTATTGACATTTGGAAAACAAGACATGATTTAATTCATGCATTTGCCTAAGTTATCTATGAAAGAATTTACCGCCTCCGTCACTGTATATTTGTAGGTTTTGAAAGAAATTTTTTATCCTTTTTTTAATCTTTTGCTTTACAAATTTAATGAATTATTAATTATTTTTTCCAATTTTACCTTTTTTTATATCTAATAAATTCTTAATTACTCTACCTATTTATTATAAAAAGCTTTAACAAATTTATTCCATTATATTTCTCTCTCCATTTTTAACTATTTTGGATTTTGTAATTTGAATGATGAAATAAATTTTTATTACTATAGTAAAAAATAGTTTTGAAAAGTATAATAAAATTAAATATAATAAACTAACTTTTTTAATTTCTGTAAAATAATTTTAATCCATAAATAGAAGATTATGGAAGGGAGTAATTCACATAGTCGAGTGAATAAAGATTTTAGTGAAAAACGACAAGGATAGTAAGTTGATAATCCCATATTCATGTTCGATTCGTGTCTTTTAATACACATTACAGATGAAAGCATTCGAGCATTGAAACTTAGCTTAAATTAATGAAATCTGAATATGGCTCTAAATCCATGATCACGCATGCATCATTGCACATTGAAAAATTAGATGATGCACATAATATTGCAAATTATTGACATGCATTTTTGACAGGAAAAAATTAAGAATAGAGAAAGAACTTATACATACCGGATTTCTAACAACAATGGTAGTATTGGCACCCCACTCAGAAAGATCGTAAGCAATCTCCATCCCGGAATTGCCAGCGCCAACAACCAAAACATTCTTATTATAGAAATCTCTTCCATTCAAATACTCGCTAGAATGCATGTACTGTCCCCCAAAGTCTTCAAGCCCTTTCACATTGGGAATATGTCCTTTGCCATTTTCACCGCACGCAACCACAAGAAAGCTGCAGACGTAAATCTCACTGGCCTTCGAGGACGTGTCCTTCGCGCTGATCCACCATTTTCCATCTTCCTCACTCAAAAACGCAGATTCCACCAGGCGGTTGCAGCGGATGTCAACCTTAAAATGAGCCACGTAGTGATCCAAATACCGCAGGAAGCCGACTCTGGGGACGAAGGTGGGAGCATCAGAAGGAAACGGCATGTAAGGAAGTTTGCAGAATTCTTTGCCCAGGTGAAGTTTTAGGCGGTCGTAGGTTTTCTTCCTCCACGCTGGTGCGTAGCATTCATCTTTTTCGAGAACAATATTGGGAATCGAAAGCCGGTTGAGGCAGGCAGAGGTTGCGATGCCTGCGGGACCAGCGCCCACAATCACAACGGCAACCTCTTCCATGGTCTTCCCAGGCTATCAGACCCGGAATTTTTTTCTTTGCTTGAAAAATTCGAGTTTCTCTGTAGCTCTAATGGCTTCTTATATAGGTGGAAGCAGACCGTTGATGACCGTACAATGGTGTTGAATTTTAGTACGTGCCGTACATTCAGGAGAGGTCGAATGACGGATGGCTCAAAATAGAGTGCGCCCATTATTGGGCGATGAAAATGAACGGAACCGAAACGAGAGTCAAACAAAACTATACTAGTCTGTACAACCCATGACCGTCGTTATATGCATTTTCAATTTGAATCAACGTAAAGCTATCTGAGTCCTCAATTATTAATTATGTAATATCTAAATCTCTAATTGTCTGCTAAAAATAGTCTAATTGATTATAATTCTTTATGCTTGTTTAGTGTAAAAATTAGAATATTCCATAATTAGTTATAGTACCGTTAAATGATAATAAATTCCTTTTAGAATATTCAACTATTGGTGACAATTTCAAATTTATCTTTATAGATTATCACATTGTCGTTATTTAATGATAATCATTAAGATAATTGGTATAAAGAATTTTAATAAAAAAATTATGACTAAAAAATAAGTCACAAATGATAATTTATTATTTAATTATAATTTATTTTTCTCACTAAAATTATTTAGCATCAATTCTCTCTCAATAATCAATTATTACTAATGTCTCAAACATAAAATTATAATATACACTTAAATCTATCAATATTATTCTATCACTATACCAAATAAGTTCTAACTTAATGATCCAATGCTATTTTTGACAGGAGATCAACTATTTATGAAAAGAAATCATGTTGCTAAGTTAAATAAATAATACACTTGATAAAAATTGTATAAGAGTATGCTACTAGGAAAAACACTCTACAATGATGATATTTCTCAATCAATGGTATAGAGCATTAAGTTGTATAGTGAGTAGCCCTAGCGCCTAAATTTTTTATAGGATCTCCACACTAATGATAATATTGTCAGTGTACAATTAAAAAAATTTTAAAAATATTAATATGTTACTAATGACATTGTCATTGGTTTGGTGTAGGGCATTTAAAAAAAAAAAACAAATATGTGCATTTCAATGGCACATGTCATCGATATAGAGAGTGAGTAGATGATCTCAAATCGGAACATTCATCTAAATGTCAAAGGCACTTATACCAATGATGTTATATCATTATAAGTTGTTTTGGAAACTAAGGTGCTAGTAATTAGTCAAGGACCCTATATCAATAATATTGTCATCAGTGTAAATTTTTTTTTGCAAAATTTAAAAATTAATTTTTCACATATTCTAATGACATAGTCATTGCTATAGGATTCTTGAAAAAATGAGGGCTTACAAGCTAGTGTTAATTTTTTAGGGACTTTATATTGATGATCAAAAAAATGTCTTTAGTACAGACCTACATCATAAATTTTGGCAAAATGCTATTTCTACCATTATCACATATGAGGACTTGGTCCAAGAGAGAACCTTAGTTTTTATGTTTCTCTATGTTTTCTTTATCACTTTTTTCCTTTTGTCTTTTTTTATTTTATTTCATATTTTGCTACATTGATTTTGTAAAATGGTTAGATTATATTGTTGTTACTTCCTTGTCATTACATTTTCTTCTCTCATTATTCTTTTATTAAGATAAGCTCAAATTTATTAAGTACTGTTTTCTTTTTAACCATTAGAATTAGCTCTCATAATCTATGAATTATGTATTTTGATAGAAAACGTTATATCAATGACAATGTTATCAGTGTATAGTTATGTTTTTTTGTCTTAGGAACTTTATACCAACATCAATGTCATTAGTGTCCATTTAAAAAAATTCAAAAAAAATTAACTTGTTACTAATGATATTGTCATTGATGTACGATTTTTTTTAATAAAAAGGGAAAAATATATGCATTCCAATGACACTTATTGTGAGTATATAGGGTGAGCAAATAACCACACAACTTGAAACACTTCCTTACGTGTCAAAAGCACTTATATTGATGACAATATTATCGCTGTAGGTTGTCTTGGAAATTAAGGTGCCAATAATTAGTCAAAGACACTATGCCAACAACATTATTATTAGTATAGATTTTTTTTGGCAAAATTTAGCAATTAAATTTTCACATATGTCGATAATGTAGTTATTGCTTTAAGGTTCTCATGATAATAAGGTGCCATAAGCTAGTGCTAAATTTTGAAGGGCTCTATACCAATGATTGAAAAAATATCATTGGTATAGGCTTACACCATAAATTTTGGCAAAATATCATTTCTGTCATTATCACATGTGAGAAACTTGGTCTAAGAAAGCACCTCAACATTTTGAGGTATGTTTCTCTATATTTTTATCATAACCCAAACTTAATTGTGATTGGCCTGAATCTTATTGCTAAGTTTCCACCAATCTTAACATTGGCTACACTAATTTCATCTAATGGAAATTTTTCTATTTTTGTGATGACTCAAACTCATTATAAATTTTTACTAAAAAAAGGATAAAGTTTCTCACATTTTCAAGTACTTCTCAAAGATCATACACCTTATTGTTTAAACATATTTTACATATAACTCAACAATAGTATAGAATCACATAAATGTATAAACAATTCAATACATCAAATACATGAGTATCACATCATTCTTTCAATCATTAAATAGTCAATTCATTCCAAACATAATATCAACAATATAATCAATCAACAACAATTTAGATATTCATATAAGCATTCAAATTTTCAATACACACACACATCAATGCAAATGCAAGCATAATGTCACAAAAACATTAACTAACAAAGTATACATTGACAAAATAATCAAACTATATACAATATGATGTTTGCACTGCATCATTTCCATAGAAACAAACAATAGCATTAACAAAAAAAACTATAAATAAATATAAATTTTTTAAACTTAGGATGACGTTTGATTCATGAAATCTTTTTTACGTTCCCAAAAATGTTACAAGGGAATATAAAATTCTTATATTTGGTTGGAATTTAAAAAAAAAAAATTCTTAAGATATTTTTAACTAAATATTTCCCCAAAATTTTTTCATGAGGAAGTGTGTATCTTACATTCCTATGGCATAAGAATGTTTTAATAATATAAATAGATTATTTTATCCATCCTTTAAGATCTTACTATTATTAACATTATTGGTGTATGCCCTGAGAGCCAATCATAGGATGATTGTATAAGCATACATTGTATTATATTTTCATTATTTATAAGAGGCACTTTCAGATTATTATTTCTCTACATTAAATAAATAGATATAGTAATTTGTCCTCAGAGTAATCATTTTTTAAACAATACTCTTAAATGTTCCTAGTCAAGTATCATTGTGAAAGGGATAACACTGATGCATAGAGACTAGTATGTTGGTTGATTGATATGAGATATCAAGTCAACATATAGGTACATGTTAGAGAACAATTGTACTGGACTAACCCGTCATGAGAACATGGATCGTCTTATGAGTGTCATAAACAACTCTCATAGTGACAGTGACGCATATGGTCTTTTAACTTGAAGTCACCATAGTTTCCAATATAGTTAGTTATATGTTTTAATACTATCTAACGTTAACTTTAATGGGTTGACTTTGAAGATAGTGATTAGGTATATTACTAATTATGTAGAGGAATATGAGTGATGTAGATGAGATTTTATCCCTCCTTCTAAAGGAACGGTATCTATGGGCCCTTTGATTGAGTTTGACTATGAAATGCAGGGCATGCTCAAATGAGTCAACATACAAATGAGTCAACATGTGATGTTGATCTCATTTGCTTCTTTTTTGGTCAACTCATGAATCAAGAAACACAAAGATTGAATTATAAAGGGGATGACACTTTCCATGTCTTGAGTTCGATCTAGATATCTAGGATAAAAGGGGACTTGATTGTGTAGTCACTAAAAGGTTATGTCATATCACTGACATTCTCATTACTTGGGTAGTAATGATGCATTGCTAGATGCCACTTATTATTTATGATTCTAAAATATGATTTTAGGATCATTACCAACGTGATGGGAACCTATTGGGTCATACACAAAGAATGAATTAAAATTGAAATTGGAGCAATATAATTAGGAATTCTAGTTAGACTATAATTTCTAATTAATGAAAGGATCAATTAGATTGGGCCCTTTTGTTAATGTTATATTGCTTAGGGGCCAATTATTAATTAAGTCATAATATTGGACCTAATTAATAATCAACCTATAATACTCACCTCTCATTAGGGTTTTAGTAGGTGTCTATATATACAAGATGCTATTCATGCTTAAAGAGATTAACATATAATCTGGGAGACGTTTTGAGAGAAAGAATAAATAGGAGACCCTAAACACCCTAATTTGCTAGCACAAACTTGAGAGGAGAGAGATTCCATCCAACCTATCTTTTGGCTAGAGTTTTGAGATTGTTCTGTATGGATACCATAGAGGTGCAACCCCATCAAACGTTGCACTTATGATCTGATTCTTCTGGTTTTAATTCTAGTTCATGATCTGGAGTGCGGATTGGATTGGAGAACTGGACAGAAGTAGATCGAATTTACTGTGTAGCTAACAGTAGATTATTTGCCAAAAGGTATAAATCCTAATCCCTAATTTATGGCGTCCTAAATTCGCATGGATTCTTGGTGGAAATTATGTAAAATTTTTAATTCCGCTATACATGTATGATGCGTGATTTCCAGCAGTGGTATCAGAGCCAAGTTGCGAATCCATAGATTAGTTTTCTGTGTTATGCGTTTAAATTTGGATAATTCGTGTTTAATCAAATCATGCATGATGCAATTAGGGTTCTGGATTAATGTATTTCTATATGATGATGAATCGGTTTTACTTAGATTAAAATTAGATTGAAACATACATAATTAATGATTCAGTTTTAATGAGATTAAAACTGGAAACATAGCAGATGAAGGTTTCATTTTAATGAGATTAAATTTGAATAGAAACATGTCTTATCATATGCATGTGATGTATGCATTCTATTTCGTTTAATGAGATTAAATTAAACAAAAACATGGACCAATGTTTGAGTTAATATGGCGGAACATCAAGAACTAGGATTTCGGAACAGTTCTGGAATTAGGGTTCTTGATAAATTCTATTTTGGCCGATTGTTTTAATGGTTAATACAAAAACTAAAATATTCAAAAAAATTTGGATTTTACTTGAAAGTTTTCAAAATTTTAAATGTAAGATGCAACAAAAATTTTTGCTAAGGGGGCTCCGCCCCCTCACCCCTGCGAGGACCGCCGTACTAATTCTGTGTAGCGCTATAATTGATAGCCTGAATCTAAGCTATGTTTTAAAATCAATCTTTTCATAACCTTCTAATTTTAAACAAGTTAAATTTGGAAACAAAATCAATTTCAATGAATACCTATGGTTGTTTATATGCTTACATGTGATGTTTGCTGCATGATGCATAGTTATGGCCCTTACACCGTAATGTACGGTTATCTTTCATTTATTAGTTTTGGTTTTATTGTAATTAAATATGGCATGCGTGTCGTGCCTTTCTCTATAAATTCTAGTTGTACATTCTTTCTCTCACCTTACTCCCCTCGAATGTAACTCAAGTTTTCTCCTTCATTATGTAATGTAAAGCTAGAATAGTTTCCTTTCATATGTACAACATGTCTAAGCCCGGAGCTTGCTGCCATGGAGACAAGGAGCCAAAATCTATATGAGGACAACCATGGAAGATGCTTAGAGAAGATATCTTTACCTTAGGTTAACCTTTAGGTCTTCTCATTGGCTTGGAAAAACCAATGTAGTTGGGCCATAACTATGCACATTTATTTTATGCTTTATTGCATGTTTTATATTAATGTATATGATATGTTAGATATAGGCATGTATGGATGGCAAATAATGGTGAGATCTAAAATAGATGTATAAATCCTTCAATGCAAATATTAAGTCAGTAATAAAGGTGATGCCTTCCAATGAATGACACTTGTCAAGGCCTTGATCGACATAAGGTAGGTTTGTCAAAGCAAAGTGCCTAGTTTATCTTGGTGAGATATAATAGGATAATAGTGATATCCAATTACCAATAATTAGATTTTTAACTTAACTAGGCCATCTCAATAGGATTGGGAGCCTAGAGGCATGGAGTTGGGCTTAAGTCCATAAGATGGATTTGAACAAGTGTTGTTCACCTAACTATCCAAAAGTTACATAAGATGTAATTGGCAAGAAGTTACCTACCTAAATAGCGAAAACTTGAGTGATCAGCCAAAGTTAACTCAAGTCTAGGTGAAATATGGATCTTAGCCTACTAGAAAATCTCAAAATGCTACAATTTTTTGAATTAATAGTGAGGGCTATTAATTTGAATGAAAAATAGTAGGAGATAAAATTTACAAAAGACCTCATTAAATATATCAAGACATAATACTGATTTTGCATATTTCTGTTGTAAATTCTAATGGCACCAAACACACCAAATAACCTATCGTTGCGATCAGTCCTTGAGAAGGACAAGCTAACTGGGATAAATTTCCTAAACTGGTTTAGGATAGTCCTCAAGCACGAGCGAAAGCTTTATGTCCTAGAGCAACGCATTCCTAAGGAACCTCCTACTGATACCCCACGAGCTGAAAAGGATGCTTATAAGAGGCATCGAAATGATGCTTTAGATGTCGGATGCCTCATGTTGGCAACCATGAACTCTAGGCTTCAGAAGCAACATGAGAACATGGATGCTTTTGACAGGTCGAACACCTTAAAAAGCTTTATCAAGGACAAGCACGGCAAGAGAGATTTAACGTCTCAAAAGCATTGTTTCAGTACAGAATGGCAGAAGGAAGCATTGTTAGTGCTCATGTACTCAAAATGATCGAGTATGTTGAGAACCTTGAAAGGTTGGGCTTTCCACTAAGCCAAGAGTTGGCTACAGACATAGTTCTATAATCGTTGCCACAGAGTTATAGTCAATTTATCATGAACTACAACATAAATGAAATTGACAAACCACAACTAGAGCTGTTAAGCATGTTGAGAACAATTGAACAGAATTTACAAAAAGCAAAGCCTGAAACCATAATGATGGTTCAAAAGGGCAAGGGCAAAAGGAAAAAAGATTCCAAATCCAAAAGCAAGCCCAAGCCCAAAAATGCTACACTGAAACCTAAAAGAGGAATCACTAAGGAAAGGAAATGCTTCCATTGTGGTAAGACCGGACATTGGAAGAGGAACTGCAAGGTTTACCTGGAGGATCTGAAAAAGAAGAAGGGAAGTGAGACTCCAATTTAGGTATTTTTGTTATAAAAATTAATTTATGTACTTCTACATCTTGGGTATTAGATATCGGTTATGGTTCTCACATTTGTACAAATGTGCAGGAACTCAAAAAGAGTAGAACTTTGACTAAAGGTGAAGTGCACCTACAAGTGAGAAATGGAGCAAGAGTTGCTGCCTTAGCTATAGGAACATAGTATGTATCTTTACCTACTCGTTTAGTTATTGAATTAGATTATTGTTATTTTGTGCCTGCTATTAGTAGAAATATTATCTCAATTTCTTGTTTGGACAAGAAGGGTTTTTCATTCTTAATAAAGGACAAAAGTTATTTTATTTATTTGAATGAAATGTTTTATGGTAGTGCACAATTAATCAATGGTCTCTATATTCTGAACCTTAATACACCTGTCTATAACATAAATACAAAACGATTCAAATCCAATGATTTAAACCTAACCTATCTACGGTATTGTCGCTTGGGACATATAAATGAGAATCACATATTCAAGATCCATAAAGATGGACTCTTGGACTCATTTGATTTTGAATCATATGAGGTTTATGAGTCTTGTTTATTAGGCAAGATGACAAAAGCCCCTTCCACTAAACACAGTGAAAGGGCTAGTGATCTGTTAGGCCTCATACAAACTGATGTATATGGACCTATTAGTTCACTAGTTAGAGGAGGTTTCCATTACTTTATTATATTTACTGATGATTTCAGTTGATATGGCTATGTGTATCTTATGAAACACAAGTCAGAATCTTTTGAAAAGTTCAAAGAATTCAAAAATGAAGTACAAAACTAACTTGGTAAAAGTATTAAAGCACTTCAATCAGATCAAGGTGGAAAATACTTAAGCCAAGAATTTGATGACCATTTGAAAGAGTGTGGTATAATATCACAGCTTACTCCACCAGCAACACCACAATGGAATGGTGTATCTGAGAGGAGAAATCGTACCTTGTTGGACATGGTATGATCTATGATGAGTCAAGCAGATTTTTTGATTTCCTTTTGGGGACATGCTCTAGAGACAGCTACTTTTACACTTAACCATGTTCTATCTAAGTCTATTAAAAAGACACCATATAAGATATGGACTAAGAAATGTCCCAATTTATCTTTTATGAAGATTTGGGGTTGTGAGGCATATGTGAAATGTTTAGCCTCCGACAAGCTTGGACCCAAATCTGATAAATGTTATTTTGTGGGATATCCTAAGGAAACCAAAGGATATTATTTCTATAATCCCACTGAGGGCAAAGTGTTTGTCGCTCGAACTGGCATCTTTCTAGAAAAGGAATTCATTTCTAAAGGAAACAGTGAGAGGAAAATACAACTCGAAGAAATTCGAGACTGATAAAATAACATTAAACCAGATATGGAACTTGAGCAAAGGCTACAAAATGTTGTGGAACTACAACCTGCTCAAGTAACACAAGGCCCACATAGATCTGGTAGGACACATCATGAGCCTGAGAGATATGGATTTCTTATGACTCAACATAGCGATGTATTGCTCATGGATCAAAATGAGCCTACATCCTACTAAGAAGCTATAAAGGGCCCAGACTTTAAGAAGTGGCTTGAAGCCATGAGGTCTGAGATGGAATCCATGTACACTAACCAGGTATGGACCTTGGTTGATCCACCTGATGGGGTAAAACCATTAAGTGCAAATGGATTTTCAAGAAGAAAACTGACATGGATGGTAATGTACAAACTTTTAAGGGGTGATTAGTGGCAAAAGGTTTTAAACAAATCCATGGTATAGACTATGATGAAACTTTTTTCCCAATTGCCATGCTTAAATCCATTCGGATCTTACTTACTATTGCAGCTTTCTATGATTATAAAATCTAGCAAATGAATGTCAAAATCGCATTCCTTAATGGGAATCTTCTTGAGGATGTGTACATGACACAGCCTGAGAGTTTTGTCACTCCAGGAAATACTAGTAAAGTATGTAAGTTACAACAATCCATTTATGGATTAAAGTAAGCTTCACGGAGCTAGAATCTTTGTTTTGATAATGCAATCAAAAGGTTTGGTTTCATTAAAAAAAAAAAGATGAACCTTGTGTTTACAAGAGGGTTAGTAGGACCATAGTAGTTTTCCTTATGCTATATGTGGATGACATACTTCTGATTGGAAATGACATCCTTACCTTACAAGATGTAAAGTCTTGGTCAAGGAAGTACTTTTCCATGAAAGACTTAGGCGAAGCTTCCTATGTGCTAAGCATTAAGATCTATAGAAATAGATCAAGAAAACTGCTTGGCCTAAGTCAGAGTACATACATTAACAAAGTACTAAAACAGTTCAGTATGCAAGAGTCAAAAAAAGGATTTCTAACTATGTCTCATGGTATAAATCTTTCTAAAGCTCAGTGTCCTAAGACACAGAATGAGAGGGAGCGCATGAATAAGATTCCATATGCATCAGCAATTGGATCTATCATGTACGCTATGCTATGTACTTAACTTGATGTCTCTTATGATTTGAGCATGACAAGCAGTTACCAGTCAAATCTCGGTGAATGTCACTAGACTGTAGTCAAGAATATCCTTAAGTACTTGAGAAGGACTAAGGATGAATTCTTGATATATGGAGGTGTAAAGGAATTGGTATTAAAAGGTTACACTGATGCTAGTTTCCAAACTGACAAAGATGACTCCAAATCGTAATCAAGTTATATGTTTTGCCTAAATGGTGGTGCTATAAGTTGGAAAAGTTCAAAGTAAGAAACAGTTGCCGATTCTACCACAGAGGCTGAGTATATTGCTGCATCTGATGCAGCCAAAAAGGCTGTTTGGATCAAGAAGTTCATTACTGAACTTGGAGTTGTTCCTAGCATTGTAGACCTAGCGATTCTCTATTATGATAACAATGGAGCAATCGCACAAGTTAAGGAACCCAAATCTCACCAACGATCCAAACATATACTTCGGCACTTCCATCTCATTCGTGATATCATTGATAGAGGAGATGTGAAGATATGCAAAGTACCAACACAAGATAACATCGTCGACCCACTGACAAAGCCTCTAACGCAACAGAAGTATGATGGTTACACTAGATCCTTTGGTATTAGATACATAAATGATTGGCTCTAGTGCAAGTGGGAGATTATTAGTGTATGTCCTTAGAACCAATCATAGAATGATTGTATAAGCATACATTGTATTATATTTTTATTATTTATATGAGGCACTTTCAGATTATTATTTCTCTGCAGTTAAATAAATAGATATAGTGATTTTTCCTTAAAGTAATCATTTCTTAAACAATACTCTTAAATGTCCCTAGTTAAGTATCATTGTGAAAGGGATAATAATGATGCATAGAGACTAGTATGTTAGTTGATTGATATGAGATATCAAGTTAACACATAGGTACATGTTAGAGAACAATTGTACTGGACTGACCCGCCATGAGATTGCTACATGAATCATCTTATGAGTGTCATAAGCAACTCTTATAGTGACAGTAACACATATGGTCTTTTAACTTGAAGTCACCATGGTTTCTAACATAGTTAGTTATATGCTTTAACACTATCTAACGTTAACTTTAATGGGTTGACTTTGAAGACAGTGATTGAGTATATTACTAATTATGTAGAAGAATATGAGTGATGTAGATGAGATTTTATCCCTCCTTCTAAAGGAACGGTATCTATGGGCCCCTTAATTGAGTTTGACTATGAAATGCATGGCCATGCTCAAATGAGTCAAGATATGATGTTGATCTCATTTGCTTCTTTTTTGGTCAACTCATGAATCAAGAAACACAAAGATCGAATTATAAAGAGGATGACACTTTCCATGCCTTGAGTTCGATCTAGATATCTAGGATAAAAGGGGACTTAATTGCGTAATCATTAAAAAGTTATGTCAGATCACTGACATTCTCATTACTTGGGTAGCAATGATGCATTGCTAGATGCCGCTTATTGTTTATGATTCTAAAATATGATTTTAGGATCATTGCCAACGTGATAGGAACCTATTGGGTCACACACAAAGAACGAATCAAAATTGGAATTGGAGCAACATAATTAGAAATTCTAGTTGGACTATAATTTCTAATTAATGAAAGGACCAATTAGATTGGGCCCTTTTGTTAATGTTATATTGCTTAAGGGCCAATTATTAATTAAGTCATAATATTGGACCTAATTAATAATCAGTCCATAATACTCACCTCTCATTAGGGTTTTAGTGGGTGTCTATATATACAAGATGCTATTCATGCTCAAAGAGATTAACATACAATCTAGGAGGCATTTTGAGAGAGAGAATAAATAGAAGACCCTAAACACCCTAATTTGCTAGCACAAACTTGAGAGGAGAGAGATTCTATCCAACTTATTTTTTGGCTGGAGTTTTGAGATTGTTTTGTGTGGATACCATAGAGATGCAGCCACATCAAACATTACACTTGTGATCTGATTTTTCTGGTTTCAATTCTGGTTCGTGATCTGGAGTGCAGATTGGATTGGAGAACTAGACAGAAGCAGATCGAATTTGCTATGTAGCTGACAGTAAATTATTTGTCGAAAGGTATAAATCGTAATCCCTAATCTATGGCATCCTAAATTTGCATGGATCCTTGGTGGAAATCGTGCAAAATTTTAAATTCCATTGTGCATGTATGATGCGCGATTTCCAGCACACATTTCATTTTACCATCACCTATTATAGTTAACTATTGCTAGCTATCACTTACTGCTATTGACTACTACTACTTCCCACACCTATTGTAACCTACCACCTATTGCTAATTATCGCCACCATTGTTGCCTTCATCACTACTACCACTTATTGCCAATGGCCACTATTGACAATCACTCACCATTGGTGACTATCATTACTACCAATATTTTTTACTAATGACTTTTTTTAATTATCATTTATCACTTATGAGTCTTATCGATAACCATCCACTATCAATAACTACAAATGGCTTTTAGTTACTACCAATGACCACTATTGAGCTGCACCTATCGTCAACCATCAGCCACCATCCACCATTACCATTGATCACTTCTCACTACTACTCATCATAGTTAACTATTCAATTTTTTATAAGGATACCAATATTTTTAAAAATATGCAAATTAATTAAAATATAATATTATAACATTTTTTAGAATTTCTTTAAATGAACCAAACATGCCAATGTCACACTTATAAGAATTAAATTCTCAAAAATCATATTTTCAAGAATATTAAAAATTTTAAGAATATATGATTCCACAAATCAAATATCAATTCAAGCTTGACTTGTTTAAAAGGTTTTAGGCTCATGGTTCAACTCAAACTCAATTTGAGTCAATTTTTCAGCTTAAACTTGATTTGAATTAAGTTATTATGAGTGGCTCAACTCATTAGCTTAAATCAATTATAGTAATAAAATATTTTATTAAAATTTAATTGCTTAAAAAAATTAGGAAAGTGAAAATATTTAAAAACTTAACAATATAAAATAAATAAAAATAAAAATGACTAGATTAAGTACTATTATACTGTTAGTCGTATATCATAAGGAGAAGAAGCAGAAATGACAAGTTAACTAGTTTTGGGCGCGCGTGTGTTAATTGAGATGAATTTAAAGTCAAAAGAATTTGCTTAATTATTTTATTTATAAAATTAAAATCATTAAATTATTTAATAATTTTTTTCTATTTGATTTTCACTTCTATGATAACAAAGTTTATCCACATTATCAACCATTATTGATATAAATTTTTATATTTTTAGTTAAAATTATTATAAAGAACACTGAAATAATGTATTAGTAATAAAAATACATATTATATAGATTTTAGAATATAATTTTGTAAAATATCTTGTTTAAAAATATTATATATATCTATTTATATATATATATATATATATATATATATATATATATATTTCATTTTATATGTCTATATATTAAATCAATTCATAATATAAATGAATTGGATTTTTATTAGCTTGAGTTTAACTCATATAAATTATGAATTGAACAATTCAATTTATATATAACTCATTTATTTCATGAGTTTTATTATATCAAACTAAAATTCAAACCGAGTTGTATATACACACAAAAATTTTTCATCAACTTGCTATTGTTTTAGTTTTTCAAACTCATTGGTTAGATTAGGAAAAATTCTTGTGCCACGTGAGCATTATAATCTTAATGTTACTTCCATACAATTTCTACCACATTTATTATTTTTCTAATTCTTAACATCAAATTTATTTTCATCCCCTACAATATATTGAAATGTATTTTGCAGTTAATTTTTATAAAAAAAATTACACCTATTAGAAATTAACACTAAATTTTTAATGTTAAATAATAAGTAAATAAAATATAATAATACAATAATATAAAATAAATATATAATAATATATATTAATAATAAAATGATATATAAATGTAATATTAAATAATTATTAATTATATATATTTCATTCAGTTAGTTCGTCATTTGAACGACAGCCGGATGCATGTACTTTATAGCAAGTTTCTCAATCAATCAATAAGAGAATTTGAGGCTTCATTCAGAAATTTCAAATAGAACTTCTCCTAACAAAATAATAATAATGCTTCTCCTCTTTTTTGAGCTGTGATTTCTGTAATATCCATATGACTCCAGGTCAAAAATAAATAAATAAAATAGGAAAAACTACATTTGTTATATATAATTTCACTCCTTTTTTTTCACTTAATTTATCTGTAGTTTTAAATATTGTATTCATTTATATGTGATTTCAAATTTTTAACATTTTATTTACTTAAATTAGATTTTATCCAAAATTTAATAAAAACTTACACACATTATATATAATTTTTACTTATTCAAATTTTGATTCGATTTCACACCCACTTAAAATTACATTACTTCAAAAACACTTTTGAAAATCCACTTTTTAGAATTTAGTTCATGATTTCTAAATAAAAGGTGTCGAATAAGATTTTATGGAAGTAAATTTATTTTAAGTGTACGTGAAATAGACCTAAATTTAAAGAAATAAAGATCATATATAATATATGTGAATTTTTTATTAAATTTTGGATGGAAAATAATTTAATTAATAATTTAAACTTATAAGTAAATAAATAGTAATATTTAAAATCACAAATAAATAAAATAAAAAATGACATCATATGAGTAAAATATAATAATAATAATAATAATAATAATAATAATAATAATAATAATAATAATAATAATACAAATTAGAGTGAGATGATGGAAATATATGAAGTTATATAGACAAAAGCAAATCATTCTCCTTAAAAAGCTGGACTGCAGAGTAGCACAGTTTTTTTAAAAGAAATGCAAGAACCATAAAAAAAAAAAATCAAAGATAACTTTTGAGAAAGTTTTTCTAGTGCAAAGCAAAAATTAGGATGTTACAAGAGGGAAAGGAACTACTTAGTAAATTTAGGCTTAATTTATTTTATCAAAAAATAATTTTTAAAATATAAATATAGAATGTTAAAATAAAGAATTTGAAAAAAGTAACTTTTACTCCCTTCTAAAAAGAAATTTATTTTCTTTCATTTTTATTTTTTTAGATATTATTTTTTAAAAATCTTCAATGTAAATTACATATCATCCCTTTTATTAATATATATATATATATATATATATATATATATATATATATATATATATATAACATTTTTCTATAAAAAATGATTTCTGATTAAACAAATGGAACCTTAAAAAAATGGTTTCCAAAGAAAAAGAATACGGTAACCAACTCTAGGAGAAGTAATTAAAACAAAATTATTTATATATATATTAATAAAAAAGTAATATATTACTTGTGTTAATAAGAAAAAATTGATATTTAAAAGTATATTAACGGAAAAATTTTAAATAGAAAAATTTATTTTTAAAAAATTTTATATTTAATATTAAACAAATAAAAATATTTTCTTATCTTAATATTTTGTAATAATATATTAATTTTGTTTATTTTATCAAAAGGTATTTTTGTTAAGAAAATATCATTTACAAGTTTATTAATAAAAGAATGATATGTCACTTATATTTTTAATTAAATAATATATATAATCATAATAATAAAAGAAAATAAATTTTTTTTTGAAACAGAGAAATCTACTTTCCTCAAAATATTTTTCTTCATTATAATATTTTATAACTATATTTTATAAAATAAATTTTTTATCAAAATAAATAAAATTAAGAAAAATATTTTCCATTGAAATAAAAAAAAGTTAATATTACTTTGGCTTTTCTTTTTTCCTCTAGATTAGTAGTGCACATTTTTTCCCCAAAACCTTTAGTTCTTGCATTTCTATATTTTGGGGGTGTAATATATGCACCTTTTAGTAGAGAAAATTTATGCACCCCTCCAAACTACATACGCACCCTTTTATTATTAGAAATAGGCCATATCTAACTTAGGATATATGTATTAAGTAAATTATCCATTTTATTATAAATGAACTAACGAAATCAACTTCATACAAATTGGTTTGCATGGCCCATATTCAAAATAAACCAAAATTTTCCTAACTTTGTGTGTGTTTAATACAACAATTTATAATTTATCAACTTAATTAATAAATTATAAACTATCTTTTAGAAGTATTTGGTAAATTAGAAGTTAAGAGTTTATAAGTTTTTATTTGATAAGCTTCACAAAATAACTTATAATTTATAAACTAGTAATTTTATAAATTTTTTTCAAATTTGTTCTTCTTCTAATTAAATAACAATCTATACCTCAATTATATAAGTAAATATTTATTATATCCCCATTAATTCATATAAATAAATAAGTGATGTCATAAAATATAATTAATTAAATTTTAAATTATTATATTATTATTTAAACAATAAATAATATGTAATGTGGTAAATATAATTATTAAATTTTAAGTAATTATATTCTTATTTTGAATATTTTGATTACATTAATATAATTTAATTTTAAAATAAATATAAATTAACTTAATTATTATACTTATTTATATTAATGTATGATTTTATGTTATTTTATATTACTTAATTAGTTTAATGACTAATTTTATCAAATACTTCTAATAAAATTAGTTAATTTATTAATTATTAATTAATTTATTAACTACTAATTAATTTAATTTCTATCTTATCAATTAATTGCGTGGAACAAAACGTTTGTCTAACGTGCAATTGGACTGGACCCGTCTACATATTGGTCCACTTTTATTTTCTTAATTTCCTCTAATTTAACAAATTAATCATAAAATTATATAAAAAATAAAATAAAAATATTATGATCGAGGCTACTTATTTATTTAATTTTCTCAATTTTCCATACCACAAGAAAGATATAAAGTTTAAAAAAATATATCTTCATTTGCAGAAGATTCCATGAACAAACAATAAAATACATTACCCTTACATAATTACTATCAATGTAGTTTTAAAAAATTATGCTAGCAATCATAATTTTAACAACTGAACCTACTAACTAAATAGGCTGGTGTATTTAGTGAATGAGTCAGTGTGAACCGGTGCAAACTAACCATAATTGAGTAAAATCTCTCTCTCTCTCTCTCTCTCTCTCTCTCTCTCTCTCTCTCTCTCTCTCTCTCTCTATATATATATATATATATATATATATATATATATATATATATATATATATATATATATATATATATATTATGTATATATATATATATATATATAATTTGTAATTTTACAATAATTAAAATATAATGCCTTCATAATTTTATATTAATAAAATTTATATTATTATTTTATTTATTTATAACAAAAATGATTGCTATACTATTTGTATTTATTACTTAGTTATTATGCCATTAACTTATATTATATTACTTTGTTATTTTTTTTATCATGAACCAAACTATTATGTATATATAATATATGTATGTGTATATATACGTATATATATAGTTATTAATTTTTAATATATAATTTATATTTTTAATTCAAAAATCAATTTATCAATGAATTAATTGTTGAAATATCATCTCTAATTCGTTGATCCGTCTAATTTTGTAAATACTAGCATTTCATGCACTAAAATTAAATTTTAAATATAAATAAAATATTTTCAAATAAATATAAAATAGTGAGGTGAAATTATAAATTTAATTCGATTGATATAAAGAATTAAAATTTTATTTTAAATTTTATTTTTAATACACATAATATTTTCATTTTGTAAATTATGCTAGCAATGCACTATGTTTCGATAAAAAGATAATAAGATAATAATAGGTTATGAGCTGAGATTTTAGGGGGCTAGGGATATTTTTATCAATCGGGTTACTAGTTGGGTTAGGCTAATGGGAGTAAAAGAATTAAAGTTGGGTCGGATATTTTTATCAATCGCGTTAATAGTTGGGTTAGTCCGGACGAATTAACGTGGACTATTACCTCCCTTTGACAATCCAAGTTGTGTAAAAACTGGGGTTGATTTGTTTACCCTTTTTAAAAACAATTTTTATTTTTTTATTTTTTAAAATAAAAAAATTTGTTTGAGAACTCATTTTCAAAATTTAAAAAATTATAATTTCAAATATGCAACTTAAAAAAATAAAAAAAAGAAACAACTTTTAAATATTTTAAAAAATTATTTTCTTAATTTTAATATCAATTTATAATTGAATAAAATATTTCTTTATCTACAATATGAAAAATTATCTATTCTTTATTTTTTTAATTCAAAGTTAATTTTTAATATTTTTTTAAAAATATAAAAAATAAAAATATATCAAAATATACTCTTGATTTTTCTAACAACCATCCTTTTTCTTCTTTTTTTTTTAACAAATTGCAGCCTACTGCTCCAAATTCCTTTTGCAACCCGTCCAAAAAAGGAATTTTCACACCATTTTATATGTGGTATTCCAAAACTTATAGCTAATTGGGAAATACTAAGGTACACTTTTAACATATTAGACTTAGTTTTAAGTACATATTAGACTTAGTTTTTTCAAAGTTAAATTTTTCATATTATATAATAATATATTAATGATCAAAACTAATAATATATTAGTACACCATTATGTTAGCATAGTTACTATTAACTATATTTTATTATTTTTAATAATATTATATACACCAAAAATGAAATTTAAAAATTAAATTTTGAATAAAAATTAAGTATTGTTATTAAATACAGAATAGTGAAACAAATCTATAAAGATCAATTCAATTAATATAAAAAATTCAAAACTCACAATATTTACCTTGTTTTATTAAATACAGAATGTTGAAATTCTAATATATTAGTGTACCTTGCCCCAGAAAAGAGAGATTGAGAGAAGGCGTATAATAGTATTTCTTCCCAGTCAACCTATTCCCCTCCCCCGCCCCCAATATGTAGACGGTTGATAAAAAAAAAAAAGCAAATATGAGGTGTCCAGTGTCCTTAATTTTCAATTTATTAACAAGTTGATTTTTAATAAATTTTGCAATTTTAAAATTATTTTACATTTTATTAATAGGTTTGATCCTGGTCTTTGCATTTTGATTAGCAGGTTTGATAACCTGATTCCTTTGCATCCCAGGTTTGTGGTGGTTTTTAATAAGTTTTTTTTTTATTTTTATGTAATTTTTAAATTTTTTATTATTTCACAATTCATATTATTTCTCTTTCTCTTTTATTTGATTTGATTCATTACATTTTTTCCTTTCCTGAATCAAATACTAAGTAGTATAGATATAATAAGTTATATTTTATTCATCTATTTTTTTATAAAACATTTTAAATAATTTAAAATTTTAATAAAAATTATAATTAAATATTTTGATTCACTTAATTAATTACATAACCTATTTTGAATAAAATAAAATTTTAAATTTAATTTAATTATTTAAATTTTATCATTATTTTCTTTTTTATATATCTACTTGTATTATTTACAATTCAAATACTAATATCACTAAATTGTATAAATATAGTATAATATATTTAATTTTTATTATAAAAATATTTTAAATAAATTAAAATTTTATAATTTTATTAAAGAATTTAAATTTAATTCACTATCAGTATAAATTTATTTTATATTATCATTCACTTTATGTTGCAATGTCATTAAAAAATTATTAAAAATTTTAATGTCAATAAAAATTTTTAATTAATATTAATTTTTAATGAAATATCATTTTTTATGCACTAATAGTATAAAAAATTTTACATCAATAATAAATCAAATTTAAACTTTTTGTAGAAACTCTTCAACAAGCTATTTCCTAAAATTTTCTTTTCTGTAATTTTTAAATTTTATTTGAAAGTATTAATTTATATTTAATTGATGAATGTTATAGAATAAATCAATTTTCATTTTTTACTAAAATTTCAAAATTTGAGATCAATTTTTTTCATTTGGTACTTTTTTTAGATATCAAAATTTAAATGCCATATTTTTTTACTTATAAGACTGACGTCTAAAATTTTTAAAAACGAGCTTCCTTGAGAACCTTGAAATAAAACTTCCCAGGATGCTTTGCTTTTATAGACAGTATTAATTTATTTTAAACTACTATAACTTTAGTATGTCAAATATTTATATATAAATTTGAATTAATTACATATGTAATGTTTATAATAAAATTATTTTAAAACTGAGATAAAATTATTTTACATAATAAATTACATGCTATTTTTTTAATTCTAACAAAACAAGCTACCCCGAGGAGTTTCAAGGTAAAACTTCATAGAGATGCCTTGCTTTTGTAGAAAGACAATTTATTTTTAATTATTATTAACTATTCTATTTAATTGTAATGAAATTTCTTTGCAACATATATTTTATTTTTTTTATTCTAATTAAAAATTATATTATGGTATTAGCAATAATATGTTTTATAGAATAATATTTATAAAATTTATAAAATTATCAATAAAAAATTATATAAATCCATGCGAATACACAGGCAAACGTTTAGTTTTAATCCTTTCCTGCGACAAGAAATATAATCATCTCTGATAATAACAGATGAAAAATGAATCCTCAGTAATGGATCAAAAGAGAGTAAACAAGTAAATCTCTCACTATTACATCATGCGAGATTCATCCTCTTTTGTTCTTCCTCTGTACGCCACGACACATCAAATCGGTAAAACAATTATGCAACGCTCAAGAAAATAGTATTGATAATCTTTTGATTCAATTTCCAGTTCTGTTCTAAGCTAAATATGGCTAGAGTTTCTGATTGACTCACAATGCACGGCATTGGCAGATCTTCGCTCAGCTCAACCGTGTCCAAAAGGAAGCTCCCGGCACAAGAAACCCAACCATCAGCTGAAGGTTGTTCCATATTTGGCGGCATAGCTGTTGATGTTTCGTCCTTCAATTATGCAACCGCATATTTTTGCATGTCACGAATAGAGATCTCAAGATGATTCCCAGATACATCTAAGAATTTAACTTTTCCAGCTTCATCTATGGTTTTCAAGTCAATCTAGTCCTCAGTGTAGAGCTTGGTCTGCAGTACGTCATAGATGTCAAATACATGAAGATGAACTCAGATGATATAAAATATTTTATCAAAAAAAGACCTGGCTATGCAGCCTGCCCTTAAAAATAGGTAAAGAGATAAACGCCCACATCTAAAAATATGCAGTGACAGTAAAATGTAATATAGCCTCAGATTGTTTCGTCAGGAAGTAAAATATTTTCTATAAAAAAAGTATTATATATATATATAAATGAGTGATATATTATTTGTATTAATAATTTAAAAATAATAATAACTATAGCATAAAAATGAAGGAAGACAAATTTTATTTTGAAATAGACGAAATTATTTTTTTATATTTTTTTATTTAATATTAAATAAATAAAATATTTTCTCTCATTTTAATTATTTTATAATTATATTTTTGAAAAATATTTTTCTATATATTTTCTGTTGAAATATACAGAACCTAAATATGCGAGGAAAGTTAAATATGACATATAAATACAATTTTTTTTTTTTTTGGCATTTACTGCGTAATATGATACTGATGTTAAAAACGTAGGGTCCTTCCTTCCCACGTTGATTAAAAGCACCATGACAGAGCCAGTTGTCTTTTAAAAACCTTTCAAATGAAAGACATGACATTTATATGCATCCAATATCTCTGTTTTTGGACCCGAAAAGTATATGTACAAGCATGATTCCAAAAGGATCGAAAATATTGAGATAAATTTGAAATGCAGAAAAGGCCACCGAAACAGAAACAAGAGAATAATTGTTGAAACTATAATTTCAATTGAATTAAGTAATAACTATATATAATATAATATAAAATATATATTATAAAAAATAAATGATGTGGGATATAAAATTACTTATCTACTAACACTCTCTCTCAAACTGGAATATAAATATCAAACATACTTAATTTGTTACAAATATTATCAATGCATTTTCTTGAAAGAACTTTAGTAAACAAGTTATCCAATTGATCTCCAGTTCTAATGTGTCTCAGATCAATAATTCATTCCTGAAGTTTCTCTCTAACAAAATAATAATCAATTTCTATATATTTTGTGTGTTCAAGAAAAACCAGATTTATAACAATATGTGTAACTACTCAATTATCATACCATAACTACATAATTTCATAATGCTTAATTCCAAGTTGATGAAGAAGGTAAGAAATCCACACAAGCTCTAATGTGACATAGACCATAACTCAATACTCAAACTCTGCACTTGAACGTGATACCACTATTTATTTCTTACTTTTCCAAGATGCTCTCCCACTAACAAACACACAATACCCAAAGGCGGACCTTCTATCTATAGGACATCCAACTCAATCTACATTAGAGAAGTCTTCTATTCTACAATGACCATAATATTTATATAAAATTTCACAACCAAGTCCCTTTTTAAGATATTTAAAAACGTGCATGATTGCATCCTAATGAGAAATTTTTGGAGAATTCATAAATTGATTTACTACACTTATCGGAAAGGTAATCTCAAGTCTAGTTATGGTAAGGTAGTTTAATTTATCCACTAGTCTTTTTCACCTCTCTAAATCTTCTAACAACTTCCTATCTTCCAAGTTAAGTTTAACATTCGGAATCATATGAGTATCATAAGGTGTAAAGCCAAGCATCCTATTTTTTTCAAGAGATCGAGAACATATTTTCTCTAAGATAAAAAAATTCATTTCTTTCATCGAGCAATTTCAATCCTTAAAAAATATCAGAGTGCTCCCAAGTTTTTTGCCTAAAACTTGGTTTGAAGAAAATTTTTAATTTTGAAATATCTAATCTATCATTACTAGTGATCACAATGTCATTCATATAAACAGCAAGAAGAATACAACTAAAATTTGATCGTTTATAAAAAAAACTGAATGATCATAATCACTTTTTTTCATCCCAAACTCTATTGCTACTTTATTGAATCTTCCAAACTAAACCCAAGGAGATTGTTTCAACTCATATAATGATTTTTTCAAACATAGTACTTCTCTACACTCGCCTTAAGCAACAAACCCAAATGGTTGCTCCATATACACTTTTTCATGCAAATCTCCATGTCAAAATGCATTTTTAACATCCAACTAATGAAGAGACCAGTTATTAATAGCAGTAAAAAGAGACAAATAATCAAACAAAAGTAATTTTAGCCACAGAGGAAAAGGTCTCTGAGTAATTAATACCGTAAGTCTGAGCATATCACTTAACTGCTAACTGTGCTTTCAAACGAGCAATAAAACCATCCAGATCCACTTTCACAGTAAATACCCATTTATAACCAATGGATTATTTACCATTAGGTAAAGGCACAAAATTCCATATTTGATCGTCTCTTCCTCCATAGCAGCACCCTACCTATCATAAGAAAGAGCTTCTGAATATGACATAGGAACAGTAATGGAATCAAACGAGGCAATAAATGACTGAGAAGACAAAGGCAAGGAAGTGTAGGATATATAGGTAAAAATAGAGTAAGGGTGATTAGTGTTACCTCGCTGAGTGCAAGTACGTGTACCTTTCTGGTGGGTAATAGAGATGTTAAGATCAGATGATAATGAAGGAGGATTTGATGAGGAAAAAACCGGTAGAGGAAATAAAACCAGTGATTCATCAACAATTAGTGCAACTTCAATTTTGTTGACATTGTTAAGTAGGGGAGATGTTGCTGCTAGTACCTACTTCCTATGAGAGTAAACATTTTTAATAGGAAGATAAACCCAATTGTTATCTAGAAGGACAGGAGATGTCTGAGGAGAAGAATACACAAGGAAATGTTCATCAAGAGAATTAGTCCCAATTATGAAGGATGAAGAGCTAGGAAAGCTAAAAAAAGGAACAGACTCAAAAAATGTAACATCAAACAAAACAATATAATGATACGGATCAAAAGAGTAATATCAATACCCTTTTTGTGTATAAGAATAACCAAGAAAGACACACTTCAAAGACCATGGATCAAGTTTAGATACCTGAGGACAATGATCTTGAACAAAGTAAGTACACCTAAAAATACATGAAGATAAAGAAAACAAAGATTAAGAAAGAAATAAAATGGAGCAAGGTACCTGACTATTAAGAATTGAAGAAGGCATTTAATTAATCAAGAAACAAGCTGTGGAAACTGCATCTGCCTAAAAAATCTTAAGCACTTTCATTTGAAATAATAAAGCACATGAAACTTCCATTAAGTGACGATTTTTTCATTCAGCTACCCATTTTGTTGTGGAGTAACTGCATAAGAAGATTGATGAATAATTCCATACTGGCACAAATAAGATGCAAATAGAGTAGAAAAGTACTCTTTAGCATTATCACTACAAAAATGACAAATAAATATATTAAATTGATTCAAAATTTTAGCACGAAAAGTATGAAAAATCTCAAATAACTCTGATCAATTCTTCATTAAATAAAGCCAAGTAACTTTTAAATAATCATCCACAAAAGTAACAAAATATCGAAAACTAAACTTAGAAACTACAAGATAAGGACCCTAAACATCTGAATGTACTAACTTAAATGTGAATGCAACCCACTTATTGACTTGAGAGACAAAAGATCAACGATACTATTTAGCAAATTGACAAAACTTATAATCCAAACTAGATAAGGAATTAAAACTAGGAAATAATTTTTGCAAAGTTGACAAGGACGAATGGCTCAAGCAACAATGAAGTTAGTGTGAAGTGATAGTAGTAGCAGCAACTGACCAAGGAACTCTTTCTTCAAGAATATACAGGCCACTAAATTCGTACCCTTTACCAAAAATCTTCTTCGTCATAAGATCTTGAAAAACACAATAGTCAGAGAAAAAGATGACACTACAATTATAGCTACATGTTATTTGATTAACTAAAAGTAGATTAAATGGGAAGTTTGAAAGACATAATACATCAAATAAGGATATATTAATGGTAACATCCACCATACCACAACTAATAATAAATACTTTAGACCCATTAGTTAAAGTAACATAAGAAGAAGAAGAAGAAGGTCGAAAAAAGATATAATACCTATTTGACTCGTCATATTATTAGTAGCACTGGAATCAATGATCCATCTAGAATTAGTATGGGAAATGCATGCAGTGGGATTACATGTTTGTGCTAATATAACAATGGACTAAGTGGGTGGTTGCTGTCAGGATGCTTGAAACTGTAAATACTCAGCATACTCACTCTTTGACAGACTTATAGTACTATTTTCATCAATATTATGCCTGATTATTTGTGGTAACATGCATAAACCAAGATGATAGTGTATTTTTCTCAAGTAACTTCGGGTAAAACTTCTTGATATATCCAGACTCTTTGCAATAATAGCAAGAAACAATATTACTTTCACTAAAATCACCATGACTACTAAAATTAGTTCATCCTCTGCCTCTTGTCCTTCTGCCACCTTAAGTACAACCATGACTACTAAAACCAACTAAGGTAGATAACTCATTTATATGTATAGAAGAAGAAGATGAATCATTATATGCTCGTTGAATATGATAAAAAATAGGGTTCATAGTGAAAGAATCAAAACTAGATAAAATTTGTTGATAGGCAATACTAAGTTCTAAGGGCAATTTCATAAGAAAACACATAGCTCTAAATTATTCTCATTAAGAATGCATTGCATTAACATCAGTAGTAATAAGTAAAAGAGAACACCATTGTTAAAAAGTTCGATAAATATCAGTATAGATCTAAGATGGGCTCGTACATTACATCAAGATGAATCAATGATCAAGTCAAATCATAAATTTGGTATATATTATCCTTTATAGAATAAAGTGATCCAAGAGTGCCTATAATTCTTTGACTATTTCACAGTATACAATATTATCATCAACTTCAAAAGTTAAAATATTACATATTAATTGAAGCAATCGTCGATCTTCCATAATCCATTTTTAGCCCTCTTCCACCCTATATATTGTCAACCTTCTAAATCTAATTTTCATTCAATTATTCAGCCACCAATCGAAAGTAAATTAGAAAAACTTGGCTTTCCTTCACTATTATTATTTCTAAATGGGCTATGTGTATTAGAATAAAAAGTCTCACCAGCCATAAGAATAAAGTTGCAAAAAGAATAAAAAATATCTAAAAAATTAGAAAAATCACACCAGAGTTGCTAGATTACTCGAAGGACTACACAAATGAATGTAGAGGATGTTAAAGTATCTCTAGTAAAAATCCAATTGTCGGACAATGTCGCACATGCCTGCATGTGCCGGAATAAGTCTTCTACACATGGTGCTCACACGCCGATTAGTTGTGATCTCCGGTCACCAATCTATCTTGCCATCAACCCAGATTTCCAAAAAATGTGTCGAAACTCTATCAACTGCTCCAGACAGTAGCTCCGCTGTTCTGCAACCTTGCGCACCATGCAGCTTGATTTGGGTTTTTATGTTATTAAATCCTCCATGACTTATGGTTTAGTCACGCATAAAAAATTGAAGAAAAAGAGAAAAAAGGAAAGGAAGAAGAAAGTTGGATTCTCTGGCTTTTTTTTTTTTATGTGTGTGTATGTGTCAGAAAGATATCTAAAGATAGGCTCTGATACTATGTTAAGAGAGAATAATTGTTGAAGGCAGTCACTATATATAATATAATACAAAATATATATTGTACGAAATAGATGATATAAGATATAAAGTTACTTATCTACTAACAACTTTCAAGATGGTTCTCATCTTGTAAGCTTATAGACTTGTTTCTAGAATACTAGATTATAAATGTTGTTTCATTTGTTTTACAATAAAAAGGGGTTATACTTTGATAGGTACTCACAAAAAATTGCAACTTTCGCCAAAAAATTTTGTATTTTTATGCAACTTTTTATGACTTGTTTGTAGATAAAATACTTAAGCTAAGACCTTTTGAGCCCTATAGCATAAACTTACAAGATTGGGGTCAGATAGATGCCTGCTTGAATTGCCACAAACTAACACCAAAATAAAAATAGCAGACAAAATTGGGCAAAGAAGAATATAATTTAAGAAAGAAACAAAGGTTTTCATGAACTTTTGCAGCAGCATTGAGATATTTCCTTTTTTACATTTGCAGTCTTTTAAGTGTCTTCAATCCTGATTCTGTTTTCATATCCTTAAGTGTTATATTGTTAATTTTCTCCATGCTTGTTTAGAATTTGAGGCTTAAATGTAAATGCTATTTTCCATATAAGTTTCCAAGTTTGTGCTGGCTGAACAGACAGATAAGCTAAGATCCTGAAAAGAAGCCAAATATATAAAACATCCAAGGTACATGTAAGAAAAGCTAAAATCACGTCTTGTGCTAGCAGAACAGGACTGAAGGCCCCATCTAGATAATAACCAAACCAGGATGTTTCTTTGGGTATCAGAAGTGTCATGCTCAAACTGTATCATAGCATAAAGGAGAAAAGATATACTATCAGAATTGATCACCATAGCAGAAAATTACATTAATCCAAACAAGCAGAGATACCAGAGAAAGATAACAACTATCTCAACCCACCATGATAAGTACCAAATTGTGTAAGCTAGCAAACCGTTGCTTGTAGATGCAGTTCCCCTTCTGATGATTTCATTATTAAGCTTTGGAAGGAATCTAAAACCCCTAATGCAGTCAGCCATAACCTGACATTAAAAATAAGTTTACATTTTCTTCATCTGATACGTAAGCCATAATGAGTGCACCTCCTGGCTTCACAATCAATGACCGACCCTTGACCCTTGTCCATAGAGTGAAAATCTGAATCGACCAAAAGTCATTCATAGGTCATGGATAGCATAGCAAAATAATCCAACTAATGTGTCAGATTTCATTAGACAGGGCAAAGGTATAAAATATCAACAAATACATTGATAATTAAAATATCTAGTGAAATAATGCAGGTCCAGACTGCATAACAATCATTCTGAACTTTTGAAGCAGTATAATTACAGCAATAAATAAGATGGCGTGATCTGAGGCCAACAACACAAGATTGATAAAATATAAGTCTCCTACTCCCCTTCAAATATAATTTAGCTCAATCCAACATTACACTCACAGTTGGTGTCTTAAAATAAACAGTGGGAGCAAGGTTTTCCTGCTATTACAACTTAATGGGTACATAGATCAAGAAGTAAGCCATAAGAACTGAGTTTTCAGAGTAAGGATCACAAAAAGGGAGGTAGAAGACCAAAATAAGGATATTACAAAGCACATTGCTCCTGACGTTGTTAACATCTCAATAAAAAAGAGTGAAAATGTTATCATCTAAATCCTTGAAAGGAATTTCACGAAAAGAAGGAAGCTAAGGTAAGACTTAAAATATCAAAAAGTGCGCAAACCTCTCACTCTAAAAGAAATATAAAAGGAGAGAAAATGGAAGATAGAATCAGACCATATTGCAACAACTCTGCCCCGAACAAAATTGAAGATAGTGCACATACTCAGATAAGCCAGCCACCACAAGTGATCTCAACTAACACAGATCACTGCCCTTAACAACCACCCCTCCGTCAACAGAGATGCACCACACTTTTTTTTATTGAAAAAGAAAATTTCATAAGGAAAAGAGGGTACAAAAGAACAACGGATCGTCAAAAAGAAAAATGGACTATCAAGTCAACAGCGCTGCTCTTGGGCCACTACCCTCTCATTTGCAACCACCCTTAGGTCGCAAGCACCTTGCTTTATCGTAAACAAGTCACAATCAGACCATTCATGAGAATGAGGGGAAAAAAAAGGAATAAATAAATAAATAAATAAAGATGATGATGTTGATGTACTTTCTTGCTCTCGGGGTTTATAAGATCTCAGATACAGTGTAAAGAAGTAAAGAGCAAAGAGATTGATTGTAAAGGCCTTGACCCAATTCTGGATATCTGAATGTCATAAAAGACACGCTAAGCAGAAATAGGCTAAAATACTAATGTTTCCTCTCAGAAAATACATAATTTCATATATCTGGAAAATAAGGTTCAACTTTAAAGTAAAAGTGATCAAACCTTACAAAAAGACCAAAACAATTTAGACAAATGACAGAGCTTGTCTAGAGATAACAATACAGTTAGCACATACTCCACGAAATGGAATACAATCAGTTCCGGCATGTGAACCGCGCAGTGACATGAAATTCTTAACCGGTTTCGCATTCAGAAAAAGCATAAGAAAGCAAGCTGAAGGAAATATACAATATAAGACATTACAGTAGGTCTTCCATCACAAAATTCAATAATCCCTCGACTAATCACATGACCCAGTGAACCAAAAGATTTTCAATATGGCAAAAAACACAAAAGCAAACCCCAAGAAGCTAATGAAAGAATACACCTGGAATAAAGAAACCAGCATATAAGACTACAGATAGTAAGATTACAATATACCCGATGATGGCCCAGCAAAGGAAAATGATTGCCCAGCTGTACAATGATTATAAGATGCGCTAGTAAGGGAAATTGTTTAGAGTGAGTCCGACTTCAATTCTTAATACAGACCCGGCAAATTTTTTTTTCTTCCTTCCTTTCATTTGTTCTGAGCTCCTGGACAGCCTATGTGTTTCATAAGCTACGTTGTCCGTTTGAGGAGAAGAGCTTCCTCTACTCCTGTGCTGCTGAATGAGCAGAAATGAAAACAGTCTCCTGCTAGATTTTTATTTTATGATAGAAAAGGAAATTTCATTAAAGGAAGGAGAAAAATACAAAGACAGAGAACAAGAAATCCTCAAACAGAAGGAGAAAAGCTAAAAGATACCGGGAAAAAAAAATACATCTTATCAGATATCTAGATTGACTTCCATTTCCTTTGCAAATCTGTTAAACTTATCCTACAAAATAAACCATGAGCTTTAAGCCAAAGTGAGGTAACAAACAAAATTTTATTGCACACCATGACACCTCTACCATCAATAACAAATGACACAGTCTCCTGTTAAATTACAACATAGATTCACCGTTGTTCTTCCATGACACCTGTACAAAAAGAAGCATACATAAAGTGGGTTCAACATGAAGCTCTTCCAACTTTCACCCAATGCAAGAATTTTTACTGCTGCCCTCTACTGTTGAACCCGGGCAGTCATTTATGCAAGTGAGATTTTCCTTTCAATTTCTGTCTTTTTAACCCTTGTGGATACAATATGTTCGTTGGTCTCCATAAGCACCTCCCTCTGCATTTGTAACCATAGTTCTTCAAAGTGCTTGTGAAAATTACACCGAAACCAATCCAAAATTTCTACATATAATTCCCTAGAATTCTCGTCCCATACCATTTTTAACACAGTAGTGCTATCAATCAACCTGCTCTTTAACTTGCTTAAAAATTTTCCCACTCTTCTTTGACCAAGTTCTTCTCTCTTAAAACACTTTCTGGTGGGGCTGCCATGTACTTCCGGACAGCTTTTAAACAGAGACACACCTGACCTTGAAGCAAAACATACGCAAAAACTTGCAGCTGATCATCAGTATTTTGTAAATTGGCGAACTGGCAACTGATGCTTTGGAAGCTCCCAACAGAAGCACCCAAAGGTTGGGATCCCCAACATTTTACTTGGTCTGTCCGAATATCATAGAAAGGTTTGGGATCTGTCGAGGATGAAGACAAAGTGCATGAAGAGTTGGCATGTTCAACAAGCCATGCTGGCTCCCCACTTGCCACACTGTGCATGCATGGTCGTTTAGTTTGTAATAATTCATTGTAAACCAGATACTCTGAAGCTGCAATGGATGCTATGACCAAGGATGGAGTAAAACAACTTCGTCAACCATATATGTTTGATACCGAACAGCCTGAGTTTTTTTGTCTCCATCCAACACCATAAAAGACCCTGATATGCGTTTGGCAACCCTATCTGCCTAACCAGCACAGATCACTTGGCAGATGAATTGTTCGTCATCCAGTTTCAGAGGATATTTTTCTGAAGAAACCCACCAAGCATGTTCTGCATCCTCCAGCGTTCCATGAATCCATGAGTACTCCTGTTCAACACCAACAATAGTGTTTTGATAAAAGACCAACTTAATTAGCTATTTTCTAAATTTGGATATTTCCTCCATGGTTTTCAAGTGCAATGCATTTTGAGCACAGAATTCTACTGGCCTTTCTGAATATTCAAAACAATGTAAAGCATATGCTATTTTCAAGGCATCACTAGTCATAATACAGAACTTTTCACAAGCAACTTTGACAGTTTCTTTCAATTTCTTTCTCCTTGACTTTTCTAGCTGATCAATAACTTTTTCACAGTCCACTATGCTAGAATTGTCATATATCTCTGAATCTCTGTTATCATCTTTTCCTTCAAACTGCATCAGGAAAGGATTTGACAAGCTCAATGCTAATGCTGCAGCTGCAGCAGCAGCTGCAACAGCATATGCCAAAAGCAAACTAGGTCGATTACACTTGTGCTCGCCCCTCATAATTTTAATAAGGGTGAGCAGCATTCTAGAGTGACAAGGACTCATTGGAAAGAGTACCATGGCTTTCCCTAACGGTGTAATTTTATCCTTTTTATCAAGTGTTTCAAGAGTTTTCAAGCATTTCTCTGCTCAACTTCTCTGCTCAACTTAAAGCAGCACCCTCGGGAGTAGGAAATGGAAAATTTGTGACCTGTATAAAAATTGACAGCAATATAGATTAAGTATCAAAAGGATGTCAAATAAGTCATCAGAAAGCAAAGTTGACTGAAAATTCAGTAAATCATATTCACAAAATGTCTGGAAAGCTCCATAAATTATGCAGCCAACAACAAAATTGGCAACTCACAAATCAATTTAAGGTCCCAAGTACCAATTAATATCTTAGAACCACCAACTCTCAATTAATGCAACATTGTTAATAATATATATGTAGTAGAAGATTCTATAGTTGATAACTTGCAAGAATTTCGATGTTTCATTCAGCTCAAATACAATCATGCTTTCAATTCAAAGAACCTTCTATAGTCAAAGAAGTGTATATAGAAGGCAAACCATCTACTCCTTTCTTAACCCAAGCTCCACAGTGATGGACATCTTTACCTAAAACATTAACTTCAAATAAACAAGCAAATTTGATATAATTCCAAGTTGCACAAAATTCTAAGCAAATGAAATAGCAAGCACGATGGAAAGAAAACGGAATAAAAAGATTTATAGAGAAGGAGAAAATATAGATATTACCTTCTCAATATGCATGGATTTCAGGAGGAGGACAACACCATGAACAGGTACTTCAGATATTTCAGCAAGGGAGAAGTTGGGAAGTACATTATTAAAGACTGCAGAAGAATAGAAATGGTAGTAATGGCCAGGCCAAGTTCTTCCAGCTCTTCCTGCACGTTGAGCAGCAGATGCCTTACTTATCCAATGGACTTCACATGTTTCCATGCCATTGGATGAATTATAATCCTTCACCTTCTCCCTTCCAGTATCAACCACATACTTTATCGCTGGGACTGTTAAACAAGTTTGAGCAACATTTGTTGCAACAACAACAAGCTGCTCACCCTCCTTGACTTCTTCAAATACTCCAAGTGGGGCAGTTGCAAGCAGCATGGCATAAGGAGGGAGAACAAAGAGAGAACCCATAGAGGAACTGCTATCCTCTCTAGGCCTCTTCTCACAAACTGTTGATTGATCTAAACCACCTTCTTTAACCAAAGAGAGAATCTTCTCCCATCAAAATTAGAGCTTGATGGATCTTGCCTAGACAGTTTTTCAAAATTAGCGCTAAATGAAGCAAGGTCAACTTCCTTCCAGCTCTAAGTCATCCAAACGATTACCATTGTTCTCATAATGATCAACATTTATGTCATCATCATATTCCAGTTCACTCTCAATTTCTGAATTATAAGATTTTAATCAAAATGCTTCATTGATCTCCTTCATATTTATCCCCTCAACGGACTTTGCTTCATGGACCTCAGTACTATCATTTTCTACCGAACCTGTAAGTTTTCTCTTGATCAGCTCCCTTGAAGCTTTCCGGAGCTTCCTGCATTGGTACTCTACTTCCCTTTGCCCACTTAACAAATACAAGTATGCCCCCAGGTGGCAATTTCTTGTGAATTGACATCATGTTTTTATATGCTTGTCCTATGTAATCCACAATCTCTGTTCTCTGTGAGAAGCGCACTGTTACTGGAAACTGCCTTGTAGGAACATTTATACCAGGTGGAGGACAATCAAATAGCCTTGTGGAATTGAAATTTTCTACTTGCATAGTGGCGCTCATGAGCACAAGTTTTAGTGGAAAAATCATATGTTCAGGGCTTATTCCTTCTCCAGACTTCATCAAGTTTTGTTGCTTTTTATAGCTTTCCTGCCAAAATTGCAACAGCTTCAAGTTAGTGGAAAAACAAAAACTACTACAAGCTTCTGCGTTTAAACTTTTAAAAAGTAAATGTTTTCATATTCATCTGGCAAATTCTAATGACACGTGAAATCATCCCAATCAAAATGTCTGCGTTCAAGCTCCTTTCGTGAGCTTCATCAAGAATTATGACTGAGCAACGTTGCAATAAAAAGTTATTCTGTACCACAAATTTATCCATTAAACAAGACTTGATGTTGTTACTCATTTTATCTATACATAACTAATAATAAAGTAGAAGTCACATGAGAGCATCAGAAACCATTGCATCGTGGAATTATTGTCCCAAAATAAACAATATCAACCACAATAGCAATGATACACGTGACTAGTAGTTCCAATAATAAAAACAACATTTACAAACAAAATATGCACAAACGAGAGAAAAACATAAAAACCAACTGACTTTGGGTTTTTGAATCTAAATTGTTTTGATAAATACAAATTATCAACATTAGCGTGTCCCTATGCATACAGATAATGATGTCATCAAGTAATTCCTTAACTTAAATATGATGAATTACAAAGTTCCTCAATGAATAATAGTATGCAGTTGCAATATTCTATTAATAAAGACACAGTAATGTCATTATGAATTTATATCAGCTGGGAGTACATATTCCAAAGGCTTTCCCTCAAACTGTACAAGATTTTTTTTCTATGACTGTATAGTCGTGGATTTATATACAATACAAATGAATCATACATGCTATTGCTGAAACTAATTACTGCCCTGAGCACCAAATCAATAGAAAATAAAAGCATGCAAGAGGAAAAAATACTCAGATTAAAAAACCTGAACTTCTCATAGCAAAATCCCATCTGTCATAAACTCGATAGAACAACTATGTCCAGTTTTCTTGTCATATCTAACTTGAAAGCCAACCTCCTTGCCTAGATGAAGACCAAGCTCATGTGGTACATGCTATGCCATGGCAAGAACAGCAAACCTCCGTGGTTGAGTGACATCAATAATACCACTGTGAACTCTGGACTTGCTTGAGCCATATCCAGCTTCATAATGAAACTGAAAAAATATATATATTATGATGTTTTCTCAAGATTTTGAACCTTTATGAATTATGATGTCAAGTATCAAACTAAAGCACCTGAGGAACCTGAGTGGTTTTACCACATCTGGTTTCTCTACAAATGATAACAGTAGAATTATAAATAATAGCTTCCATAATCTCTTGCTCCATCATTACTATAGGAAGATCCCTACTTTTCTCTTCAACCTCAGCAGCCCTGTATACATGCACCACAGTAGGGGTATCTGAAGGTCTGTGGAGACCAGTCATGAAGTTTGCTCATTTCATTGAGATTGGTGTCAGGGTTCTCTTTTGTTTTATCCTGTTTCATGTCACAATATGCAAATAACATCAGAGTAAACAAGAGACAGCCAAGAGGGTGATTTAAGTTAGAGCAACAACATGACATGCATGACACTGTTGAAACACAATTACATACCCATAGACGTATATCCAAATCCAAATAAATTTGATGTTTCTCACTTAACATTATAGCTGTAACTATGTATTATATCCTACTGTTCAATGATTTAGCTGGGTTATATCTTGGTTATATAAAATTTAAAAATACAAGAGTAACACATACCATTGACTGGGTGCCTTTTCTCTGATCATTGATATGTGGATTCAGAGATGAACTTCTGATTTCATCAGGTAATGTTGCTTCTTTCTTCTGAGTGGAATCTGTAGCTAGAGAGGCAATGTGAGATCTGGTTTTATAGGAAATTTCATTGCCACAGACTGGTCCATGAGAGGATTCCAAAGGATCAGATGCTTTATTTAAGAGTACCCTATCTGTTATTGTTTAGATAATTTCAGGTTCCTTGATTTCCTGTTCCAAAGGTATCTCATCTATCTCAGTTTCAATTTTTTGGGAAGCATCCATTCTCTTGGACAATTCATTATTATGAGGAATCACCAATCCTTCTTTTAATAGATGTACACCCCGCCCCCTTCATTTTTCCGTCATATTCTTAGCCCACATAATGTGAAAACATCAATTAAATTAATAGCCACAAAAATTCATCACGGTCACGAAACTTTCACTGTATTGTTGAGACCAACCCAACTAATATTTCGCGAAGATTGCAAAAGAAGAAATGCATATTCTGGAATTTTGTTTTTACTGCAAAAGCAAATATCCAAGCATTGATCAGCAACTTCTCTGCTTCACATACAGTACAGCATTTAACAAAAATAAAAAATAAAAAAAATACTTAATAAAATTTTGTCCCATACTTTAATGTCTCGATGCTTTTTGCAAGCAGAAACCCTTTCTCCTTCTTGTCCTGCATAATGAAGAAAAATCAATTTATGACCAAAACAGAAAACCATGAAAAGTAATCCACTTCTATCTAAACATAAACCTCTATCTTCTTCAGCTTCCTTTTCTGGAATTTGCTTAACTTCTGTTTCTTGTTTAGAACTTTCCCACGTCCCCTACACAAACACAAACGAATTTTTTTCCTCACAAAATAAATAATACAAAGAAAAAAAAAAAGCCAAGCTGCTTATCCTGATTCATATCTTTCCCTTTCTTCCCTCTCCTAGCTGGCAATAGTTTAGCATTACTGTCACAACCTTCCAAACTTCCAAACTAAACACAACAGTGATTAAAAGGGTATACTCTACCAAATTGAACACAACAGTGATTAAACAACAATCTACTATTAAAAGGGTATATCCTACTTTTGAATTAGAGAGAGAAAAAATAGAAACTGACGAGAAATAGAGAGAATGTTTTTCTATTGAATTCTAATTATATTATCAGAATATATGTACATATATATACAGTTGATGTATCTAAAAATAGAAAACAAATATTCCTATATTAATGGCCTATGTAATTAAGCTAGTAATATTTCTATAATTATGTACAGGGATTTTGAGAATTTTCAAAAATCTTTCCTTAACACTCCCCCTTAAGTTAGAGCATAAATGTTAATCATGCCCAACTTGCTATAAATATAATCAATTCGAGCTCCATGGCTTTTGCGAAGATATCTCCAAGTTGGTCTCCTATTTTGACGTGCCTGGTAGAAATGAACTTTTCTTGTATCTTTTCAAGAATAAAATGGCAGTCAATCTCAATATATTTGGTACATTCGTGAAAGATAGGATTGGAGGCAATATGAAGAGCAACTTGGTTGTCACACCCTAGCTTTACTGGCAATGAAGACTTAAGACCAACTTCACTCAACAACTGATATATCCAAATAATTTCACACACTAATTGAGCCATTGCTCTATACTCAGATTTTACACTAGATCGCGACACCATATTTTGCTTCTTACTTCTCCATGATACTAAGTTTCCACCAACAAAGACGCAATATCCTGTGGCGGATCTCCCATCAACCTTTAATCCAGCCCAATTTGCATTAGAAAAGCATTCAATATTAGTGTGTCCATTGTTTGCATATAACAAACCACGTCCTAGAGCTCCTTTCAAATAGCAAAAGATTTGTTCCAAGGCTGCCCAATGATTGATCGTTGGGGAGGCCATAAATTGGCTTACAATATTAATAGGGTATGCAATATCAGGACAAGTCACAATGAGATAATTTAACTTTCTGACCAGCCTCCTATATTTCTCAGGGTCTTTAAACAACTCTCTATCATCCTTTGCCAGATGTAAATTAGGAGTCATTAGTGTACTACACAGTTTAGCTCCTAATTTCCTTGTTTCTTTTAACAAATCAAGAACATATTTTCTTTGGGATAGAAAGATACCTTTCTTGCTTCTTGCAACCTCCACTCCTAAGAAATATTTTAACTAACCCAAATCCTTTGTTTGGAATTGTGAGTGAAGGAAGGACTTAAGAGATGAAATGCCTGAATCATCATTACCAGTGATCACAATATCATTAACATACACAACAAGTAGAATTATGCTAGTTCTTGACTGCTTATAGAATACTGAATGATCACATTGATTTTTGCTCATCCCATATTTTAGAACAACCTCATTGAATCTATCAAATCAAGCACGAGGACTTTGTTTCAATCCATACAACGATTTGCGAAGATGACACACTTTCCTATACTCCCACTAAGCAATAAATCTAGATGGTTACTCCATGTAAACTTCTTCTTGAAGATCACCATGAAGAAAAACATTTTTAATATCTAACTAGTGCAAAGGCCACTTATAAGTGATAGCCACTGAGATAAACAACCGTATTAGGTGAGTTTAGCAATTGGAGAAAAAGTATCTGAGTAATCAATACCATATATTTGAGTATACCCTTTAGTAACAAGACGAGCTTTAAAACGAGCAATTGAGCCATCAGGGTTCATTGTAAATATCCATTTCCAACCAATAGCCTTCTTTCCTGTAGGTAGATCTACTAAATCCCATGTACCATCTATATTAAGGGTTGTTAACTCTTCTAACATAGCATTACACCATTTTAGGTGGGTCAAAGCTTCATGAACAGTTTTACGAATTAAAATAGAGTCTAGAGAAGCAATGAAAGAGCAAGAATAAGGTGACAATTAATTATAGAAAATAAAGGAGGAAATAGGATAAGTACAATGTCGTTTACCTTTTTGTAAAGTAATAGGAAGATCAAGGCTGGGATCAAGTTTACTTAAGATAGGATCTGACAACGAAGGTGATAGTGAAGAGCATGAGTCTGGATAAGAGGTAGCAGCATTCAATTGTCATTTGGAGTAGACATGTATGATGAGTGATCACTAGGTCCCATAGGTGGTGTAGGAGCAGGTTATGGATGTGATGGATAGATAATAAATCATGTTCCTCTTCCTAGCTTGGAGAAGTTGAAGAAAAGAAAAAAGTATGTTCATGAAAGGTGACATCAATAAATACATGATAACGATTAAGGTCAAGCAAAAAATACTTGTATCCTTTCTAAAGGCAAAAGTATCCAAGAAAAACACACTTGAGAGATTTAGGGTCTAATTTAATGACTTAAGGATGAACATCCTGAACAAAACAAGTATAACCAAATATTCGAGGTTCAATAAGAAATAAGTTTTTGGAAGGAAAAATGGTAGTATAAGGAGCACCACCGTTAAGCACAAAGGAAGGCATTCGGCTAATTAGAAAGCAAGCAATAGAAATAACATTGGCCCAAAATTGCTTAGGAACATTCATTTGAAAGAGAAGGGCTCGTGCAACTTCAAGCAAATGTTTATTTCATTTGGTAACCCCATTTTGAGATGGTGTATCAACACATGAAAATTGATGAAGGATTCCATTCTAAAGCATGTAAAACTGAAAGGAATTTGAAAAGTATTCTTTTGCATTGTCACTTCATAAAGTATGCACAGAAACATTGAATTGAATTTTGATCTCAGCATAAAAAGCACAAAAATGAGAAAATAACTCAAAACAATTTTTTATTAAATATAACCAAGTAACATGGGAGTAATCATTAACAAAAGTAATAAAATACTTAAAACCAAATTTTAAGGTTATAGAACAAGGACCCCAAACATCAAAATGAACTAATTCAAATAAGGACGCAGCCTATTTATTGACCCTAGAAATAGAAGGAAGACAATAATGTTTGGCATATTAACACGACTCGAAATCTAAGGAAAACAAATGTTGAAACTAAGAGTATACTTTCTTCAGGGAAGGTAGAGAAGGATGATCCAATCGATAATGTGCCTCAAAAGGAGTTAGAACACTAGAACAAGCAATGGTTCTTGGAACTTGTGTGTCAAGGATGTAGAGGCCTCTAAACTCATGACCTTTACCAATAGTCTGCTTTGCCATAAGATCCTAAAACAAACAATGATCTAGAAAGAATAAGATTCAACAGTTTAAGGATTGTGTAAGTTTACTAACAGAAATGAGGTTAAAAGAAAAATTAGGCAAACTCAATATTGAAGTGAATGAAAGTGATAAGGTTAGGTTAATAGTCCCAAAACCTAGAACAGGAGAGGTGGATCCATTTGTTAAAGTAACATAAGGGGTAGTAGTATGAGGCTAGAAAAAGGAGAATAGACTAGGATTACCTATCATATGGTCTGTGGCCCTAGAATCAATGACCCATTGGGATGATAAAGACATAAGGCACTTAGTGAATTTACCTATCTCAGTAATTACAATAATAAACGAAGTAATGGATTTCAATGACTTTTGTGGAAATTAAGAGAACTCCTCAAATGAGACCGAAATAGTTTTTTCAGAAGGTGTTGTGGTGTGAGCAACATTTGCTAATTGAGCTCTTTGTTATTTATTTTAAAGTTTCTTACTATTACACTTTGTGTACCCTGACTCATGACAATAACACACAATACCACCTAACTCCTGGCTGTGATTGTCACAATTGGTAGTTCCTCCCATTTTATTATTCTCGCGATGGTTCTGGCTATCACTACTCACAATTGCACTATTGTTACCGATCAGAGGATAAGATTGGAGATTCTTTATATGAAGTAATCTAGAAAAAATATCCTAAAGAGAAGGCATCTCAAGTTCAAATAAAATCTAGGATTTAGAAGCTTCAAATTCTAGAGAAAGATTGGTAAGGAAACTTATTACAGCCATATTCTCTCGTTGAGTCTATTGGACTTTCACATCAAGACTAAAAGGTAGTAACACATTAAGCTCCTCATAAACATGCTTAAGGTCCATGAAATAAGCTGCGAGGGACCTATCACGTTTCTCTGGACAGTAAAATGCACTACACACCTCATAAATATGAGAAAATTTCCCTTTTCTAGAGTACAAAAAATCCAAATAGTCCATTAATTCCTTTACAAGATCACAATGATTAATCAAACCAAGTACCTCATTGTCAATTGAATTTCAAATTCGTAAAAATAGTCGAGCATTATCTTGTAGCCAAGCTTGCTTTATGCCATCTATAAGAGGATTACTGGTAAGATGATCATCTTGATCAATACTCCATAAATAGAGTCAAATTGTCTTACTGCAATCTAGATAGTTGGATTCATTAAGCTTGTGTTCAGTGATCTTTGTTATCACAAGAATAACTTCTACTGTAACTTTATTTTCTGCCATTAAGGAGACACAACACTGTATAACTAGATTAACTAGTAGAACTAATGATCCAAACACCCTAAATAGGGTCAGACGCAGTCTATAGTAAGCCCTACAACCTAGAAACTTGCATAACAGTATCAAAACAATATCGGAACAATACCCTCGTACTAAAAAACAAGAGGGAAAGGACCAGAAAGGTTAAGTCAATGCCGGACGAGAAGGCAGAAAGACCAGACGCCTGCATACACACCTTCATGTGCCGACACATGTGAAAGAATGTCTGAAATAAAAGCGACATGTGAGAGTCATGCACACCACCAATGGCCACCAGATTTCAAGAACCAATCGAGCTCGAGATGGTAAGTCTCCTAGGGCAGATGGTGAGACCTAACCAGCTCTGGATACCATGTTGAATTAAAGAAAGGAAAAATAGAAATTGATAAGAAACAAAGAGAATCTTTTTCTATTGAATTCTGATTATATTATTAAAATATATGTACATATATACACAGCTGATATATCTAAAAATAGAAAACAAATATTTCTCTATTAATGGCCTATCGTAATTAAGCTAGTAATATCCTTATAATTATGTACAAAGATTATGAGATTTTTCACAAATCTTTTCTTAAGAGGATTTCCATAAATCTTTCTTTAACACTTACCTTTTTAAATAATAGTGATTAAAAGGGTATACTTTACTAAATTGAACACAACAGTGATTAAACAACAATTTACTATTAAAAAATATTTTTATAGAGGGTATACCCTACCTTATTGATTCATTGAAAGAATTGAATTCAACATGCACTCAAAAAAACTCACCACCAATCTCTGTTATGCTCTACTTAGGAATCGACTGCTAAAACTTGGCAATGGCAGAGAAGAAGCTGCAACCATTGACTCTATGAATATAGTTAGTTAATCTGAAGGGGGAAAATTTTTACTTGTAGTCAAGGGCAAAAAAAAAACTAAAATACATAGCTTCTGTAAGTTGTAGTTAGTTTGAAAATAGAAATAAAAAGGATCCAATCACCAAAAACAAGAAAGAAATATAGGCCATCCTATTGCAAAAAATAGAAAAAAAATTATGTCAGTATCATTTATTGCAATTTATTGTAACAAGGTACTGCATGCTCACTTTCTTTCATTTAAATTCACCCGCAAATAATAATTTAGCACAAAGTCTAAAAGACAAAATAACACACTTACAATGCGTCATAGGAAGAATAAAAGCATCAAAACGGAAATTTCTATTATCCTAATTAAAATTAAAGAATTTTTAATCTTATAAAAATTAAAATTAAAAAAATTTCAATTTTATAAAAATTAAATTAATTTAAAATTTTAATTATAAATAAAACTAATAAAAATTTAATTTTTTAAGAATTAAAAGAAATTTTTAGTTAAGATAAAAATAAAAATGAATAAAAACTTGGAGGCGTAGAACCTTACATAGAATTGTAGAATAATCTCTTTCTTTTATATTTTTTTTAAAAAAATAATTATCCTGAAAGAATCACTATTTGAAGACTAAACATGTTACTATTTAGATAATAACATATTACTATTTAGGAAGTAAACAGTACATGCTCTTCTTTAATAATTTGATTGTTAATAAAACTTAATTTATCTATTTATTTTAGATTTTTTACCGACATTACTATTTGGATAATAACATATTACTGTTTGAAGAATAAAAAATAATACATTTTTCTTTAGCAATTTAGTTGTTAATGAAACTTAATTTATTCATTTATTTTAAATTTTTAATCAATATTACTATTTGGAGACTAAATAATAACATGTTATTATTTGAACAGTAACGTATTGCTATGTAGTAACTAAATAGTAACATATTTTTCTTTTTTGCAATTTAGTTATTGATGAGACTTGATTTACTATTTACTTTAGATTTTTTATTGATGTTATTGTTTAAAGCTTGCCTATACAGTCTTTCAAAATTAACATCCTTTTCTTTGGCAATTTGATAGTTAATAAAACTTAATTTATTCATTTATTTTAAGTTTTTGGTCAATGTTATGATTTTAATATTACTATTTGGAGATAAAATAGTAACTTGTTACTATTTGAAAATCAAACAATAACATGTTATTATTTGATAATTTAGTTATTAATCAGACTTAATTTATTCATTTATTTTGAGTTTTTTTATCGATATTACTGTTTAGAGATAAAATAGTAACATCTTTTCTTTAACAATTTGATTATTAATGAAACATGATTTATCCATTTATTTTAAGTTTTTTATTAGTGTTACTGTTTTAAAATTAAATAATAATATATTATTATCTAAAGATCAAATAGTAACATGCTCTTCTTTGTTAATTTAGTTATTAATGAAACATAATTAATTTATTTATTTAAGATTTTAGTCGATATTATTGTTTAAAAACTAAAAAATAATAACATGTTACTATTTGGAGACCAAATAGTAACATGTTATTATTTGATAATTTTGTTATTAATAGGATTTGATTTATCTATTTATTTAAAATTTTAATCGATGTTACTATTGTTACTATTTGGAGATCAAACAGTAACATATTATTATTTAGAAAGTAAATAATAATATGTTATTATTTGATAGTTTAGTCGTTAATGAAACTTGATTTGGTCATTTATTTTAGATTTTTGGTTAATATTATCATTTAGAGATAAAATAGTAACATATTACTATTTAAAGACCAAACAGTAATATATTGTTATTTAGCAGCTTGATTATTAATGAAACTTGATTTATTTATTTGTAAGATATTTTTAGTTGATGTTATTATTTGAAAATAAAATAACATGTTCTTCTTTGACAGTTTGGTTGTTAATAAAACTTAATTTATCTATTTATTTTGAATTTTTTATCGATATTACTATTTAAAAATGAAACAGTAATATGTTACTGTTTAGAAATCAAATAATAACATATTGTTACTTGACAGTTTAGTTGTTAATAAAACTTGATTTATCCATTTATTTTAAATTTTTTATTAATATTACTGTTTGCATACTAACATATTACTATCTAGTTTACAAATAGTAATATATTATTCTTTAATAATTTTATTGTTAAAAAAGTTGTTATCGTACTATTAGACACTAAAACAACTAAGGAGCAAAAATTCAATATAGGATTCGAATGAATTTGAATTGAGAAAAATGAGGTCAAACTTAGCAAAATGATAATAAAATAAAGAAAAATAAAAAAAGTTATTAAAAGAGGTTTTTTCTCACCAATTAGAATAGGCAAAATGCCTTCGGCTTTTGCAAGCACATAAATCTTGAAAAGTTACATTAAATTAATATAAAATTTATCCAAATCAAATAACCAAGTACAAAATTTTGATCATTCAAAGTTTTAAACTCAATTTACATATTTTCAGTACGGTTAGGTGGATCCCAACGAAATTAAATTTTCTTATTTTTTTATCAAAAGATCATTGAAAGATGAATGCAAACGAGTGGTCATATGCGAAAATTGGTTAACTAATCATAGAGTTATGCCTTTCCAAAGTTTCTGACTCATAATTGCATTCTCTTGGTTAAAAAAAGATATTTTGGTAATATAATAGTAATAATTTATAAAATTAGCGCATATTTGAAATAAAGATCAAAGTTAGTACTTATTGAACTTTCTTTCAAAGAAGTGATATTACAATGCAATTTACTTCAAAAAATGTGAGCTAGAAACAAACGGGCTTCTTTACATTGCTAGTTTGAAAAGGCAAAATAGGTTTAAAAATAGAATAAAAAAATTAGAGATAACTATAAATAACTCCCTTCAACTATAGATAGTCGGATTTTACCCCATTAAATTATAAAAACTTAAATTTTACTCCTATAACTATATAAAATTTAGATTTTACCCCCTAACGTTATCAAGCTAACAGAATTTGTTAAGAAAACTGGTATAATTATATTTTACTTATTGAATTTTTGAAAATTTTTTTACTTACTGGCGAGTATAAATCGATTATAAATTATCGCTAAAAATGATCGTGTCGATTTATAATCATTGTTAAGTGTTATAACTATTGATTTAATAACGGTGAGATAAAATTTAAGTTTTATATAATTATAAGAGATAAATTCAAGTTTCTATAGTTTAAGGGGAAAAATCAATGATCTATAATTAGAGGGGGTTATTTGTAGTTTTTTCAAAAAAATTATGATATTTATGCAAGTTACTTATGCTGCATGAGTGTTTAAAAAATGGAGGAGAATCGATGTCTCCTTGGCATCCAACGTGGATACAATTGCAGCACTGGGAAATTCATATCCATTAAGAGGTCGTTTGATTTATTTTAATAGTATGGGAAGTTCTATTTCTCGAGAAATAGAAAATTAGTGAGTTATTTAGTTGTTCATTATCTCACAAACTACAAAAAATAAAACTTCTTAGGAAGTTCTACTTCCCATAAAACATGAGAAGTTACTTACCCACTTCCCCCCAAATAAGTTATATTTCTCATGTTATTTATAAATATAATGATAAAATTATCTTTTTTAAATTTAATTAATGATAATTAAAATTTATTACTTTATACTATAATAATATTAAAGATATAATAGTCATTTTATTAATACTTTCTAGAATATTCAAAATTGAACCAAACAAGATATGAGAAGTTTCTTTTTAAGAAGTGTCGCTTTCTATGTATCAATTAAACAACTTTGAGTATTTCTCAAGAAATTCATATAAAAAATTATTTCCTAAAAAATTCAATTTCCTACGAGGAATTACTTTCTGTATGAATTAAACAACTCCTAAGTGTCACTTACTCTTTGTTTAAAATAATTAAAAATAAAATGAATCATTTTATTTTTAAATATTTTTTTCAAATTATATTACATTTTATTTCTTTCAATTATAATTATTATTTTAATTATATTTATATTATTATAAAATTCATTAAATTTAATAAAAAAATTTATTAAAATTCATTTTATTTAACTTACGATGTATATTATATCAAAAATTAAGGAGAAAATAAATTACTTTTTAAACTTTTTGTGATGTATGACTAATATCAAATTTTTTAAAATATATAATTTACTTATTTGAACCGGTGTTGAAAAAATCAGACCGGACCGGCCGGTTTAACCAAAAAATTTGAAAACCGATCACTTGTCTGGTCTGACCCTTTACATAAAACCATTTAAAGTTGCACCGCACAATAAATCCAATAAAATACAAGTTTATTGACTGCAAGCAGTGGCCATTCTCGCAGGCCCAAGACTTTCTCTAGTTTTTGTCTTTTTATATTAACATTGCATCTGTTTTCTTTTTAACTTGTCAACGTGGGATCTGTTTTAAAGATTATTTAGCCTTTAACACTGTTATTTTTGTGTAAGATTATTATTATTTCTAAATTTAATAATTTTACAATAATAAAGTTATTTATAATTAAAAATTAAAAAATTGGAATGTTCACACTCAATATATATTTTTAATTTTATTTAATTTAAATTCAAGTAAAAAAATAAATAAATAATAAATAATTATAAATGAAAATTTTATGGCATGACAAAGTATTTGATTGAAACTTTAAAATTTGGTATAAAATTTATACAAGTAAAATATAAAATATAATGATGAATATAAATTACATATAAATAGTGTTGTTTATTAAAAATATTATGTTATATTACATTTAATATATTATATATATACTATATTTTATGCATACAATATAGTAATATATATTACACTTAAAATTCCGGTTCACCTATGGTTCATGGTTCGATTATTAAATCTTAAACCGCTCGCCATTTTGGTTCATTGACGGTTTTTAAAACATTGATTTGAACTTTTAATTTGAGTGATTTACCCCTTTTCCCTCTTATTAATAAATAAAACACTCTGCATTCTGTTTGTTCATCCCTTAATCATACGGCTTGAATGAAAAGGGTTAAGAAGGAAGAAAGGGAGAATAGTAATAAGGGATGTGTTTGGTGCTGAGGCTGAGGATATGGTTCTGAATGATGAATTAATGGCCTTTATATAGAGAGATCTTTGGGTGTGTCTGAATATGTTTGGATGATTAATAACTTTGGTGTGGAATTCTTCAGTAGGTTTTTGGGGCGTTAAAAACCAGTCTGAGATTGAAGACGACGAGCTTATAATTGCATTAATGGATCCGAAACCTCTCTTGATAAACTCACACTTTTAATTCCAATTGCTTTGATAGCCATGCCGTCGTTGGAGAAACTGGTTTGACTGCACTTCAACGGTCTCTTCCGCTTCGCAGTCTTCCGGGAAGAGGAACGCGGCTTGCAGCGTTCGCGAGCAGAAAGGGGAAAAAAATAAAATAAAAAATAGAATTTTCACCAATGTTAGGGATTTGTTCAAAAGAAAAAAATTGTAGGATGGATGAATTTTTAATGGCAGGTCCAGCAAACGGGAGTTATATTTTGTCATCTGAATGTAACTAAATTAAATAATTGAAATATTTACTATAATATTATTATTGCTAATTATAATTATAAATGCTAGGCTTTTCAAAAACTTATTTCGAGAATAGGAGCAAATTTTAAAATTAGAGTAAACCGTATATTTTATTTTTATTAAATTTAATTTTTCTCACTCTCATTTTTACAAAACATTTGTTATTAATTTTACTCTTATAACATATTAATTTATTCCTTTTCAATTAATCTCTTTAAAAATAAAATAAAATAAATTAATATTTTATAATAATAATAATAAATTTGATAAAAAAAATTTCGGACGAAAGTGAAAAGAATTAAATTTCACACAAAGGAAAGAGAGGCTCGCTTATTTAAATAATAGCTTCCACTTATTAATGTCCTTGCTTGGTCATGTTTAAAATTATAAAAACTTAAAATTAGATTCATCAATATTTATTCACATAACTTTATTTTTTTACTTTTATATTGAATAAATTCTAAACTTTAATGATTTTAAATGAATGATTTAATGTGACATGTATGGAAAAATCCAACTGATTAAACTACTAATAGACATAATAAAAAAAAAACTGATAGAACCATTACAACCCTATTAGAACAAAGAATCAAAATAAAATTAATTTTTTAACAAACCTAGTGACGAAATTTTTTTTTTAAAAAAGGAACTAAGTTGTTTTTTATCTAGAAGCCCAAAGGAGGTGGAAAAGATTAAAAATGAACTAAAGTCCAATCCAAATACGAATCTTAGCCTATTTGAAGGAGAAAAAATAATTAGGCCATCAAGAGAAAACCTAAAATTGTGACCCATAATCCAATTGAGCACCATTGCAATTTTAAACTAAAAAAAAGAAGCTAAAACCTAAATAATTAGGATACTTTCTATTAAATTAGAATTAGATAAGAATTATCATTTGGTAATTCTTTACTCTAATTAAGAGAAACTAGAATATTTAATTACAAAAAATTTACTTACTGATTAAGTATTAGAATATAGCCGTTAGCAAATCTTGAAATTCATAAGAGGAGAAGGCTATAGAAAAAGAATTTTAATATGAAAAACTCCAAAATTGAAGTTTTTAGAGCTTATAAAATTTTTCAAATTCATAAAAACATAAAGGAATTGGAAAATCCCAAACAAACTTTTACACCAATCATGCAAATTGCTTAATTTATGGTAGTTCTAAATTCATAAGAATTTTTGTATTCCTCCACAAATAAGTTTTGAATTTTTAATACGATTGAATGATGTCTTGAAGTAATTTAAATTATTAAAGCATAATTATACAAAAAAAAAAGAATTTTCCCTAAGTATTTTTAAAAAATGCAATTTAGCCTTTACAATTTTATGCCTAATTAAGTTTTTAAAACTTAATACATATATTAAACCTTAATCAATCTAAAAAACTAGACATAAAGGCCTTACAATGGCTTCCAAGGTTGTGCAACCAGTCCTTAGTGACAAAAGTTAAACAAAAAATTATCACTTAGGTACTTACCAATAATACTACAGCAATTTGGATCCGTTGCATCTATGTTCCTTCTCTCAAATAGTAAAAATCGATCTAATGAGTATCACCCCACCATATTTCAACAATTTGTTTCATTAAATCTAATTATAAATAGCTAGCCATGCTTTAACAAGCACTTTTCACATAAAAACTAAAAAGATAAAATTAAAAGCTACTGTTCTCTCATGCTTCTTCTACCTAGAAATTTAACCGCTAAAAAACAATTTTCTACTTTAATTTTTTTTATTTTATCCCTAGCCTTTTCATATTCATTTTGACATTCTTTCTCCCTTTTACACATCTTCCAGCCTCTCAAAGAAGGAAGCAAGGTTTTGTTTCCATTCTTAGCAAATTATAACCACCATACTTTAAGCAAAACTCTAAAATCTCCCTTTCTAAGCTTCCGACAAACCCAAGGTCACATACACAATAGTAGCAAAGGTATAATTTCCTTTCATATTTTTATGACATAACTTTTATGAGTTTTAAAGAAAGATGGACATAACTTTTAAAAGTTTTAAAAAAAGACAAAGGTTTTAACCTTTTTGTTTAAAAATCATGATTTCACTAAAAAAGAGTTATTTCATAAAAATTTTTTAGGTTTCTTACTATCACCAAGCACTTCTCAAGTAACTTGATTTTTTATCTGCCTTCTTATGAGTTTTTACTAGTGAAATTATGCTTAGAAAGTTATACTTGCACAATTGTGATTTTAGGAAAATTTATGAACATGTTAGAAGAAAAATATGCATAAAAATTATGATAAAGCATGTTTATGTTCTAGGAAGTTTCTTAAAATATAGTGTAATTTTAAATGTCTCCAACACATCTATAAGCCTAATAGCCTCATTAAAATGATACATGTTGTTTTTAATAAATCTTAGAAGGTATATTATGGTTTATTAGAAGTATGACCACTATGCTAAAAATTTCATTCTCATAAGGTTTTGTGTCCCTAGTTGAACATATGGTGTAAAAAGTAGTGCATAAAGAATGGTGATTTGAAACCTAAGATTTTGGATATGTTATTAAGAGACTTTTAAGAGTACTAAAAAAATCAATGAGAAGACCATGGGTAGCTATTGTACCCATGAGCTTAGCTCAAAAAAATAGGTGAAATTGTGAGCAATATTGCTCATAGTTTCCTTAAGGAATCCTAGGAAAAATGTCTTGTAAAAATTGTAATAATCAATCATAAATGTATTAAGTTAATAAGGTATTCTTTTTTTTTAGTAGTTGAACTTAAACAAATATGGTGGACTAACTTGAACTTTATGACCAAATGAACCTTGAAATTGAGAATTATATGGAATTCACCCTTAATTGGATTATTAACTATATGAACTTGGACCTATGCACTTATTGGACTTTTGAACTATGTATATAGGCATCAAGATCAATTTTTTTTCCACTTTAATAAAGCTTATTTTGGATATGAAACAAAGTGGCATGGCAAGAATGGTATTTTAACCATACTAAAATTTTGAGTTACATAAAAACACTTGTATAGCTATATCCTATGGTATTTTGCTTTGTAAAGTATAATGATATGTGATTGTAGGGAAGTTGGCTTGGTGCTCTATTATTTTTCTATAAAGGAAAAAATGGTGTAGTTAGTAGTGAAAGGCAAAACGGTAAAAGAGAAAAGGATAAGGTTTAAATGAGTAATAAGAAGGTAACCTGTATATTATTTACCATTCTTTTGTAGAAATGGTTATTTTGGTAAATTTCCTAAATTTATGTTTAATATACATGATTATGTAAATATTTGTTTCTATATATATTTTATTAGCCAAAATCCATTAAGAAAAAGGTATAATGGTTTCTTACTAAATTTCCATACTTACTATTTTTTGTTTAATTATTTTGTAAAAAAACTTTCCAATAAACCTGTGGTCTATCCTTCCTATCCTAATTGCATATTGCTTTATTAAGCATTATTATACACAATTAGGAATTTATAAATTAGAAGTGAAGGTGAAGCTAATAGTGGACATTTTCAATCTACAATGTATCATATTGTGAGACTAACTCTTTTAGGATGACTTTTCAATATCTTGGGATCAAATATCACAAATACTAACATTCTAGAATAGTAGGGTAGAAATCTACTAGCACCACCTCCAACTAGCTAGTAATTCACTCCAAATTAATAAGCTCAAATTTTATACTAATTGAATATAACATGTGACCCTAAGGGCATAAAGCCCGGTATTTTATGAACCAATTTGTATAAGGCCAAAAGGCTCAAAACATATTTTATTTTGCATATTTTTGTACTTAATATTTTAATCACTTTAATTAGCATATTTGCATAATCATAATAATAGCTTTATATTAATCTATCTATATACATCAACATACATTGATATATATATTTTACCTATATGATATTTTTACAATTTGTATGATTCATATATTGATTCTAGAAAAGAAGTTTCATAAAATCAAATAATTATATAATGTTGAAAGAATCTTGCACCTAGCTGTGAATATCCTGGATAAATTATTTATAAAATGTTTTTAATTTTAGTATTACCATTGCCTTTCATGAATTTCCTCAATGTAATATTATTACAAAGAATTCCATTTTCTTTGATGTATCTTTCACAAGAAAAAATTTTGAAGAAGTCATTTTTCATAATCTTATTTTATTTTCTCTATTTTATGCTTTAATTTACCAACATGCAATTAGAGAAATCCAATATCTTTTCATATGTAAGTACAGTTTTCCCAGGAAAAATATAAACATACTTTCACCTACCGTCAAAAATCAATCTATTTCCATAGCATTCTAAAATCAAATGTAACTTCTTTTGAATGTTAATAAATAATTTGCAAATAATAAATAACTTCATTCTATAATAGATCTCTTGTAATAAATAAAATGAATGTTAATCTAAAATAAATATTAAATATTATATTATAAATAGGACAACTTTAGTTCTAGCATTGTGGCAGCAATTGCTCCCACAAACAAGTTTATTTTTATACATAAATATATATTAATGAGATATATTCCCCTCATAAATAAACGTAGAATTTCCCTGCTTATTTCTACATTAGTTGGTAAGGAGAAATCTTATTTTAATCGGATATAAGAATATTTAAAATTCATTAATTATATGCAAAGACACACATAAAAAGATATATCAAAATAAAATAAATTTTATTTTTACTTAAATATTTAGCATTTTTAAAGTAATTTTATTTTTATTTTATTTGTAAATATTGTTTCTACAACTTAAAATTTCTGAATTCACCATTGATTATAGATTCAATATGTAAAATTTAATTATAATTTAATTTAAATTCTAAATAAAATTATATTATATTAGTTATATATGTCCAATATAATTTTTTTATTTGTCATTTTATATTCATTTTATTTATTATTTTAATATTAAATTATAGAAAATAAATAATTATGTATTTTTATTTATTTTATACAAATTTTGATAGAATTAATTATGTATTGTATTAATTATTTAATTAATATTTTTCTTTACTTAAATTATATTTTATTTTAATTATATTATGATAGTTTAAGATATACATAAATTAAAAAATATTAAAATTTTAATATAAGTATATTTAATCTATTTTATTTAATTAAAAATAAAAAATTACAAATGTAGAAAAATTATGATAGAAAGACATACTAGAATGTATAGTTTAAAAATAGAGACAATTAAAATTTATTATAATAATTTTGAAGGATATGTTTGATAATAGACATTTGAATTTTCTTAATGACTTTTAAAAAAATTAATTTGGGCAAAAAGGATTTTAGGATTATTTGGTGGTTTGCTTTTAAAAAATAAAAAATAAAAAAAGGATAAATTCAATAAAGTAATATCGGTGGGAAAGAGGAAGACCGACCGCGGAAGCAACTGGACTTTCATTTTAGTGCTTTCTTGGTTTCCCCCTGGACTTCCTTTCCTCTATACTTTTTCATTTCTGCTCTTTTCCAATAACAAAAAGTTTCTCTGATCTTTCATAGATCCGAGCCTATCTCTATTTCATAGAAAACGGCTAATTCCAGGTTTCTTTCTGTCGCAAGGGTCAGGCTTGAATCAGTGTGCCCGTTTGGGATTTATTGAGATTGTAATGGATTCTTCATCCTCGTCTTCGGGTCAAGCTGAATTCGATTACTTGTTCAAGCTGCTTCTCATTGGGGATTCCGGGGTTGGCAAAAGCACGCTACTTTTGAGCTTCACTTCTGATACCTTCGAGGATCTTTCTCCTACCATCGGTGAGTTTGCTATTCACGAAGTCTCACTTTTTAGTCGTGTTGTATTGAAAGTTTTATTTTCTGGGTTTTGTTGTATTGTGTTCAATATGAAAGCTTTACTTACTTGCCTTTGCTCTGTAGTGTTTTCAACCATTTTCGAGTTGTTTCAGTTTTCTTGCTTTCAAGAGTTTCAGGTCATGATCTACCCTCTCTGAATTAGTTTTATCTGAGAATTTAGATCATTGGCTTTGAGTAGTGTTTTGGTTGTCGTTAATTTTAGGATCATTTAATTGCCTAGAAAGCAGCTAACTACATGGGATCTGTTGCCAATATGGCTGATCTTTATGATATAATATAGTTGAATTTCAGAGTCCTTGTGGTTTCATGTTGACTCACGTATTCTTCTAGATAGTGATTTTTTAATCTAGTTTCAAAATTTTGTAGGACATGTATAATTTTTAAATTTGAGGGGACAATTCAAAATTACTATGAAGACTTAAAGATTTTTTGGGGCTACAGCTCCCACCAGTCCCTCTGTCTCCACCCCTGGTCTCTTCCTTTATATATTTGTTAAGTCCAAGAGGTGCTTCCTCATTGTGGCGGATTGGGTTGAATTGAATTTAAAATATCTGAAGAACAGTTAAAAAAACGTTATGTTGTACGCTCAGTTACATATTGATGTACTTGCGTAGATTTTATTCAATTTTACCTTACATTTTCTGCATTAATCTTGAAAGCTACGTCTTAATAGTAAAATTGTAGTTGATGTCCTTCAATGTCATAAATAATTAAAAGGTGGCAGTGGGCCTGGTCGATAGTGTTGATGGTTTTTGTCTCTGATGAGTAATTTCCTTTGTGGCATTGAAGCATTTTAATTTAATATCATCTCTGAGGGGCTCCATAGGCTTCGGTGATCATATTTTTACCTTGGGAATATTTAAAGGCATGAACAGATGAACTTTTTTGGATTTATTATCTGGACTTGGTAGTGCCCTTGCATAATCATTTCTGCGAGATCAAGATGTGTATTGTTTGTCAGTAAAGGCTTCATATGCATGACAATGTACTAGAGCCAATATTTTATGTGGTAATGGTGAATTTGTATTTCAATAAGTGTTTTATATTTTTTTCCCTGTTTGTTCTTATGAAATTTCAATGCAGGTGTGGATTTCAAGGTTAAGTATGTAACACTTGGTGGGAAAAAGTTGAAACTTGCGATTTGGGACACAGGTAAGCTCTTATATGTCATTGATGTATTTTATTATTGGTCTCATTAGCATATTTTAAGATGGCATGTTAGGGGCTTAGAGGTCTAGAGTTGAGAGTTTCTCAGCTTCTTGTAAAATTAGTAGTTGAATAGATCAGCATCTGAAGAACAATATATTGATATTTTTGTAAAGCCCTATGTTGGTTAAATTTGAGACTTAAGTATGGATATAGGCTTGCTTACCTAGACAATTCTAGCTAGCCTTTGAGACCACGTAGTTCAAGCACAACAATTGTTTCAGGCTTGGGGTACGTCAAATGGTGTCAGCTCACTATAGGTGAAAAATGTCTAGATCAGAATATTGGATTGTAGCATTATAGATGGAAATTTATATTTAGTGTATGAAAGCATAGTATTTGGAATGACCATCTATCTTTTGAGAGACATAGGTTATGTTATATGCATTAACTATTCTATATGTACATGGTCTTATATGTCTCAGGTTGAAAACATATTACAGCATACTTTATTTTGTCTTTATGCAACTTTGCATAATTAAAACTTCATAGAAATCTTGCATTCCCCAACATCATCAGATTAGTTTTGATGAATAATTTTGTAATTATTCTTTGTGCAGCTGGACAGGAAAGGTTTAGAACACTTACCAGCTCATATTACAGAGGAGCACAAGGAATAATTATGGGTATGTTCCTTAATTCCTTTGATTACTTTTAAATTTTTTCCCTTTACTGTGCCATGAATAAGATGTGCACATCTTTCTGAGATTATTTACCTAAGCTGTATAGATTCTGGTGAGCTACTTAAAGTTTTGTTATTTCACATCTTAGCCAATTGAGACTCTGAGAAAAGGGAATTTTTTATTCTTCCAAGTGTAGAGGTCTTATGTGTTACAACTGAAGTTTAGGTACTTTAAATTACAAAAGTAATCGAATTATTTCAATCTGAGAGACCTGTTTTGTTACTCATCCTTAGTTTATCTCTTGCTTTGCCATTTACCAGTCCACTATTGTTTGTATGTTGATCTCATTCATGTGTATGGTGTTCTTAGATATTTTAATATTTATTTTATTCTTCTGCTTACATGAGAACCCTTGCTTTGGTGTTTTATTTCATCAAATGGATGTTTCTGATATTACAGAGTTGAAGAGGTATTTCCTCATATGTGTGGTGGAAAATGACTAAATTTGAATAATAGACTAATCTGGAAATTGCATTAAATGCTTGAAATCTTGGCGGTTAGCAGGGGGATTTGGGATATTATAGCAGAAGGCTATCTGGATAACACTCAAATATAAATGGCAGCAGGGGTTTTCTTCCCTGGAATAAAATTCTTAGTTGGGGGATCTTGGGATCAAAGAGGAGTACTCCATCCCATCAGAGGCAATTAACAAAACTGGATTTGGGAGCTTAGAGATGGGGATGGAACAAAGATCTCATACAAGCCAAAGCCCAAATGGCAAATTAATTGGCAATTTATAACTCAGAATCTTAATTGCAATTAGAATTAGGATCACTCTTTATCTGACTACGATGGATAGAGCCCGGATGTTGTTGCATCTTACAACAAATTAAAGGATGTTTATTATATCTATCTTTAAATTAATAATTGGTATTATATGGGTGTTACCATGATTATTGTATAAATTCTTTGACCATCAATTTAGCTAATTCAATATAGAAGTGCGCCACTGATGGCTTTGCTTAGGTTGTTTTAGCTTTAGCAGTTTTTATTTAGGTTGAAGCTTTATATTGTTGAACATATTGATGAAGTTTGCGATGTGTTGCAGTATATGATGTGACGCGACGAGAAACATTTACAAATCTATCTGATATATGGGCAAAAGAAATTGACCTATACTCAACAAATCAAGATTGCATCAAGATGCTTGTAGGCAACAAAGTTGATAGGGTATGTCTTGAAGAAACTTAACATTAATGTATTATTTAATCCTACAATCTGGTGAGGGCAAGTCTCAATGCAATGATGATTTTCCATTAAAATTTCTTCTCTTGTGAGCTGTTGAATGGATGTGAATGGTTTTATGCTTGTTTAAATCATCTCATATTTCAGGAAAGTGAAAGGGTTGTAAGCAAGAAAGAGGGGATAGAGTTTGCAAGGGAATACGGATGCCTTTTTATAGAATGTAGTGCAAAAACACGAGTAAATGTGGAGCAGTGTTTTGAGGAGCTTGTACTCAAGGTAAACAAGGGCACATGCTATCCAGATTCCAGATTCTTTATTTTTGTGAAATGTTCTCCAACTGGACTTGAAGTAGCGAAACGCTTTGGTAACTCGAGAAATGATGATTGCATAAACTTCTTCCTTTAGACAAGAACTAGATAAGATTAGATGCATTACCATGCTGAATTCAAGCCTGTAATATCAGAAAAGCAATGTGACTAAATCGAATTTTCTTCTTCTCTGTTACTTTGCAGATTTTGGAAACACCAAGCCTGTTGGCTGAGGGCTCATCTGGTATGAAAAAGAACATCTTCAAGCAGAAACCGGCAGAGTCTGCTGCCTCAACTGGTGGTTGTTGCTCGTGATGATCACTGTAATGTGTAATGTGGGGTTTGTAACATTTTACTTCAGTATCTGCCATAATGCTCTTTATGTAATGAAGTATCATATTGTTTTAGCCGTGTATCCATATTAAGAGATAAAGTTATTGACGATTTGTCTGTCTTTCAAAAAATATTTCTTTTTATTTAAATACATGAAGTGCCATTTGATTGATGTAACTAAAAGCTCAGGTAATTTGAGAAGCTGTCAACATTGTTGGGAATTCCATTTGGAGAACGCTGAGAAAATTTCGTTTGCCTGCAAGAGAGAATGAACTGACCTATTGTTTAGGGGTGATAGTTAATTTTATTTGAGTCAATAATAAATGTGTTAAAACAAGTTACTTTTTAATAATTTTAATTAATAAAATTTATATTATAAAATTATTTATTAAATTTAATTATTTTTTTTATAAAAATATTTTTAATTATTAATAAAATATTATTTTAATTTTTTATTGTCATTTTATTAAAGTTGATTTCACTTATTGAGATAAGATTTTGTTGTTGTTATATTATTATTTTATTAAAATAATTGTATAATTTTATTATATTTATGTGTTTATTTATAATTAAATTATTGATTATTTTTCAAATAAATTTTTAAAAAATGTATTGACATATTAACTTGAATTTAAATAGATATATTGTGTTCATATAAGAATATCATATCATGTCAAACATGCTTGTTGTAATGGACCTAATGAATATATTTTATCATGTTTCATGATGGAATGTGTATTTTAACTTAAATACATTGCTAACTATATTTTAACATAAAAAATAATCTTGATTATTCTGTCCTCGTTGCTGATTTTAAGTATATCAACCTAAATAATAAATAAATGTAAAAGTGTCCTACAGTAAATAATTGGTTCTATGGTGTAGTGGTTAGCACTCTGGACTTTGAATCCAGCGACCTGGGTTCGACTCCCGGTAGGACCTCTTTCAACATTTTGTGTTTTTCGCTCCCTCTCTACCTTGTCTCTTCCGTAGCTGACTCCTTTTGCTCCACCACACTCCACGAAAAATTGTCTGTGTCATGATTAAACAGAATTTGGTTTGGTTCACTCTAAATCTATTATATTATAATTTAATAGTGTCAATTTGTAAATGAGTTAGGAACAATTTTCTTTGTGTGAGATCAACAATATTAATTTTTTTGTAGTTTTAGTACTATTTCAACAAGAAGATACAAGCACAAATTAACTTTGGAGGATTCTTTGTACATTTATATTATACTAGCTTAGCTCCTATGATATATGTGATTTTTTTAATCAAAATTAATATATATATATATATATATATATATTTCATGTTTCATAAATAAATATTATCAAATTATTATCATAAGGTAATATAATTTGTATAGTAAAAAATCACAATTAGAAATATAAAGATATACACATATTTAAATATACACATTATTCTTATTACCCAAATTTTGTATAAAAATCTTGTTTTAAATTTAATATATGATACTGAAATTAGTGATTAAATAAAAAAAAATTAAAGTTTAAAAGATCATATGCTCAATCCCATCAAATCCACATATTTTAAAATTAGTTTAAAAGTGTAATAATCACTCTTTTTATCAATAAACATATTGTATCTTATTATATACAAATATTATAATAATTTATAATATGGGTATATATCAATAATTTATTAACAATATAAAATATATTTAACTGTATAAAATATATATATATGTTTCATGTTTCATAAATAAATATTATTAAAACATTATTGTAAGGTTAACATAATTTGTATGGTAAAAAACACAATTAGAAACATAAAGATATACACATATTTGAAAAAACATATTACTCTCTTTCTCTGAATTTTCTGCAAAAATCTTTTATTTTGTGAAAGAAATTTAATATAAGATATTGAAATAGTAATCAAATTAATAAAAAAAAAGAGTTTGAGATTAGATCCTTAATTTCATTAAATTCACATATTTCAAATTTAGTTTAAAAATATAATAGTCATTCTTTTTATCAATAAACACATTGTACTTTATTAAGCGCGAGCACTATAATTATTTACAATATGGGTATATACAAATAATTTATTAAGTATATAAAGTATATGTAATTGGAAAAATAATTATTTTACATTACACAAATATTCTACTTAAAAATGGCTTTAAATTTGATGTGCTTAAAATATTAATAAATAAGAATATTAATGAAACTTTAAAATTAACAATTAATAAAATTAAAATGACTAAATAGAACTTGGCTTTGGTTCGCTCCATTTCTATTATATTGTAATTTAATAATGTCAATCTGTAAAAGAGTTAGGAACAATTTTCTTTTATGTGAGATCAACGATCTTAATTTTAGTTTAATTATTTTAGTACTATTTTAACGGATATATATATATATATATATATATATATATATATATATATATATATATATATATATATATATATACATATACATGATTCATGTTTTACATTTATATATTATTAAAAGGTTAATAAAAATTATACAGTAAAAATTATAATTAAAAATATAAAAATATACACATATTCAAATACGTACATTACTCTCATTTTTTGAATTTTATATAAAAATCTTTCATTTTAAAAATTTAATAGAAGATATTGAAATCAATAATCAAATAAAAAAATAAAATTCGAGAAATCAAATGTTCAATTCTATCAAATTCACATATTTCAAAATTAGTTTAAAAGTATAATAATCATTTTTTCTATCAATAAATACATTATGACTTATTGTGCATGACTATTATACTGATTTGCAACATAGATATATAAAAATAATTTATTATAAATATAAAATATATTTAAAAGAAAAATATTTATTTTATGTTATACAAATATTCTACTTAGCAATAGTTTTAAATTTGATATGTTTGAGACGATAACTAATAAGAATATTAGTAAAACTTTAAGATGAACAATTTAAAGTACAATATAATTTAAAATGTAGTGGGAAATCTATTATAATAATTATTAAATTTAACTAATAGTATGAAAGGATAGTATTGTAAATAATATATTTTAAAATTATATTTATAATATATAAGTTAAATATATTTATTGTAAATTAAATTAATCTAGTAAACCAAAGTGATAACAAATATAAAATATATGCTTATATGAGAATTATAATTATAATAATATTAGGTAAATATGAAAGAATGCTATAATGAATTATAATATGGGTATATATAGATAATTTATTATGAATATAAAATATATTAGAATAATAAATAAATAATTATGAAAATTTTAAAATAAATATTAAATACAATATATAAATAGATTGTAAATTTTTTATTTATTTAAAAGAGGATAAAACTTAAATAATTATAATATATTAAATTTAAAGAAAAGTAAATTAGTTAAATAAAATATGAAAATGACAAATATTTCATTAAATACTTTTTTATATGAATTTCTTTGAAGGTTGTTTCAGAAGAATTTTTTTTTTGTTTTAGAACAAAAATTTATGAGTAGAAAAAAATTTTAGGAAGATATAAAATATTCTAGTACTATTTCAACAAAGATACAAGCACAAATTAACTTTGTAGGATTCCTATAAATATGGGTATAATATACTTAAGCTTTTATGTATATTTCTCTGTAAAATAGCATTTGCATGATTTTTTTTTTTAAAAAAGAGGCAATGGAAATTCATTATTGGTTTATGTATATTTTTCTTCGAAAATAGCATTGCATGATAAAAATAAAAAAGGGACCATGCAAATTCATTAGAGCGGACAATTCTTGTTAAAAAAAAATGCGTGGACCTCTCTACCATTCATGGGATCCATATGGGCCGAACTTTCTTCAAATCAAAGGTGTTCAAAGCTAAGATAAGCCCTCCTGAGTCTTGACCCAAGGGAAAAGGATGTACCATTTTCATCAGATATTGTTTTTTCTTTTTAACAGAAATGAAAAAGAGTAAAAGGAAAAGAAGAAATAATTCTTTCTTTTCTCCAACCTTCTTATAGATTAAAATTTAGATTTTTTATTTAAGTGATATTTGATATTTTTTAAAGGATTTTACTTTTTGCTATATTCAAATTTTAATATTTAATATTTACATGTATGTGTTTAGTAATAAATACAACAAGTATATTCAACTTGAACAAATTTACTTTGGCTCAAAATTTAAGTTGCATTTAAATGAAATATATTTTAATTTAAATTTAACTTAAATTAAAATTGTGAAATATTTAATTCGACTTAATAATTTGTTTGTTTTAATAAAATGAATCAAAATATTAAGTATATAAATTTGAATCAAAATAAATTAAGCTAATTTGTATTATTGGTCTATTAACTCAACTTGTTTGTCTAAAATTATTTCAAAAATGCCATTTAAATTTATTTAAAACACATTATTATATTTAGTATCATAATTAATATTATAAATATTTAAAGATACATTTATAAATATAATTAATTTATTAAATTAATTTATATGTAAACAAGTGAAACATATCATAAATGAGACTTGGTTTCCTTAGCAAATAAATAAATCTTTCATGTTGAGATTCATATCATTTGGTTCATCAATTTAATTCACTGAATCAAAATTTGGGTTGAATTATAAGTAATTCATGAATTGGTTTGATGTATTTTTAGGTGGACTTTGGTTACAAGATTTTAAGAAGTTGGAAATGGAATAAAAAACTAATTTTTATTATGCATTTGATTTACATATAATGAAATTTATTATTCTTGCTTAACTAATTTCCTTTAATTAATTCTCTTTATTTAATTTTCTTCCATTTTCTAAAGTTTCAAATTATATTATTCAATAGAATTAGAAAATACTCCTCCTTTCTTACCACTAATATTACTTATAATCATTATCACCATTATAGCCACATTATTACTTTTGTTATCATCATTAGTAGCGCTACCACCAATATTACTATATCTATTGCTATCATTACTATCCATTTCTTAACTAATGAATTAAACAATAACAATTTTATCATTATTAACTACTATTTATTCTTTAATTAATAAATTAAGCAATAAAAAATGGAATTTGAGTTTTTTTTAGCTAATCAAATTTCAACAAAATAACAAATTTCTTTCTCTTATTCTCATTATTTGATTTTTAGTCTATTTTTATCCTCACAAAACTAAACACTACCATAAAATTACCGCTAGTTTTAAAATTTAAACTTAAAATAGAAGCTTGGAAAACAATCCCGTGATCAAATCTTACAAAGGAAAAGGACAAATATGAAGGAGGTGGCGTGAGTGGTGATGAAATCAAACCCAGCATAGCGGAACTCAGTCAATCCAACATTGATTTCGCGCCCCTATAAAGCCCCCTTTAACCCAAATCGAAGTTTAAGTAGGTCCGCGTGGATCCCACCAACATTTAAAGAAAGCCCATGCGAGGCCCACCGACAGCACTGAAAATCTTGAAAAAAAAAAAATTTGTGTCTTTGAATGATAAGCGCCACCAGTGAGTTTGTTAAAATACTGTTTCCTCCCGCGGAAAAGCGGTTTGCATGAATTAGAAAATTAACGAAGCGAACTGGAAAGGCAAGTGAGGCCCGTGAGGGGGCTCATTGCTTTCTCTCTATCTTTCTCGCTCTCACTTTCTCCATATTCTCTCTCAGCTTTGTGAACTCCGATTTCTACGACCTTTTCGTGCCCAAAGCTCTGAAACTCCAACAATGGTGAAGGAAACTGAGTACTATGACATTCTTGGAGTTAGTCCCTCTGCTTCTGAACAGGAAATTCGAAAGGCTTATTACCTCAAGGTTTGGATCCCATAGATCCATAGCAGTTGCTTCATGTTGATTTCATTTCTCCTTTTTCTGTTTTTCGTCTTCCGAATTAATGTATGAATTAGCAATCTACAGCGCTTATAAGCTGAGGAAATTAACTATTGAGTTAAAACCTGTGCTTGCTGTTTCTTCTGCAGGCAATGCAAGTTCATCCGGATAAGAATCCTAATGATCCTCAGGCAGCTGAAAAGTTTCAGGTAATTGCAGTGCATCCAGTAAAATTTATTGTGAATTAATGGCAAATTGAACCTTCTAATTTGCTACTGATAATTAATGGCGAATTGCAAGAAGTGAGGATTTTGTTGCTTCTTAAAAATGAAAAATTAAGGGAAAAAAAATCATAAATGCACCTTCTTTGATGTTGACAGGTTTTGGGTGAAGCTTACCAAGTTTTGAGTGATCCAGTGCAAAGGAACGCATACAATGAAAATGGAAAGCATTCTGTATCTAGGTAGACTTGGTTCTATGTTTAAGCATAGTTAAGGGATCTGTATATATTTCTTGGCTATTAAGCTGGCACTAGCTGCAGACATCACACAAACAAATTAGAAAATTTCGGTACTTCCCTTTGCCTAGTTGATTGAAAATAGAGGACAAATGTTAGTTTTATCTTTTCAGTTTTTGGTGTACATCAAATCAGACAAAACCTTCAACTGTATCGATTAAAATTATGGGACACAATTTTAGATTGGCAAATTTTTTGTGTCAAACCGAGATATAAATGAATCGACCATATTTATAGTTAATAAAATTAGCAACAGTCCTATCTCCATCTCTAGCTGACGCGGTACAGAACCATGATATACATCTTATTCGCAATTGGAAAATCAAATATATACTTCTTGGAAAGCCATTTAGTTGAATAAGTACTTGCTATAATGAAACATTAGCCTCTAAAGTAGTATTAGTAGGCCACAAAAGCTACAAATAGTAAAGGTCCTAAAATCGGTTCAAGGTAAATAAACAAATTCCCTGAAATGTGTATGAAGAATTACGGTGAAACAATGAGAAATGGAAGACCATCAGTCTGAGTCAGACCCTCCGTCATTAATTCAATATCTTCACTATATTTGATGGGGATGTTTTCTTGAAAGACTAAATCTAGCTTATCTTGCAGAGAAACGATGCTTGACCCAATGGCTGTCTTTGCTCTGCTCTTCGGAAGTGAATTATTTGAGGACTACGTCGGGCATCTAGCTGTGGCGTCAATGGCTTCTTCTGAGCTGGCCGATGAAAGTGAGGATCCTGATAGACTTCATGATAAATTAAAGGCAAGTTTGTCTTTCAATCAAAAAATGGCTTGTAGTTCATGAAGTTTTCTTTTGATTAAATTATACATTCAATTTTCTTTCTCTAGATCTCTGGTACGACCATTTAAGTAGTACAATTGCAATTCCACTTGCTTTGAAGAAAATCCACCTGGGTAATTTGTCTTCTAGTTCTTCTACTGACCATTATTCTTTGCTTTGTTATTCACAGAAAATAAGTCCAGACAACTTATGGTTACTTTAATAGAATATAATTGTGTTTCTCCAGAACACTTCAAATTACAATGTCTTATGCTTGATTTTTCTTCAGTGAAGCGTTGTTCCCAAATTAATGTCTAACAATTTAACTAGCAGGGGTATTCATACTTCACGTAGGAAACTAAAATACTTATACTCACCAATTCCACATCGTATTGGTTTTTTCCTGTGCCTCTCTCTGCGCTGTTTCACTCTAGTGTTGAATTTTAATAGATGTCATAATTGTAAGTTTCATTTACTGGTATCATACACTAGACACCTCTTATCCTGGCTGTTTGATGTGCCTCAATCTTCTGTAGGCTGTCCAGAAAGAAAGGGAGGAAAAACTAGCCAGATTTCTCAGAGATTTTCTTGGCCAACACGTCCGTGGTGAGAAAAAGGGATTCTTTCAGCGTGCAGAATCTGAAGCCAAACGGCTTTCTAAAGCAGGTTAATTAAATTTCCAACTCCAAACACGCTGCTAATGCTTTTCAAGACACGCAATAATTAAGTTCTACACAGCTACATACAAAACCCATGCTGGAATTAATCTCCCACTTGGGCTTAAATTTGCTGATTCCTACATTTTGCAACCAAAACTTGGTTTTTAGGATGAGTTATAGCATGCAAACTAAACGATATTCCAAATAGTTTCTATCGTTTATATCTGCAGCTTTTGGAGCTGATATGTTGCACACAATTGGCTATATATACTCAAGACAGGCTGCCCAAGAACTAGGAAAAAGGGCCATTTATCTTGGCGTGCCATTTCTGGCTGAATGGGTTCGCAATAAAGGACATTTTTGGAAATCACAGTTCACGGCTGCTAAAGGTAAACTGACGAGCAGTTTCATTTTGAAGCTCTTTGTTTAAAGTCAATCGTTATTTCTTGGATGTTATTCACTGTCATGGTATCTGACTTTATTGAGCACATAAAATATAGGCGCTTTTCAATTACTTCAGCTGCAGGACGACATCCGCAAGCAATTTAAAATGGATGGTAATGTCCTTGAAAATGATGTTGAATCTCATATTCGCATTCATAAAGAGACATTGATGAGTTCTTTGTGGAAGTTAAATGTTGTGGATATAGAAGTAACCCTTGTACATGTGTGTCAGATGGTGAGTTCTTTATACCTTTTAATTATACTAATTGCCTTATCTGACACAGACAGATGATTTTGAGAAAAAATTGTATCCCATTATATTGATCGAGATACCATCTTAGTGCAATAACATTTTCTTTTCCAAATGTTGAAAACATGAAATGTTTGTAGGCACGAGAAAGAGTTAATTGTATTAGTTATGCCTGATACTTTTTTATAATGATGCAATCATTGCCATATGATTTCCGTTCTAAGACCCGGAATTTTCGTTACCTCCTTGGAGATCGAAGAGGAAATTGACTGAGGTTTTATCCAAATGTCAAATTTTTCTACAGGTGCTAAGGGAAAATAATGTCAGGAGAGAAGAGCTTAAAGCTCGTGCCCATGCTCTCAAAATGCTTGGGAAGATATTTGAGGTGCCCATTTTAGATTACTAAATATTGAGCAGTTAAATATTCTTGTCTGCTGCTTTTAAGAATAAATAGGCTATAACTTAAATCCTCTGTAAATCAACAGAACTTTGGCATCTTTTCTAATAAAACCGATTCTGATTTTTGTCAATGATTTCTTAGGAGAAGAATTCAAAGGATGGAGCAACATCAAAGAAGAAAATTGCTGCTGATTCAGACGATGAAGGTAGCAGCAGTGATTCTTCGGATGATGAGTCACCAAGAGCAATTTCATACCGGACGCCCTTTTTCACTCAGGCATGTTAAAAACCTTTATAGAGCTGGCATTTACATATTACATTTATTTGCATTACATTTTCTTGTGTTTTCATGTATTCATGCGTAAAGAAGCTCTCTGAATACCTTTTTTTATACACCTCCACTATGCAGGGAATAGGTAGGTTCTTTAAATGTCTATGTAATCCAGCATTTGACGTGGATGATGAGGAGATAATTTACAGAAGCAAATGATCCCTTAAAAATGGTTGACTGTGACGGATCATGAAACATAAACTTCAGCAGTCATTAACATTGTGGGGCGATAGATACACTAAAAAGAGTGTCTATTAGTCCTATTGAATGCTTTGTTAAAAGGAAGAAAATGGTTCAAACTCACGAATGTTCATACTTTCTGCTTTTGTGTTAATTATATAAGAACACTGTCATGTTATATCTGTGGCACAAATCTTGGTCAAGGGTCCTCCCCCCCCCCCCTTTTTATTGATTTTATGTTTCCATTTAATTGCATCAAAATTGGTATTTCGTAGTGGTTTTTCTTTGTGATCAGTTTAGAAAGTTCTGGAACTGAATTGTAGGAGTATCAAGGATATCTGATTTTATATTCTGATGAGGAAAGTATCTAACGAGCTATGGGAAAGATTAATAGCATCATTTTCCTGTTCTAGCTTCTCACTATAAAATTATAGAACGTATTTTAATTTAGGTTAGTATCTTCGATGGATGAATTAACCGTTAAAAAAAAATGATGCAATATCTTTTAGCTAAGAGCTAGTGGCTCGTTCCCTATCGCTATATGAATATGGTCAACATCGAACTGATTCCTTTGTTAATTTCAAATTCCTGCTTCCATCAAGAATTAATTTCGTACTAAGGGATTAATTTCGTACAAAAATATTAGGATACTTGGATGGAAAAAAAATAAATCCATATTCAAGAAAAGAACTATCCCGAGGCATCATAGTACAGTCAAAAGACTCAAAACAGGGAAAGCAACAACAATCCATACTACAGAACAAAGCAACAACAATCCAGACTCTCCTCTACGTGTCTCCATTTTGTTCACATGTACCATTATTTTGTTCACATATGTATTGCTTACCAGTAAGTTGGGCAGACAACATTTAATTTGGAAACAATAAGTATTTATCGATGAAAGTATAAGTTATATTAAAATTTTAAAGTATATTAAATTACCTATCAAAAAATTATTTTACATCAATTAATTAAAATTTTGATGTGGAATTAGAGATTTATATATTTATAGGATTTAAAATAAACTTTAAACAAATTTTAATGTAACATATATCTATAAATAATTTAATGGTTTGCTTAAAAAATAAATAAATAAAGACTCAGTTCAAGCTTTTACAGCCGTGGACATAATTTAATTTCATTTGTACTGCTAGAGGATTTTTCTTTTTTAAAAATTTTAGATGATGACTATAGTACACTAATTGCATTGGTACTTTAGTAATTTAAACTATTAGATTTTATTCATCTATGCATTATATGAATGAAATTTAGCAGTGAGGTTCAATGGTGCACCAATCACATATATCTATAGATAATTTGGTGATTTTCTTAAAAATAAATAAACAAATATTCAGTTTCAAGCTTTTACAGCCATGAACATAATTAAATTTCATTTGTATTGTTAGAAGATTTTTCCTTTTTAAAAAATTTAGGTGATGACTACAGTGCAGTGGTGTACTGATAATCTAAATTATTAAATTTCATTCATTTGAACAATACTACACAATATAAATAAAATTTAACTATGAGATTTAGTAGTGCACTAGTGTATGAGTGCATTGTCATTTTTCCCAAAATTTTATTGACTTGTATATAAATAAAGAATGTTATATCACTTATATAATATATGGTGTCATAGTTATAGGGAAAACAAATTCTTCTATAAAATAGAGGATTTTATTTTTCACTATAATCCCTATATTTGATATCGAATAAATAATTTTGTTATTATTTTTATATTTAATAATTATAATATAAATAAATAGAATAAGACTATTTCTACAAATAATACATTTCAACAAAATAAACAAATTCTATATACTTAGCGTTACTATAACAAAGTAAATTGATCTTTATTTTTATTTGAGTTAAATTATATAAAATTCCTTTTTAACTATTTATGTTATACGCATAATTACATTTTTTTTGGGCTAAAGTTGAAAACTTAATTAACATTGTATAGAAACAAGTTTAGGCAACTGTTTGACTATTACATCACAAAACAAATACAACACAACTTAACTTAAGAAGGAGGCCTAACCATAATAACCCATTCATTATATGAAATCACAATATTTTTAATTATATAATCAACTACATACTTAACCTCTCTCTCTCTCTCTCTCTCTCTCTCTCTCTCTCTCTCTCTCTATATATATATATATATATATATATATATATATGACACAAAGAAAGCAAGCCCAAAATGTGTAACAACTTCCTACAATCTTTAAGTATGTTGCAAACATGAATAGAATAAAAGCATTTCTATTTAAAATAGCTTTAATCGCAAATAGAGCATTAAGTTCAATCAAAATAGGGAGCTAACCCCCTATTATGGACTAGTAACAATTTATCTCTTAATCCATATAATTTAATCTCTTAATTTGAGCATACTTTAAGTCATCTGCTACATTCTATTACCCATTTTTCATTACTATCCCTTATTACAATAAAACAAGTTGTAGAACTAAGATTTTCTTTAATAGCTCCATTTATACTTTAATTTATGCCATCCCATAGGAGTAACCTCTTATTTAATCTCCCTAATTAATTGCAAAGAAGGTGTTTTGCTTGGTCTTATCAAGGCCCAAAAATCAGTAACTTTTGGTAAAGTTTAATTTTTTAAATCACAATTTCCTTTATTATCATGAAACAACAATCTGCAATCACAATTCCACAAAACCAAGAACAATTGCAGTAGCCCACAAAATATTTAGATTATTAGATATCATAGAAGTCATCAAATTAACTTTCAACCGATCAACAAAATTCAAGTCAAAAGAAACTTTACAAGGGTCAGGAACAAGAATACATGATTAATGACATCAAGCAGGTTAGTTGCTTTTTTCTGTAGTAGAAGTGATTACGCATAACAGTTTAGTCAAAAGAGAGAAATTTTAGTACATTAATTGTATCAGTACACTACTGATTTAAATTGTTAAATTTTATTCATCCTATATAGTACCATATAGATGAATGAAATCCAATAGCATAGAATAATGCTACACTGATACAATTGATACACTATAATCATTATTTAAAAGATTATAAAAAGTGTAAGTTTTAAAAGGTAGAAAATATTATTTAGTTGGTCTGTACCAGTAATTAATACTCTAAAACGTTGCTTCATCAATAGAATCTAATACTTTTGAGTATTGAAGCTCCAAGGCAATGCATTTTTATCTTTAAAATCCACTATTTGTGAACGTTGGCTGCAATCTCAACTAACATCAATTTTTTCAACGCAACCAAGTTCTTAATGGATGAAGATGCATTTTAAAGTTTTAATCTGTCGCATGATAGGCACAACTTCTTAATTTCAATAAACTAAAGACTAACAAACACTTTTTTTTTAAATAATGATATAAATGGTTAAGTTACAAAATACACATGCAAAGATTAAAAATCAAATTTTAAATGTAATGAAAAGAATAAAGTTTATAAGAAACATTGGATACTATTTGAATAAAAGGCTTTCGATTATATACACAACTTTAAAGTTTAGGAAATTTATTTAAACAATTACATAAGTTTGAGAGGTCATTTAATTCATAGAATTAGTATGAAAAGTATAAGTTCCTAGGAACTTAGAATTCTTTAAGTCACTTAATTGGCCACAAATTATAAGAAATTGCATACCCATTCCCTCTCTCTGTAAGAAATTTTTTTTTCATATTATTCATAGATAAAAATATAAAATTATCTTTATTTAATTTAACTAATAGTCACTTAAACCTTTTATCCTCATTATTTGAAAATTATAATAAGTATAATTTATTAAAGATAATTATAATATATATAAGTATTTAAAAATAATTATTAATTATATAAAATATAATAAATAAAATAAGTATTATATAAAATTATAAAAATAAATATTTAATATTATATCATAAATATGCTTAAAATAGAAATTTAATTTTAAATAAAATATATTTATTGTATATCTATTATATTATTTTATTTATTATTTTATATTTATAATTTTAATGTTTAATTATAAAAATAAAAATTTATATATTTCTTATCTACTTTATATGAATTTAATAAATCTAATTATTTAATTACTACTTTTCTTCATTTAAATTATATTCCATTTTAATTACTACTTGCATGCGTGTGTATAGAAATTTCAATTTTTTATATAAATATATTTTTATTTTTTTACAGTAAATTAAAAATAACAAATTACTAATTTAAAAAAATTATGATGGAAAGAGAGATTAAAAATATGATTTCATAAAAAATATTAAAGACAATTAAATTTATTTATATTTTTAGAAGATTTTTCTTTTTGAAAAAATTTGTTAACTTATATATAAGTAAAGAATGTTAAATCACCTGTATAATGTATGGTGTCATAATTATAGGGAAAATAAATTATTTTATAAAATAGAAGATTTTATTTTTCATTATATTCCCCACGTTTGGCATTGAATAAATAATTTTTTATTATTTTTATATTTTATAACTATAAATACAAATAAGTAAAATTAAATTATCTCTGCAAATGATATTCTTTAACAAAATAAACTCGGTCTAAATACTAAGCGAGATTATAACAAGTAATACAGTGAATCGACCTTTATCTTTATTTGGGTTAAATTACATAAAATTCCTTTTTAACTATTTATGTTATACGCATAATCCCTCCTACTAAAGAGAAATGTAACCAACCTGCCTTGATATCATTAACCACATGTTTACTCCTTCAGTTGTATTTTCAGAGAATGTTTGGTTAGCAAAAAATTATATAAAAATGTAACTTCCTAAAAAAATAAAAAATATAATTTGTTTGGTCACTTCTTTATCACTAATTAATACTCTAAAACATAGCATCATTAATAGAATCTAATATTTATGAGTATTGAAGGTCCAGCTCAATGCATTTTTATCTCTAAAATCCACTATTTGTGAACGTTGGTTGTAATCTCAACTAATATCAATCTTTTCAATGCAACTAAGTCCTTAATGGATGGAGAATACAATTTAAAATACTAAGTCTGTCATAATTTTAATAAACTAAAGATTAACAAGAAGGTTATGTGCACTTCTTTTTAATAATGATAAAAGTAGTTAAATTATTAAACATATACATAAAAACTAAAAATCTAACCCTAAATGAAATGGAAGGTGTAAATTTTAAAAGAAATATTGGATGCCATTTAAATCAAAAGCTTTGTACTATGTGCACGACTTTAAAGTTTAAAAAAACTACTTAAGCATTTATGTAAATTTGAGAGGCTATTTAATCATAAAAGTAATATGAGAAGTTCAGCTCTTTAAGAAGTAAGGACTTCTTGAATTATTTGCTTGGCCATTAATTGTTAAAATGGAAGAACATTCCTATAAATTATGAAAAATTACTTATCCACCTCTCTTTCCTTGATAAAATAATTTTTTTATATCATTTATAGATTAAAAATATCAAAACTATCCATATTTAATTAATTAATGATCATTTTAACCTTCTATCCTTATTTAAAAATTATAAAAAATATAAATTATTAAAGATAAATATAATATACTAATTATAATATATATAATTATTTAAATATAATTTTTAATTATATAAAATATAACAAATAAAATGAGTATTATATAGAATTATAAAAATAATTATTGAATGTTATATCATAAATATACTTATAATAGCTAGAAATTTAATTTCAAATAAAAATATATTTATTATATATCCATTATATTATTTTATATTTAATATTTTAATATTTAATTATAAAAATAAAAAATTATATATTTCTTATCTACTTTATAAGAATTTGATAGAATTAATGATTTAATTAGTATTTTCTTCATTTAAATTATATTCAGTTTTAATTTTATTAAGATAATCTAAGGTGTGTATATATATATTCTAATTTTTTATATAAAGCTATTTCATTTTTATAGTAAATTAAAAAATAAAAAATTATGATCAAAAGAGGGATTAAAAATATAATTTCATAAAAAGATAATTTTACAAACAATAATTTTTTTTTGATATTTCACATCTTTTATATTATAATTTTAAAGGATATATTAGTTATTTTGATAATATTTCCTACAAAGTTCAAAACTGAATTAAGCAAAATATAAAAAGTTAATCCTTGAAAAATATTAATTCTTTAATTCTAATAAGATAATTTTAAATGCTTTCTAAAAAATTTATAAAAAAATTATTTTTTGAGAAGTTTAACTCCAAACTTTCTTCATCTATGAATTAACTAACTCTTAGAAGTATGAGAGTTGTTTGTGCATTACAACAGTGGACAGAAATCTTCCATAATTTACCCTTTTATTTGATTATTCAATAGAAGCCGTAGTTTATTGGTAAATGAGGAATATACGACATTTATGAAAATTACCACACACCACACGCCTTATCATTGAGACTAAGATCAAATGATAAGATGCCAGTCGAAATGAAGATGCAAAATCTGACACGGAAAACAGAATAATCTCGCAAGGAGAATCGTCTAGAGCACCCATGCAACGCCTTCATTGCTGTAATGCAAAATCAAAAGGATGCAAGAGGCACTCATTTCAGAGTCGTGACACATCCACGTAGTTCAATCATTTTCCCAACTCTCGACATTGCATGTACCATATCAGGATTTTCCGAAGAAAAAGAGATTTGTCTTTCATGTGTAACATTGTCCCATTCTTCTGTACCATATCAGGATCATTCTAGCTAGCTATATCAGAATGATTGCTTCAAAATCACCAACTCCCCCCACACATTCTTTCTGATTTTACCCCAAAACGAGACTTCCATCTCCAATTAAGGAAAGTTGATTGCACTACTTTACTTCTCACGATGCCAGTTATTAATAAACACAATGAATAAATAAATAAATATTCTTACTTCAATAAGAACGAGATAGAAACAAAATTAGGAGGAGGCACTGTCGCAAAAGTGAAGTACCCCACAAGTCCTTAATTCTATCTCTAGGTAGAGTGAAGAACTCCATTTACTACATTAGAATCTTTCCAGTTTCCACAAACAGATATAGGTGTGAGTTTCACGTTAACTTGGTGCTACCAACCCCTAGGTTTGGTTGTAAGCCAATTATGGGTAATAGGATAGGATCGGACAACCAGCACCACTCTTACTAATTTATGTAAGCCCTCGTCCTTCCATTAGAACCGGAAAGATCCAGAACCAGGATCTTGATGACAGAGGCTCTATAGGGTAGACATTTATGATATGCAACCGCAAGTCTTAAAAGTCCATGTGTCTCACTGTAATTTACGGCCGACTCGAAACCAAGTCTTTGCGTTTTGATGATCCGAATGTTCAAATATAATCCATTAATAGAAAAAATTCATGACAGGTTCAAGTTGTTCTATCGCATTTTTCAACATTCAAAAACAGATGTCTGCTTAGTTCCGGAAAATGTCTTAAGAATTCAACACAAACATATCTACAAGACGGTGTCATCGCTTCTCTGAGCCTTTTCAAGGGCACTTCCTCGAAGTGTATCCATTTCCTCTGCTCAATGAGCCGGATGAGGAAGAGAGCTGAATCCACGGTGTGCCTGGACAGCACAAGCACAATGAACGGATGTCAGATTCAAGCAGCCACTCATGATGAGTGAATGCCTCCCCGAGCACGTGTGCAGTGCCGGGAAGGAGTCACAGACAGCTTGAACAGCAGAGGGGGTGAGTGCTGTGCATTGACTGATGTTCAGAGTTCTCAATCCATCGTCATCGTTTCCACCCCTCCCCGCTCCCCACACCCTGTGATTGACTTTGCTGTGAGCCAATGAATACATTGCTCTGTCTGTGATGTTTTGACAGAAGTATAGCCCAAGGGATGTCAAATGTGGACATCTATTTGCCAAAGCAATCACACTGTCATCTGCAATCACCACATCTCAAATCAAGATTATTATGTTCAAACCAATGGGGAGCTTTCAGCAGTTCTGCGCTGAAACTGTAACTACTATAGTAATTATCTGAAAATAAAGAAAAGCTAGAAGATCTTGGGTTTCTAAACTATAATGCCCCTGTTAGATGAGCCCAATGTAGTGCACAAAAACTTGAACCCTGTTTTCATTTTATGCTTATGGAGTTTTCCCTTTTCTTTTTTGAATAAATGAGAACTGCAAAATGCTTCAGCATTATCAGTTCCACAAAAATTATGCAGTAATTAACTAATTATCATTAAGCAAGAGGAAGAATCACCCAACATATAAATACCATAGCCATTAACACAGTAGACTTTTGAGCCAGTGAATTCTGCATAACCTACCAGTTATAAGGACACAGCCACACAAGTCAACTGTTCTGAGGTCAGGGCACCCAGCTGCTAAGCTCATCACTCCAACATCACCGACATTATCACACCATCCAAGGTTCAAAGACTGCAACTGATTGCAGTAACGTCCAATGGCCTGCATTTTATTTGCAATAATGGGTTATAATTTACAATCATTAAGTTTATGTAATCATAATCACAACAATCAACAATGACCACAACTATACCTGCAATGCAGCATCAGATGCAGCTTTGACACATCCACAGAGATTTAAAACTTTCAGTCTTCTGCAGAAACTGGCCAAGTATGCCAGAGCAGTATCACTAAATGCAGAACATCCACTGATGTTTAGTTTTGTAAGATTGGGACAACCCAAGGCTAATGCATACAGCGAGCGGTCAGTAAGCTTGAAGCTTTTGCTGAGGTCTAGTATCTGCAGGTCATGACAGCAATTTGCAATAGTCTCAACAGCATTATCCTCTAGTTGAGGCTTGTCTTGACGAAGTATCAGAGTTTGCAGTTTTGTGAATTTAGGAACAAGAGAATGGACCAGGTTATTCATGTGCTTGTTGCACCTAAAGAGATTAGGATTATATAAAAATGTAATTATTACTAAATGAAAAATTAACAAGTTATTTCAGAAACTTCAGAATAAACAAGCACCAAGCACATGCCATTATTCTTTAAAGACTATACAAACAATTGCATAACTACAAAATGATCCTGCAAATCACGAATATAATTGAGATTTCAGGGAAAGTGAGAAAATTGGGGCAAAAAATTAACATTATGAAAGCTCCATAAAAATCGTCGACAAAAGGATTTCCAATATCAGTGATAACATATGCTTCACTCTCGGACATCCTAATGTTTTCATGAAGTCTTTGTCAGACTTGGCCCACATGATGAATTGAGAAATTACAGTGAAAACTGAACAAGAACCTCTACTCAGAAGTTGAGATCTAGTACACACCACAGCAAGTAATCCTTGGCACACATATTAACTTTAATAAATAATTAAATGTTTATCAGGCCATAACATATTATATTCTCATGGAAGACCAGTCCTATTAACGATGTGCAGATATGCCCCTAACAACCCAAAATGACTGGTATATGAAATACATAATTTCAAAATCCAGCTCTGCAATAACCCTTTTGATGATCTAGAGGGGCCATGGTAAAAGGAATTGCGTGCATAGAATAATAGTTACAGATATTGAAATTTCACTAGATATATCCTTGCATCAGAGTGAAAAAGAGGAAGATCTAGCTCCGTCATTCTCACTGCCTCTAAGAGTAACCTGAAAATTAAAGGTTCACAAGGAAAACAGATCAAATACCATGAAAGTGATAATCGGGTAAGACCAAAGCAAATAGCATCTCTCCAGCCACGGCAGACTCCAGAAGCCGTGATCACCATCCGATCATCCAAGAGCGACAGAATTTGCATCAAAAGCTCCACCGGAATATCCTTCCATTCTGTGATCACTCCAACTTCCATTCTCACCCCTTTACCACCATTTCCACTACCACCGTCGCTGGCAACCATCATAAGCTTCTCAAAGCACAAGTTCAAGTTAAAGTTCTCCTCTCCTACCATTTCACTTTAAGCCAAACAGGGCAAAGCACCTCCTAGAAGCTACGGGTGCTTCAGTTACTCGTTTCTGTAACCAAATACAGAGGGACAAATCTTACAAAGAATACAGATAAGAGACATAACAAATTCCAAGGCACCGATGTCTGGCACCAGCTGTATTTTAAACCTTAATAGCTACAAACCAAGATGACCCATGTGTCAAGGTCGTAATTTGGCAGAGGCAGAAAAATAAAGATAATATATAAAAGGATCTAATTTGATAAAGAAAAGCTCTGCAGTTTGCACATTACAGAAATAGCCGAAATATATTTTTCAATAACATAACCATTTAATTGCACAAGTCCAAAACTTGAGGCCAGCCGTCCAGCATACACACTCGAAACGAAACAAAAAGTTAAAAACAACAGAAAATGATAATCAGAGAGCCACTTTTCCCCAAAAGTTAACTCACTGACCAAATTCTAACATTGACATCCATAAGAAAGAATTCAACAATCCGAAATTGTAAGGTGAAGGGGCAAACGATTAAATAAAAAATAGCAGAGCCAAATGAAAATCATGACACCCAGAAATTCCAATCACATTTTCAGAAACAAATGATCAAAATCAAACTAAATGACCCTTTTCAGCTGACAATCACAGCGAAAAGCTTGCAAATTAGCTGATGATCAAGCACAGGGTATATATAAACAAACAGTAATAAAAGGAAACAAGAGATTATAGCTGTGATTATTACCACTACAGAGAGGAGAGAAACAAAGGCAGAAACTTTTCTATTTTTGATGATACCCAGAAGAGTATTCTAGAGAGGGAATTCTGTCTTGGAATCAAGCTTCGAAAGAAGAGAAGAAGGCCTAATATTAGGAAGAAGGTAGAAGAAAAACGGAAACGAAGAAGGAGAAAAAAGAGAAGAGCAAGGAAGGAACGCTGAAGAGGAGAAAGAAGCACTAAGCGACGGGCAGAGGGCCACGTGTACGTGATTGATGACCGAAGCGATGGGTTAAGTGGGTCCCAAGTAAAGTACTCCTTCATTTGATGAGAAAAAAAATGAAGTATTTCTTACGCCCCGCTCCCCCCTTTTCACAAGAGAATAAAAATGAAGTATTGAGGTCAAGAACCAAAACAAGAAGAAAAGAGAAAGCATTGCAGAAAAGTGGAGGAGCAATTCGATTTGGGAAAGACTTTTGGTTGTATTATTTTTCAATTCAATACTATCTTTAAATAAATATTATTAAATATATTATTTTTTATTTTGATAGTTTAATTTTTTAAAAATAAATATTTTTTATTAAATTAAAATGTTGAATTAAAAAAATAATATAATTAATATTGATAATATTTATAAAAATAACATTAAATTTTTAGTATTAATATGGTATTAGAGATAATTTATAAAAAATACTTTAAAATTTTAGAAAAATCGAGAAATTTCATTGTTTGCAGAAGTTTCTGTTTGTTTATTATCGAAACCGCCCCAACCTAGAAAGCAGAAAAAAATAAAAAGGAGGGAGATGCCTGCTTGCTTGCTTTGTTAGCCGAGGGGGACAACAAAAGGTATCGTCAGGATGAGGTTCAATTTCAACTACAGTGACTTTTTGCTGCAAGCCATTTACTTTTTTCTCTTTTATTTTTTGGATGGTTCCTCTTTTGGTATGATCACACAATTGCATCGCATAATTCTCACTTAGTTCTCAAATTTCACTATTATTTAATTTAGAGTCATGCTTTTGTACGAATTGACATGTGTTTTTACCAAAAAAATTGTAAATTTTGTAATTTTTAACATAAATTATATGCCTTTTTATAAATATTGCGAGTGTTTAAAGTATGAAGTTATATTTTTTTATAAAAAGTTTTAGCTTTGTGCTTAAACCTTAATATGGTGATAGTTGATATCATTTAAAAGTTTTTATTTTTAATTGTATCTTTTAAAATTTAACATATATACATTAAATAAATTATTATTTATATAATTATCAAAATAAAAATAAAAATTATAACTTTTTATATCACGAATAGGTTGTAAAAAGAGGTACAAATACTACTTTTAAAAATTATTTTTGTGATAAAAATAGTTAAATCTTTAAAGATACAGATAAATAATTAAATTTTAAATATAATGAAAAGTATAAAATTTTTAATCAACAGTAGAAGTATCTTGAATTAAGAACTCCAAAGGAGTTCTACCATCAACTGTTTTGCATTAGCATCAATGTGGCACTGTACTTGATAATTGCCAGCCACATTAAATGGATCTGAAAATGGGTAAGGTCCAAACTTTTGCCTCAGTTTATATTTATATATAATATATAAATAATGAGTAATAATTGATTACTTAGCCTAAAACAGGATTAAAAATTAGAAGTAGAGTGGAGTCGCATCGTAAGGTCTTAATTACACATTAATGAGCGGATGCCAACTTCTAAACTTATTGTGATTAAGAGTATCTACATACTACTATGTAATTAATTAACAAATAATAATATAAAGACAACTATTAGTTAAAAAAAGGACATAAATTTGATCCACCATTTGTATAAATTAATTTTTTATTATTATTCAATTATTTGTTGCTATATTAATAAAAAATTATTAAGATAGGTTTATTACTATAAAAAAATTTTAATTATTATTGCTTGTTTAATAGTTTATTTTTTTATATTAATAGTGAATAAATTTTAAATTAAAAAAAAAATCGATGAAATTGAAGAGAGATAAAATTATATAAAGCTTACAGGTGGTGCACCAATATACCACTAGATCTGGCCATTGATTAATTTTACTTTTTTGAAAAGTTAAATTCCATAAACTTGATTAATGATCAAATCTAGTGGTGCATTGGTTATATTAATCTTTCCTTCTATACTTAAAGTTTAAATTTATCGAGAGCTTAGTGGTATTTGATATTTTTAAAAGTTTTATACTTTTTGTTATATCTAAAATTTGATTCCAAATCATTGCGTATGTATATTTAGTGATTTTATCACTTTCATAATTACCAAAAAAAATTTAAATTTGATTTATTATTACTATATAATGTTTTACATAATCAATAAATGAAAAGAATATATATTATTAAATTAATAATAATAATTAAAAATTTTTAAATTGGTAAAGAAGTTTTAATAATTTTTTATTAATATGATAATATATGAATAAATAATAGTATAAAATTAATTTATAATAATAATGAATCAAATTTAAATCCATATTATTAAATATTTTTCTTATCATTACTACAAAATAACTTGTTGGCATCAAGTATATAGTGGGTTACATATCAGAAATCAATTAACAATTAATCAAACATCGTTATACATGTGTTTTTAATATTGGCTTTGAAATTGTCATAAAATATACTAATTCCATTGGTTTTTATATTGAAAATAACCAATGTTATTTAATTTTTTTTATCATCGAGAGAAATAATATCAAACGTTGTTTGTTTTCAAATAATTAATATTAAATTTTCATAATACCATGTTGATTTGTTTTAATAATTGACATGGTATGTCTCTCCTTCTAGATAGATTAGCCTATCTCTTTATTCCTCACCCTTTCATCTTAAGCCTTAATCTTGTCAATTATTCCTTGATCCCCCATCATCCTTATTTCCTTTGTATTCATAAATAAAAAAGAAAATCTATGGTACACCACTGACGCAATGGTATATCGGTGCATCACCAGATCTAACTGTTAATCAGGCATACAGAATTTAATTTTTCAAAAAAGTAAACATAATTAATGATTAGATCTTGTGGTGTACTTGGTACACTACTACACTGAATAGTGGTGTACCATAGCTTTTTCCTAAATAAAAACCAATATATCCTATAACTTTACAAAATTCTAATTTCAAAGAATAAATTAAATAATAAAATATTAAAATCTATAAAATGTTATCTAGCAATACTTTAATTAAAGGTAAATGTTTCGTTAAATTTGTCTTGATATTTATTGCTCAATATAGTGAAGTATGCACTTTCTAGAAAATCCTTTTAAATATAATACTTGTAGATGTAATCAGCATTTATGAAAAATTGGTTATGATATTATATATTTTTATATAAATAAATAGTAAATAATACCATAGAATGCTGAAGAAAATAAATGAGATTAAATTTTTTACTTATATAAACTTGTAATAACTACATTAAAATGATAATTAGGTAACAAAATATGTTCAATTATGAAAAAAGAAAACTAAATTATAAGAATAAATATAAAAACTTAATAAATCCTTACTTTTATATATTGTGATTTTTTGGGACTATACATCCACACATATTTAGCATTTAGTTAATAGAGCTTCAGTCTTGAAAATAATTAATGAATAAAAATATAACAATAAAAAGAAGCATTTTAAGGTTGGAAGGAGAAACTTACCTTATTAAATAGAATTATTTTAAGATTGAAAAAGTTTTAGGATGAAATCTATAAATAACACTATGTTTTACTTTTTTTTTATTTTTAACTCATGTTATACTTTAACCTTTTCATCTTCAATTCGTGTGTGCAGGTAAAGTTGTTCATGTTAGTTAATACTAAAAATTGACATCTAAGTTTATATTAGATGTCAATTAAATAAAAAATACTATCATTTTTAATATAATGATATCATTCCATTAAGTAATATTTAACATCAATTACTAATCAAGAACCAGTGTTAACGTCTCCAAAAATACCTAATTATTTTTTGGTGGTCAAAATAGTCTTTGAGTACCTGCACAGGAAAACAAGGTTAGAGATAAACAACTAGAGAAAATCTGTCGAGCACACTCTAATGCCTAAGTCAGTCACTGGGCAATATATGGAGAAGTTTTTTCATGTCAATCATAGTTATATGCCTAAGTTTTATAAGACTTGAAGCATTAAAAAGGGTGCCAAAACAAAGGCTGATTCTTTAACCTTGTCGATTAGACTATTAATAATATTAAATGATGAAGATCTTGGCTAGAAGTTAAACAAAGGAATTAATGTCCTTGTCCTTTAGCTTTGCCGTATGTAGGCTCTTTGTTATAGTTTAACTGGGTTATGTTTGGTTAGACATGTTAGTATTTATCACTTGCCTTCCTCACACCTTGAGGAGAGGGAGTTAGGATTTAATGAGATAATTTTTTGAGATCCTATTTTGTTAGGAATTTCACTTATTTTTTAATAAACAAGGGTTTGATCGAACTTCAATTAAAGATGGCATGAATCTTAATAATTTTAATTTGTCATATCCTATTTCAAAATCTCAATCACTTATCCTTTAAACTTCTAAATCATTGGATGAGTGAAGTTTTTATATTTTTGGGACAAGTGATCTTAGTCGTTATCCCACATTTTCTGATTCATTAGATAAAAAGGCCTACCTTTTCATTTTAAATTCTTCTCTTCGTCTTTTGATTGTTAGATTTCATCCATGTTTTTCCTTTTTATGGATTTAGATCATTAGAAAGATGTATATGTTGCCTTACTATTTTTAGATTCCTATTCCTTCATTGCTTTCCCTTATAGCTCTGTGCACATTTTGAAGAGCTTTGTAACTATTTCCTTGTTCTTGATCTTCTTATTCTCAAGTGTGTTTCATTTATTATAATTTCTTCTTAGGTTTTAACTTGCTATTTGTCTCTTATGATTTCCTTTTTGTTTATGTCTAGATGTTCTCTATGTTCTTTATGCAAAATATTTGAGGATCATTTTATTCTTTTTGCTTGATTTTACCTTTTTTCTATGGTCTCTTGAAAAATTTTCTTCTCTTTGGCTTAATCTTGTTTACTTGATATGGCTTCTACTTTATTTGTTTGTGTTTGGATACGTTCCTTTGTATTTAGGTTAGAATGACATCCCTTTTTTTAATCCTTCAACTTTGCTTCCTTAAAGGTTTGTCTTGCTATTTAATGTCCTCTCTTCCTTGTAGTGGTCTGGATTTAGTTTCTTTTGACTCTTCAAGATTCATCCTTGAATTTGTAGATTAGGTCTTCTTAACATATTACTTTATTTCTATTGTTTTCCATCCTTTTATAAATTCCCATTCCGCTCTCTATTTAAGAATAGTTAGGTCAGAAATATTTTTGTTATCCCTTTAACTAGTAGTGATGGTTAATTATTCCTGAAATGCTCAAGGTAAGGATTTTAGGTTATGTTTAAGCTGGAGGTCTTGAAGATTTGAAGTGGGTTAATATGGATGTGAAAAATACTGAGGCATCCAATTGGTGGACTAAGCTTGAAGCCTTTATTGAACTTTAACATCATTGTCTGATTATAGGCTAATATGGACATTCAATTTCTTCTTGCTATGAAGGATAAATGAGTGTGTAATTATGACATGAATTTGTTTTATATGTTTTATAGTGACATCATTCATCAAATCGGCATCTCTTCATCTTTTTTCTTTTTTCAACAACAAGTGTTGAAATGGTTGAATGTTTATCTAACCTAACATGGAACACTTGGTATTTTTTAGCTTGTTTTAAGACTTTGTGCAATGAGACTAAGAAGAATTCTTGTACTCTAATGAAACTAAGAAAAATTGTTTTAGGAATATTGTGTAACATGGTGTGGGTGTGAAAATATTTTAAAAATTATATTTTAAACCTTTGTTTCATTACTAGGAAAGTTTAGGAAAAAATTCATGAAACTTTCATATAAAAATAAAATTTCAAAGGTAAAATATGCCTCTTTCAAGGTGTTCTAATAGCTTAATTTAAGAGTAACTTATGCAAGTTATTTTGAGCATGAAAAATATTTATAAATGAACTTTAATACTTTTTATTTCAGATTTAGATATTTCTATAAAAATTCAACAAAGTTTAATATTTAAATTAGGTTTTTTTAAGTATAGGTTGCTTGGAAAGATCTAAGAAAGGTTTATACTTCGAATATCCTACCTCATAATCCTTTTTATAAGCAAATAGATCATGTGTCAATTTATATGTAAATTTTTAACAATATATCCATAAATGATAATATACTATGACATTGATCTAGTGGCCGATGTATAAGTACTATGGAAATAGTAATTGTAATGGATTAATAATTATCTATTTAAGAGAATATCATTTAAATAGGCTTGTGAGACATGATAAGGACACTACTAACTATTGATTGAATCATAATTGAAATGTGATGGTAAATGATATTTGTATTGAGCTTAGAACTATATTATTACTTACATGCTAGATACTGTAGTATAATTTATATCAAAATATAAATAAGTATTGTGACTAGTGTAAAAGGACATGGTAATGTTGTTATATATATATTATGTTATGGGCATTGATTTGCTTTGTGATGGTTAATAGTTGTTTGCATTGAAATTATGATTAGTAAAGCTAAGGTCTAATGAATTTATTACATCATGAATTCTACTAGAAATGGCATTTGAATTAAGAAAAATGTGACAATATTGGATAGAAAATTCTCAACAAATAGATTGAAAAGTATATAAGATTGACTCAGAAGTTAAAAGGGTGATTGTGATGAGATGTGATATTAAAACTATGTTTGTGATTGGATGTTACCGTTTGATGTGATTGTGATAGTTTATTTATGTTTAAGCCTTAATAGTTATTTGTTGTCTATCCTAAATAGGTAATGTGTGATATAATAATGATGTTGTATATTAGCAAATAATTGAGATTATTATTATTTATGATGTGCAATATAAGGGTCTAAGTTGTGTGCAAATGAAAACTCAACTCGAGGCTTAATTTTCTATATGTCAGAAACCTAATAAATGAGCTTATTATTATTTTCTAATTTAATACATAATTTACCTGTAATTGTTATGTATGTACATATATGTGTATAATTGATCTTCTGTAAGATAGTAGTAGATATATGCTCGTTGAGTTCTTATAACTCATTCCATTTTACTTTCAATATTTTTAAATTAAAATAAATATTTTTTTAGCTATATTGCATCTATAAAGAATGAAAATTGCCTTGTTAAAGGATTTTATCAGTCGAATTAGGATCATAATTCATGATAGAGATGCTGTAGATTCAACATTAGATGTGTTAAATCATTATTTATATATAAGTTTGAAATTGTATAGTATTATGTATATTCTGAGTACTATTATATTTGTAAAGAAAATAATTTTTATATTTTAAAGCATGTGACCCTTGAAAAGTATCTAAAAATAGGGGTGACTCTATCCATTTTTTTATATAAATTCAAAGTATAATTTGAGTCTCCATGAAAATAAAAAAACTTCCTTTGGATAAATAAGAGTAAATAGTGTTAAAGCTTGTATAAGGATCTACGTTAGTCACAATCAGTTTGAAATTATGACAAAAGTGGTATCAGAGTATAGTTTAGGTTCTTAGTGGTGAATGGGCTAGAGTAATCTAATTGTCAAATTCGAATAAACAAGATAGGGTTCATGGTAATGCAACTAGTAGCATTGATCATAACTAAGAGTATATTGATTATACTTTAAGGCAGTGTCTTTGAAGATCTTTATAAATTTCCTACTATGTCTGTGTTAGCCACTATTTGTTACTTAATTGAGTTTATTTATAGTTTATCTTGTGAGATGAGCTATTTCCTTGGTGAATTATTTCTAATTTGGATGTCAAAAGCATGTGATAGTTTAAATTATTTGAAATGAATGGTTTGAATTGTAGTGAAATGAATTTGAGTTGTGATTCATAATTAATGCTGACTAAGGTAGTTCTTTCTTAGTTAATAAAACAAATATGTTTGAGATTGTATGTTAAATTATGTAATTTATTCGTGTTGAAGGTTGATTACATGAAAATGGAAAATTTTACTAGTAAAACCTTTATAGTATAGTTGATAAATTGACCATACCTCTATGATATACAATCATGAAATATATAGTTAATGCCTATGGTGTCCTATCATTATTCATTATGAGCATGAATACTCATTTTATATATGATTTATGATAGAGGGAGATGAACATCCATCACAAAAGAGGATAGGAGTGGTAAAAGTTAGAAGGACAAGGTTAGTGGCCTTGTATCTAGGGTGGCAGAGGATAAGGATAGACTAAAGATATAGGGAGAAAAACTTAGATATCAATTATAACTATTCGATGAATTTTTACTAATAGCCACTATAGCCATTCTTTATACTATTATGCATTGTGTTTTGATATTGATATTTGGTTGATCTTAGATATTTCTATCTAATGTGGATGTGATTGAACTTTATTGGCTATCTGAATAATTGATGATTACTCGAGATAGATTGTGTGTGAAATTAGTGTTTGTGGTAATGCTTGGTGAGTATCTAATTATGAGTTTATATTTTTATAAATGAATGTCGTTGAACTTTGAAATAGGATATTATAAGGATATTATTTTAATAACAAGCTTATGTGATTTGCCGCTAGGCATATACACAGCTATGATTTGTAATTATTGATTATATATTGTAATAGCCGATCAAATGAAATATGAGTATGATTGTAGTTCTAGATGAAGCTAAATTATAGGCTTATTTATGTGATTGAGTCTTTGGGTGAGACCTTTGATTATGGATTGTTGATTATGATTTGTTTGCATGATGATTGCTAGAATTACTTATTGATTATGTGAGGAATGTATTAGGATTGTATTAAATAACCAATGCTGATGTAAATATCATTTCTTACATGATTAGATAAGAGATAAATTACATGTTTAAAGAATTGCATGATAGACCTTAATTATGTTTAAGGCACTTGTTTATGCTTTGACTTGCCTAAGAGTGTTTAACACACTAAGTAAGCATGCTAGCTTGAGTTTAGCAAAAGTGATCAACTGAATAGTTTAAGTGCACTAAAAGTTTATGTGATTGCATTTAAAATAAGTGGTATATGAAATCACTCAGAAAAGGATAAAGAAATGTTGGTTTAGCTCTTATGATGATGTACTGAATTAATAAATAGAATCATTAATAATTCTATGCAATCATGCTAGGTTTAGTTCTAGATGAAGCTAAATTATGGGCTTATTTATGTGATTGAGTCTTTGGGTGAGACCTTTGATTGTGGATTGTTAACTATGATTTGTTTGCACGATGATTGCTTAGAATTACTTATTAATTGTGTAAGGAATGTATTTGGATTGTAGTAAATAATCAATGCTGATGTAAATAGTCATTTCTTACATAATTAGATAAGAGATGAATTACATGTTTAAAGAATTGCATGATAAACCTTAAATTATGTTTAGGGCATTTGTTTATATTTGACTTGCTTAAAAGTGTTTGACACATAAGTGAGCATGTTAGCTTGAGTCTAGCAAAAGTGATCAACTGAATTGTTTAAGTATTAAAAGTTTGTGTGATTGCATTTAAAATAAATGGTATATGAAATCACTCAAAAAAAGAGAAAGAAATGCTAGTTTAGCTTCTATGATGACTCACTGAATTGATAAACAGATCAGTTGATAATTTTGTGCAATCATGCTTGACTTCTTAAAAACTCGATGATAAATTTTCTTGAAGGGAGGAGAACATGTAATATCCTGGCTAATAATTAAAGCTTTATAAATTTTAATACTTATGAATATTTATTTTATTTATATGGTTAATATTTGGTTTTAAATTTCTTTTTCTTTTTAAAGGTTCTTGAAATATTAAAATGATATCAATAATAATATTTAAAATATAATTATATTTATTTTTATATAGCCAATACTACTTCGAGGCTTATTTAAATAATTTTTACTAAGAAATTTCTCACATGTTGAAAATAATTTTAGTGATTATAGATATAAAAATTTATAAAATTAATTATTTGTATTTGATAAGTTATTCTTAAGAGATTGTAATACCCTAGAATGCTATTTAAGGTTTAATTATTTTGCATGCTTTGAAGTATTTAATATCATTAAGGATAGTTAAATCATATTTAATCATTTCAAGGTGAACTATAAATATTTAAAATTTTAATCATGTAGTATTAGCACGATTTTATATAATGAAGATGTTATCTAAATGCTATTAGAACATTTAGAAGTTTGAAGTAAGAAGCTAGAAAATATTAGTTTTGGTAGATGATGAATTTTATATATATATATATATATTTCCTACCAAATATTTAAAAATCGATAAGAATACATTTAAAATTCAAAGCTTATTGAAGCATATTATTTATATAAATACATATGTATTCATGATTTAGTAAAATGATTTTCTAATATTTATTTGAAATATGAAATTGGAATTTTAAACAAGATGAATAAAAAATCTTTAAGGGAATATATTTCAAATTAAATGAGTGACTATAATTTTATAAAATCATTTGGAGAGCCAAGATTAAATGGGGACTTAGGCTTATGGTGCATCAAAAAGCACTGTATTAAAACCTATAGCTCTCTTTTTAAGCATCTTTTCTCTCTCCTATCTTTCTATACCCAACTTCCTTCTCTCTCTCTCTCTCTCTCTCTCTCTCTCTATCTTCCTTTCTCTTCCTTTTCCCTTTCACCGATTTTCCTTTTTTTCTTATCTAGTTTCTCTTCCTCTTTCTCTCCATTCTCTCTATCGACTCCTTTTCTCTTTTTTCCTTTCTCCTCCTCCGCATTGCTTCTCTAGTAGAAGCTATCATTCACCTTGCCATCAGCACTAGTCTTTTTTTTTTACTTTCTCTTTGCTTATTGCCTTTGCTCAATGGCTATTCATAGATGCAAAAGGGTCACATTTTGTGACTGGAATAATGATAAGGATGTTACTTTTCTGGAGTTAGTTCGATGAAATCCCTAAGCTCTTCCCTATTTTCTCCAACTCTAGCAACTTTTGGAAGCCGTTAGCAATCTTGATCAACATTAAAAGCAACACCATGAGTTACTATTTTCCTCTTGCTTTCACTGGAGTGTGATACTATTCTTGGCACCAGTAAGTTGCCACCAACCTCCATAGACGATCGTGAGCATGGTTATATAAAAAAAGTTTAATATTTATAATGATTTAATGCTTAATCTGAGAAAATTTATTTTTGTATATTTTGAAAAAAATGATAATGTCTTTGAAAGATGAGATTTTTATGCTATAGTATGTTAAAATAGCATAATTGGAATCATTTTATATTATCCACTATACTGGTATAGGGTGTTTGAAGTTAACTTGGAAAACCACTTTTATGTGTATAAAAATACATGATAATAGCTTTGAAAAATAAGAATTTTATGATATAGTATGCTCAAATAATATGATTGGAGTATTCTTGAAATGTCACTTCCTAATATTTTGAGGATTTGAACTTAATTTAGAAAACCCCCACTTTATCACCTTATTTTGGATATTTGGTATAGTATTAATAAAATAAAGATTTTATACTTAAGAATATTGGATTAGTACATATAAAGAATATTTATATCATCAAATTTTAATATTTTGATTGTATTATACTTTGGATTGGAAAAGTTATCATATATATGAATTTTTCTTTCAATGATAAGTTTTGAAAATACAAGATGCAATAGCCTAGGAAGAATAAGTAGCATCAAATGAGTTTTCTAGAGCTTAAACTTTAATATTTTCATATGTGCAAGTTTAATTTCAAATTACCATATAATAAGATATCTTGGTTTTATGAAATAATATTAGAAAAGTAAAGAAGTTAATGATCTAGATTGTTAGTAAACCATGAGATGAAACTAAAATTAAAATAATTGTAAAGAAAATAAGAAATATTATTTATTTATGAATTATTCTTTTGAATTACAAATAGGAGGATGAAAGAAAGTTGAACTTAGATGCTTTAGAGTAAATGAAATAAGAGGATCCTAGCAAGTGAGTTTATATCCCATCCTATAATCCTTTTTATAAGCAATATGGATCATATGTCGATTTATATGTAAATTTTTAACAGTATATCTACAAATGATAATATACTACAACATCAATCTGGTGGACATGTATAAGTAATATGGAATAGTAACTATGAGGGATTAGTAATTGTTTATTAGAGAGAATTATTGTTTAAATAGGGTTGTGAGGCATGAAGAGGACACTACTAACTATTGATCGAATCACAATTGAAATGCGATGGTAAATAATATTTGTATTGAGCTTGGAATTATATTGTTACTTGTATGCTGGATATTGTAATATGATTTATATCAGAATATAAATGAGTATTGTGGCTATATAATAGGATATGGTAATGCTATTATATATATTATGTCATGGGCATTGATTTGCCCTATGATGATAAATAGCTATTTACATTGAAATTATGACTAGTAGAGTTGAGCTCTAGTGAATTTATTATATTGTGAATTATGCTAGGAAGTGACATTTGAAATAAAAAAAAAGTGACAATGTTAAGCTGGATGCTAAATTCTTGATAGATAGTTTAAAAAGGATATAAAATTGACTCAAAAGTTAAAAGGGTGATTATGGTGTGATGTGATATTAAAACCATATTTGTGATTGGACATTACTGTTTAATGTGATTGTGATAGTTTGTTTGTGTTTAAACCTTAATAGCTATTTATGATTGTGAAGTTTACTTGGAATGGATAATATGTTATATGATAATGATGTTGTGTAGTAACAAATAGTTGAGCGTTGGAGTATATGCCTTAAAACCAATCATATGGATGATTATAAATTTGAATCATGTTATTTTAAAGGCAACTCCAATTATCATATTTATACATATATTATTTACATAATATATTTAATTATGATAATAACTCTAGAATAATTATATCTTAAATGTTTCTAGTCATATATCATTGTGAATTGGATTGTGTTGATATGTCAAGACTAATATGTATGATGACTTATGTAAGATATTAAGTCTACACTTGAGTACAAGTTAGAAAACTTGTATATTAGGATTGACCTACCCTAAGAACACTACATAGATCATTATATGAGTATTATAAGTGATTCTTAGTGATAATCATTAATATGGTCCATTGACATGAGATTACTAAGGTTCCTTATATATGAGTTTTATATTTTCATACTACTCTATGTCACTCATGGTTGAGTGAATTCAAGGGTAGTTATTGGATATGTCACATATCATGTGGAGGGATTTGTGTGATCAAGATGGAATTTATCCGTCCTATATAACATGAGTGACATTTATAGGACCTCTTGATTAAGTAAAGCTGAGAAAAATGCATGGTCATGCTTAGATGGATTGACATGGGATGTCAATTATATTTGCTTTAGTCAGCTTACTTAAGAATTAAGAAACCTTTAAATTGAGCTCTACGAGAATGACACGGTTCATGTCTCGTGCTCAATCTAGATGTCTACGATAAAAGGTCATAGATGATAATCACATATATAGGTTTGGTTAAATCATCGACTTTCTCATTACTTGGGTAAAAATAATATGTTATTAGATACCACTCATTATTTATGATCATTTATATGATTTATGATCATTGCCAATGTATTGAAAACCTATAGGGTTGCACACTTGGAACCTAGTAGATTTGGAATTGATGGACTAAATTATTTGGACCTAATATATAGGAATTCTATGTTATGATTATAAGGCTTAAATTATAAGCCCGTAATTATACATGGAATAAAGCCCAATTAGTTAGAGTTTTCTATGCACCTATTTAAATAGTTTTGTTGAATACTAATATTTAATTATTCATGCATCCCAAAATATAAAAAACCCTCATAGCACTTCTTAACCATAACCCTTGAAGAGACGTAGCTAGTACTACAAGGCAAATGGGGAGATTTCTAATCAGTGGCCGTGGATGTTTACCGGTGATCTACTAGTTCATATGGATACCTTAAAGTTTTCACTAAAAGTAAGTCAAAAAGGTGATTAACGAACGAACCTTTGAATCATTTGAAAAGGTATCGACTGAGTTTTTATTCTAATCTAACATTTTGCATGAGTTATTTGGTTGGGATCAGTTAATTTCTATTGCAACTGTTTAGCTTTCGATCCCAACATTGAGATTATTGTAATTTATGATGTGAAATATAAGGTCTAAATTGTGTGTAGATGAAAACTTAACTTAAGGCTTGGTTTTGTATATTTCAAAAAACCAACAAATGGGTTTGTTATTATTTTCTAACTTAATACATGATTCGCCAGTGATTGTTACATATATATATATATATATATGTATATATATTTCAAAAAAATAGTAAATATATAATCATTAAGTTCTCATGACTCACTTTATTTTACTTTTAATGTTTCCAAGTTAACATAAATGTTTTTTAGCCCTATTGCATCTATGAAGAATCAAAATTGCCTTCCTAAAGAATTTTGATAGTTGGATTAGGACCATAATTCATGATAGAGATGCTATTAATTTAGCATTAGATGTGTTGAATTGTTGTCTGTGTATAAGCTTGAAACTGCATAGTATTATATGTATTCTAAGGACTTTCGTATCCATAAAGAAAACATGTTTTATGTTTTAGGGTGTGTGACCCTCGATAAGTGTCCAAAAATGGGGAATACTCTATTCATTTTTCAATAAAAAATTTAAAGTATAATTTGAGTATCCACGAAAATAGGAAGAATTCTATTGGATAGATAAGAATGAATAGTATTAAGACATGTGAAAATTGATATTGGGATTCACGTTGATCATGATTGATATAGGGTTATGATAAACCTAGGCCTGTTAAAGATTTTACTCAAGCTTTGCTCTTAATTAGCCATATTATGCTTCTTAGTACATGTGAATGTTGTGAAATTATTTAAGAAAGCACTAATAGATCTTAATGCAAGGGTAATTATAAATGATGATTATAAAATTTAAAAAGAGTTGATGAACTCTTGCATATGAAATATGATGAATAAGCTAGCATGTAGTTATGAAAGCATTAATCATGAACACTTCATGATAAGGTCATTTGGAATGTGATGAGGTAAATATAAATACTTTTTGCCAAATTATATATTATGATTGTATTATTTGGCAAAGGAAGACATTTTAACCCTACCTATTTTATGATATGAGAAAATGAGGCTTTACACCATATATGATTAAAGGCTAGAATGCCTATGTGAAATTATGGCTTAAATGCCTACATGATTTAATAGCTTGAATGCCTATGTGATTTTAAGGCTTGAGCGCCTATATGATAATGTGACATGATTATATAATATGATTATATGTTATTAGACCTTTATGGAAAGTGTAGAGATTTGGCCTGGTTCCTATGACTTTTGAGTCACATGGAAGGATGATTGGAAGATGGTATAATTGGAATAAGGATGGGAAACATATGATAAGGTTACTTCAAAATAACAAAGAGGAACCTTGCATGCCTTCTTTCCATTTATTGTCATATTGCTATTATTTTATAAATGTGATTAACTTATTACTCACTTAGTTTGAATTTTTGTAAGCATAGCAAAATATAAATGTTAAAAAAGAAGTATATAGGAAAGTTCTCCAATAAGAAATTTATTGGATATAAGTCTTGTATATACTTGATTTTCTTGACTAAAACCCATTAGAAAATTGATATAATAGCCATCTCATTAAACAATTAAGTACTCATATACTTGTTGTTATATTTTTTAGATATGGGCTATGTCAAGGTCACTAGAGTTTGGTGGCATCTATATCACACTAGCTATGGTTGGTATCAATAGCTTCATTATATTCTCAAGATCTTACCACTAATAACTTTGATAAGATATTCAATAATTAGCAAGTTTGATAATCGTCATTTCAAACTTTATCATGTATAATTATATTATGACTCTTCTATATAATTATTTTAAGGCTTGATCAAGACAATTGGGTCATTATTGAATCCAAATATTTTAATAGCTATTTTTGTGATGCATGAAAAAGAGGCATAATTTTTCATAAAAAAAAGGAGAAAAAAAGGGTTTTTTTAACATAAAGGGTATTTTTATACAAAGATATTTAAATTATACAAAATGTTTTTATATACCTTTGAATTTTGAAAACTTTTATCAAATAATGAAGAGTTATTTTTTATTCTAAAGTATTTACTTGATTTCAAAGGATGAAATTTGATTTCTAAAATTTTAAAGAAAGTATGTTATTATTAGGTTTTCGGATTAATATACGCAATAGAAAATTAAAATTTTTTATCTGAAACTCATCAAGGTTCCATGCAAAAAGGCATAAATTAATGTTAGAATTTTATCTTTTATGCTCTCAGTGTTCTTTCTGAATAGAATTTTGAGAGATCAAGATGAATCACGAATCAAAAGTCACTCGGAAGGTACAACATCTCTACGGTATTCATATAGAGTGAACAAAGACTTCTCGCCCTTCAAGAATCTGCTAGGATACACCTCTCTCTCTAGATTAGGATTAGGATTAGTGTGTTTTTTAGTAATTTAGGGTTTGATGGCAACTAATGTGTGTATTAAAAGTGTTGCCTTTAAGTTCCTTTTATAGAACTAAGGCATATCACATTCCTAGTCCTACGAGGATAATACTTTTAAAATCTTAATTTCACTTAATAACTATCATATTATCCTTATCATGGAGAGAATGAGGAGAGATATGACTTATCCATTAATTATCTAATATTAGATAATAATATTATCTTATAATATAATTATCTAATATTTAATATGGCATATAGTTATCTTATATTAAAAAATAATATTATCTTATAATATAATAATCTAATATCTAATAATGTAATTATTTAATATTACTTTAATATCAAATAATATCACATAATATATTATATATTATGTGAAAATATATTATTATTTTAATAATATATATATGCATGAAAATAAGCTCAATTAATTAGATTTTACTCTAATTAAAGCTTAATTAATTATTATCTCATTCCTACTCTTTTTGTGTGACCTTATAAGTTCTTATTATATTAGTAATAGCCCATTTGTGGATCATAGATAATGAACAGTATTTAGTAATACATCACTGCCACCCAAGTAATAAGAAATGTCTGTGACTCAATATTCACTTAATGTGTGAATAACATTTTGAAATACAGTCCCTTTTGTAATGATGTCCAAATCGAACTAGAGGCATGAAGTGCGTCATCCTTATTGATGTTCAATTTATGTTTCTTGATATCGAGTATAGTAACTTAAATAAATGATCAATATCTCATATTGATTCATTTGAGCATGCTTATGTATTTCTTAATTTCACTCAATCAAGGGGCCCAAGGAAATCACTACTACTATATAATAGGAATAAAATTTTCATCTACATTACTCACATCCCTCTGCATGATTCATGACACCCAATCAATGTCTTACAACATATCCTGGTTGAAGGTGATAAAGGATGATGTCAAAGTATGTGACTCCTTATGTAAGGAACCGTAGTAACTTTAGGTCAAAGGATTATGTGTATTGTGGTCAAAGGATTATGTGTACTGTAAGTTCTTATTATGTTAGTAATAGCCCATTTGTGGATCATAGATAATGAGCGGTATTTAACAATACATCACTGCCACCCAAATAATAAGAAATGTCTGTGACTTAATATTCACTTAATGTGTGAACAACATTTTGCAATATAGTCCTTTTTGTAATGATGTCCAAATCGAACTAGAGGCATGGAGTGCGTCATCCTTATTGATGTTCAATTTATGTTTCTTGATATCGAGTATATTAACTTAAATAAATTATCAATATCTCATATTGATTCATTTGAGTATGGTCATGCATTTCTTAATCTCACTCAATCAAGGGGCCCAAGGAAAATCACTCCTACTATGTAATAGGAACAAAATTTTCATCTACATCACTCACATCCCTCTGCATGATTCATGACACCCAATCAATGTCCTACAACATATCCCAAGTTGAAGGTGATATAGGATGATATCAAAGTATGTGACTCCTTATATAGGGAACTGTAGTAACTTTAGGTTAAAGGATTATGTGTATTGTGGTCTTATAAGAATAACTAATGACATATGATAATCCATGTAGTTTTCTCATTGCGGGTCAGTCCAGTACATCTGTTCACTAACAATGTACTTATGTATTGACTTGATATCACATATTCATGATTCATAATTATCAATCACTATACATGCTAGTTTCGATATATTATTACTATTCCTTTCATAATAATATTTGATTAGGGACATTTTAAGAATAGTAAAACTATTCCAAGGACAATTATTATATTAAGTTATAAATTGTGTAGATATGTATAAGAAAATAAAATATAATAATTACATTGTCCTAAAATAAAATATAATATATTGTGCATTATCACTAATCATTTTTATGATTCACTCCTAGGACACATATCAACAATTATATCTAAAGCATCTTATAAATAGAATATGATCCTTTGATTTTTGAGTTCTTTTTTTTTTTTAACCTAGTCCTATTCTATTGTATTTATTTTGTGGTATTGAAATTTTATTTTCAAAAAGGAAAATCAATTCTTTTTAAAGAATCAAAAGAGTTTTTCAACTATTTTCTTTTTAATATTTTGTTTCAGAAATTTTAAGAAATAGATATTCAAATAGTTTTTATAAATCTATTTTCAAAGTCAGATTTTAAGGAAAAAAGGTCTTTTGTATTTCTAAAATCTATTAAGGTGTTTTCTATCAAAGCACTTTTTTAAAAAAATTTAAGAGAGGTAAAAATATTACCTTTTATTAAAAAGATTTTTGAAATTTCTTTTATGTTGATTATTTTTTGAGTAAAGGTTTTCAATATATTAAAAATATTATTTACTTCAAGATAAGGCTCTATTTGTTGATGATATTATCTATTTTTAGAATTTTAAAAGATTAAATCTCATTAATTTAATGAAGACTATTTTTTTGATATGTTTAAAAAAATTTAATGAATTTTCCAAATTTGAAATTTCTACATATTGCATATATTCAAAAAATTGGTAAAGTTTTTTTTGGAAGGCTTGTAAAAATTTCTAGTGAAAATTTTTATGTTAGTCATAATGGTCTAAAAATTGGGTCATGATAAAAATGTTTAAAGTTATTTGATTGATACAAGGATTTAACACTTTTAAGAAATCAATTTCCTTCATTTTGTTTGTTTTAACTTAAATTACCTATGAAATATTATTAAAATGAATATATACCCTTTAAAATTGTAAAATAAAAGCTAGGAAATATCAATAAATTTTAATGGTCTTTAATTATATTTTTTAAATTATACTCATAATTTCAATCATAATTTTTTTAACTTCATAATTTCTTAATTTTTGATTTACTATAAAACGGTAATGAAACTAACTTATATAAAAAACTAAGATGTCATTATATAAATATATATCTTAAATTATCTTAATGTAATTAAACTAGAACATAGTGTAAATGAAGAAAAATTATCAAGTAAATAATAAAGAAATATATTTTTTATTTTTATAATTAAATATTAAAATAATAAATAAAATATTATAATATTTATACCATAAAATATAATTCTATTTATAATTAAATTTATTATAATTATATTTATGATATAATATTTAATATTTATTTTATAATTAATAAATTATATTTACTATGACTTTCAAACTCATGCTAAAAATTAAAAATTATAATGACTATTAGTTAAATTGAGAGGTCATTTGATTAACAGAAATAGTATGAAAAGTGTAACTTTTCAAGAAATAGGAAATCTTTGAGTTGTTTAATTGGTTATATCCATTTATTTTGATAAAAAATATTTTTCATAAAATATAATTATATAATATTATAATAAAAAATATTTTATTTATTTAATATTAAATATGAAAGTTTAAGAAAAATAATTTTTTTAAAAGAAGAATTTGATTTTCTCTATTATTATAACTTTAAGAATCATTTTTTAATCACAAATATAAATGACATATTATTCATTTATATATATATATATATATATATATATATACACACACACTTATATAATATTTTCATATAGAAAATGAGCTCTAATGAAATAAATGAAGCTTAACTATCAAAATAGAAGAAATAGAATTTTGTAAGAAGTTTTAATTTTCCCAAGTTATGGTAAATTTTGGTAAGAAAAATTTGCTATGTCAATTACATATAGAAATACAAAATTATCTCTACTTAATTTAGCTAATGGCTACTTTAAACTCACCATTTGAACACTTTAGAAATATAATTTATTAATTGTAAAATATAAATATAATTACAATAAGTTGATTATAATAAATATAATTATTAATTATATAAATTATAATTATTTTATTAATTATATAATAAATAAAATTATTATCATATAAAATTACATAAAATAAATATTAAATATTATATTACAAATATAAATTGTGAATATAATCATAAATATAATTATAAATTTAATTCTATATAAAATTACATTTATTATACATAGCTATTATATTATTTTATATTTATTATCTTTATTATTTATTATTTTAATATTCAAATTTAAAAAAAATTGTATTTCTTATCTATTTTATATGAATTTAGTACAGCTAATTAATTAACTAATTTTTTTATATAAATTATATTCCATTTTATTATATTAAGAAAATTTTATATATATAATGAAATCTAATTTTTTTATGTTAATATATTTCACTTTTTAAACAAAATTAAAAAATTATAAATTTAGGAAATTTATAATGAAAAAGGTATATAAAAATTATAATTTAAAAATGGATATCCAAAAATAATTATTTTTTATGTTTATTTTTCTATATTTTAACTTTGTAAATTATATTAGCTATTTTAATAATACGTTTTAGGAAGTTCTAACCTAAATAAAATATAAAAAATTATTTTTTAAAAGCTTTCAATTTTTAGTATTAACTAAATAACTTTTAACAGTTTGCAATAAGTCTACTACGAAACTTACTTTTCAAGAAATTTAACTTCTTATAATAATTTTTATGTGAATCAAACGACTCTTGAGTAGAGATAATATTATATTTTTATGTATAAATGATGTAGGAAGTTCATACTAAGCAAAGTGTGAGTTCATGATTTATAGGAAGTAAAACTATCTAAAAAGTTCTATTTTCATCGCTTTAACAATTAATGATTAACTAAACAATTAAATAATTTTTTTACTTCTTCAAAAGTTACATTTTTTCATGATACTTTTATTAATTAAATGCCTCCCAGTATTATCTCCTTTCATATTTTGTTACTTTATTATTTTCATTAAGATTTTGCCCTTATTTGGCAAATGGCTATTCAAGTGGTTTTTGGCTAATTTGCTAAATTAGCTATTTATACTATTTGATAATTAATTAATTTGATCAATTAATTACTTTTAACTCAACTGATTTCAAACATTAAGGGGAGAGTATTTTGAAATAGTCGTTTCAGAAATAGTCCATAAAATAATTATATTATTTGTAATTAATTTTTATATTTTCAACTTCATCCTTCCTATAATAAATTATAATATTATTTTTATATGAAAATTAAATAATTATGATTATTAATTTTATAAAAAATTTAATAACTATAAAAATTATATTAATTTAATTTTAAAAAAATATTTAATATATAATAATAATTTGTAATGATATATTATTTATAAGAAAATTTTAGTCTACTAAATTTTATATAGAATCTAAAATATTAAAATAAAAAAATACTTAAATAATTTATAAAATATACTCATACTCTTATATATCATTTTATATACAAATAACTAATCTTAAATAGTTAATTTTATTAAAAATTCTTATTCAAATAACTAATATAATTAATTGATCAAATTAGTTAATATAATCTGTTATTAACTAATAGTTAATTATATTAACTAGTTACTAATGTAATTAGCTAATTATCAAATAAAGTATTTGTTTATTTTATTTTTCTAAATGATATTTTTGGTAGAAGTATCCCATATATATATATATATATAACTTTCTCTTTAAAAAAATTATTTTTCACTAAACTTATTATATTTAATATTAAATATGTAAATTATTTTTAATCATTTTAATAATTAATAACTATATTCTTATTAAAGATTTTTCTCCTCAAAGAAAAAAAACCTAAAGGCCACATCTTTAATCTCATTGCAGAATATTGCTTGCTTGTGTTTAATAAAATTTGAAGGTTTCTACCCAAAAAAGAAAATAAATGTTTTGTGCGAGAAGAATTTGTTATGAAAATTAAATTATTTTGGTGAGTTCTTCCAGAACTTTGAGTAAAAACTCAAGGTATGGATATCGATACCTGATAACTAATGGGTGAGTTGACATGTGACCAAATGCAATTGGATAGGACTTTTTGTCTTCTAATTTTCATTGAAACCTCATTTTTGTAAAAGGTTGAAATTACAAGTAATGCCCACGCCTTTTGATTATGTTTGATAGGAATTGCATGAAGCCCGAATCTCATATTTTTAACCCAAATAACTTTACTTGTAAATTTGCAACTCCTAACGATAAGTACTAATGACTAAAAATAAATTTTAACGACAAATTAAAAATTCAATAAACAAATATACCCCTCATCTAATATTATATTTTAGATAAAACTTAAGTGATACTTAATATTTATTTTTCAACTGGTTATTATATTATTTTAAATCATCCACAAATTTTAAATTACACCAAAAAATATTACTCTTTTTATAGTATTTAATTTTTTAGATTTATAAAATTAAAATTTAAGTAGTATTTAATTTTTTTTATTTCTCAACATAAAATCAAAAAATTAACTCCCTTTTCTCCCCCCCTTTTTTACGTCTATTGTATTTTTACACTTTTTTTTTTATCAAATATGATATTACTTCTTGTTCAGAATTGTAACAGTAAATAATAAATTTCTTTCAATAATGACATATCAAAAAATTGAATTTAGATCTATCTATTGAGCTTAAAACATCTTGTAACTTAATATGTTTTCACAAAACTAACTAATTATTAGTCGCTTCTCCTATGATAGATACAGAAAAATTTTCCTCTTTCTTCTCACTCGAAGAAATATCATTTGGTGCAAATGATAATTAACCATTTTTTTTTTGTTTACGTGGCTCACTTTTCTTCTCACCATACACCTTTATACAATGACATCAGAACTCCAAACCTTTAGTTTTCATCAAGTCATTTTTTTGAGGCAAACCTAAATGGAAGAGTAAGGGAGTATATGCACCGTGCTCTTGCCATTCCTTAATATATTTATATTGATATAGGCTTTTTTTATTATCAAATCTTAATTTTATTTATAGTAAAATTTGATAATGATTTCATTGTATTTTGCCAATTATCACTTATCTCTTGTTTCAACCATAAATTAATAACTTATGCTTATTCGATGTCAAAATATGTTAACATATTTTAAAAAATTATTAACTACCACTTAAAAAATTTTTAAAAATAAATATTTTTACAAATATATATTAATTTGCTTTCCAAATGATGTTCATAAAACAATCAAATTTGAATAACAACTTCAAGAATAGTTAAATTAAATATCTAATTCAAAATTTATTTTTCCTAAGATTCTATTGAAAGTTTATTAAAAAAATATTTCAAATAAATACTTCTACTTGGTATTAGGGGTCATTTGATTTATATAGGGAACAATTTCTAGCAAAAAGTTCAATTTAATGGAAAGTAAATTTTTTTATGTACCTTTTAGAAAGTGCTCAAATTTATTTTGTTGATTATAAAAATTAAAAATTTCTTTAGGAATTTTTTTATCTAGGGGAGAGATATGTAAGCAATTTTTTTTATTTCATGGGTAGTGGTATTTTTTGGAAAGTTCTATTTTATCCATTTTGTCAATCCATCAAATAATTCACTTATCTCTTACTTCTCAAAAGGTTTCATTGCACTTATATAATTCTCTACCAATCAAATAATATGCAAATTCATTTTAATGATATATCAAAAAAGTTATATACTTTTACATTTTAATCATTCTATAGCTAATTTAATCTATTTTTTATTATTTAACTTAATGATATATGTTATTATTGGAGGTAAATTTCTTATTAGTAAATTTTTTATTAATAATAATAATAATAATTATGTTAGTATCTAAGAGTCCACTGATATATGCTATGCCATCCTGATAGGTGCTAGTTATAAGTGGTAAAAAAAATTAGTAATTATTTATCTTATTTTTACAATTTTTAATATGAATTTTATTTATGAACTTTTATTCTTTGCTGCATATAAGGGTCTGTTTAGTCTATCATATAAGAAATAAATAGTAGTATAAGTAAATACTATCATATTTCATCCAATGTTTAAACATTGTGCAAGATAGTGTAATATAATTCGGTCAATTTCTTATATATGGTTGCCATAGAATAAATTAATCATCTATCTTTAAACTTGTTGTAATATGAGAGGATTAAAATAAAATTTATCATTCATAATTAGCCTTGACTTATTTTTATATCATTTTACCCTACTAATAATTATTATTTAGCTTAATTTAACATTAAAAATATTAATAATTTAATCCTAACTTATTTTGATTTGTCATTTTTAATTTAGTCTTAACCTATTTTAGTATTAAAAAAATAATATTTATTGTTTACATATAAAATAGGTAAAATATAATAAATGTATAAATTATTATTAAATTAAAATGATTATAATATATTAAAAATTTATAACTATTAAATACTACAAAATATTCATGACAGAAACTAATTTTAAAATAAGGTTTGTTTTTTCTAAGCAAAATTTTTAATATATGATGTAATATGTATGTATGTATCAAATAACAAGTGCATGATAATATAAATTCATATTATTAAATTATTTATACAGTTATTTATCAAATACTTGATAATATTGTATCTTATTCTTTTATTTTCCTATGATATATTATCATATTTGCTTATTATATTTTATTCTATACCATCATACATTCTAAGGTATAAAATATCATGAGAAATTCTATATATTAAATATGAAGATTATATTATAAAATTTATGTCAAGATTTGATTTTATATAATTATCACATTATTAGACCTTAATTAATGTATCAAACAAAGCCCTAATGCATGCAAAGTTCAAATGAGGTTAATGTTTTGCAATTAGATATACAAAATATTTTTAATTTTATTTCTAAAGGAACAACTAAATTAATGAAGCATACGGTTTAAGGAAAAAGGCCGAACCCGATTATCTACATAGGTATCCGAAGCCACTAAGCTCAATCCAATAACCTTGGGTCAAATATTTATTCGTTAATTATTTAGAGGTGGAAAATAGAAATTTCAAACACCTACTTTTATTAAGCTATCAATTTTGTGGGACCATAATTTAACAAAACAAAGGATGACAATTTCTTAAGGCATGAATATCTGTCTTTTTATTTAAGGTATCATAATTATGGCCTTTTTAATAATAATAAAAATGGTTAATTAATTGCCTATATATATAAAAATTTAAAATCAAAATTTAAAAGAATAAAACCTTATAAAAGTCAAACATCAACTTAAATCAAAAGCCGTCAGCTAACATTAACTCCGATTCTGGTATTTAATCATTTTGGCATAGCCTAATGGAGCCACAAAAGGTGGCTAGCCTGTTTCTTTTTTTAGTCATCCGATATCCGGATACTATATTGGATATCGATTAATTCGGATTCAAGTCGGATAGGACCATATTGAGCAGCAAAGGACTCAAACTTGAGATCTCTGATTAAGTTAGAATAATCTTGTGTCAGTTGATTTACGCACTCGTCGGTAGCTAGCCTGTTTCTGTTAAATCTTTTTTCATACTTGCAGGAAACGTAACAAAATTGTTATTGTTTTTATTTTAGAAGAAAGGGCAAGAGTCATTGAATGACTGATACATTCTTGGGTAAAAAATTCTTGATGCATCTCGAAGCGTAACAGGATCACAAACATTTTGAAGAGACATGAAATTATGAAGACCCACCAGTAAAGTTACAGTATGTGAAATAAACAATATGTCACATTATTACATTCTTTATAAAGCATGGGTAAATTCGATATTTCGAGACAAATGAAAAAACGTTTTACCATGCTCAGTCAAAAATGCATAAAGATAATTTCCTAAACAATCATTATTTAAGAAATCAACAACTCCCTTAAATCGCCACCGACCTTAAGCTAGCTAGTCGTGCAATAATATACAATGCTTACTTGAGATTGAATTTAAGTTGCATCCATGTTTTTACGTACAGATGTTAAGTGCCTTGCTATTTCAAAATATCACCACGTACTCTACAATTTTATGATATTTTGATCTCATATGTTGTAAATAAGTAACCAATACAACAAATTATTGGGTCAAATTAGGAGTGTCAAATTGACTGTGGTTCACGAATTTGAATGGAATATTATAATTGCAAATTTATACATACTGATATGTGCCAGTTAAAATTCAGATGAATTGATTCATAAATTAATTTTACACTCATAATTTGTGAATTTATAAATTCAATCACAGACTCAAGTTGAATATCCGAAATTTGATTAAGCTTAAATGAATTAATTTGTTCAGATTGGTTCGGACTGGATTGGTCCTCTTGATATTCTTAGATAGGATTTATCTACAATTATCTATTTTTTAAAATTTCAATTTTACTATTGATGTTATAAAAAAAAGTTAATTAATATTATAAGTTTTTTACTCTTAATTTTTTATTGAAATTTTAATTTTATTTATTAAATTTTATTCAGAATTTATTTGTCGTTTAAATTTAAAAAGAAAATATAATAATTTCCTTTGTAATACAGGAAATTCCAAATAAGTTTCAGGAAATTGATAGATAGAGTGATGTGATAAAATATAAGTTATTGAATGAAATTAATAAAAATTTTAATAATCACTTAACATCCTTATTCAGCGAACTATATTTTACATACCACCACAAGTATCAAATTATTAACAAGAACTTAGTAATTACCTCATAATACAAAGATAAAATGTTAATACAGTAACTTTCATTGTAATTAAATAATATATTATTCAATATATTAAAAATAATTTTATAAAAATAGCCCATAACGCATTAAACTTTAATTTCATTTTATAATAGACCGTAACGCAATAAAATTTAATTCCATTTTATGCAAGAAAGGTTGGAGTTGTTATATCATGAAAACGAGAAATACAGCAGATGAGCATCAGGATTCAGACGGGTTGGTTAGATAGCGTCTTGGAATAAAAATCCAATCCAATTTTTTAACATTTTATGGTGACGCTGATTGACGCAAATGCTCAGCCCATGCCTCTTAATTAATATCTATGTACGCATACATCTGTTTCAAGTGGCCATCCAACGACAAAATGCATCTCAAAAATGGTCATCTCACTTTTTTTTCATTTTTTTGGGTAATAAATGGTCGTCCCACTTTCCTTGCGCAATTGGATACCCTCCTCCCCTCCACACCGTACCCAAAAAGGAGTTCTTATCATCTTTTTATTTAAATATTAATTTTTTTATAATTACATAATATGATTGAAATAGATTTAATATTATTTAAAATAAAAATATCGAGTTAAATTAAATGATATAATATTCATGTGTACTATAACAAAAAAATATATAAGCAAATATACAAATAACAATAATATAGATGCAGAGGATAATACTATCCTCATTTTTTGTATTTACACTTGTTTCTTATCTTCCCGCCTCTCACGCATTAGAAGATCGCAATTTTATGAATTTTGTTATTTATGAACAGGGAATATATGATATGCCAAAAAAATAGCTGTCAAATATCGATTTAGATGACACTTTAATAATACAAGGACATCTCATGCTATTATAAAAGTTTTATTTTTTAATATTATATTTAAAATTTAAAATTAAAATTATATATATTAAATAAATTATCATCTCTTTCATTTTAAAAAAAAATTTCGCCAATGTACACTCATTATATATATTAAATATATATATATATGGCATTAAATTGGCGGTAGAGACTTCACGTCATGGATACTTGCCTAGCCCAGGACGTTTAAGTCCGCACATTCATAATGAAAATTGTGTGGAATTAGCTGGTATTTTTTCTTTCAAGTATTTATTATTTTAAGATACTGACAAATCAAATCCATCCTGATTTTAATTCCATCAACAGTAAAAAAAAAAAGGAGAAAAATCTATATCCGAACTTGTCATCATCTTAGCAACTTGATCCTCTCGTGATGGGAAAGATAGATCCATCAGGGCCAAATATATTTTTCTTTTTTCATTTTAATAGGGGTATATATATATATATATATATATATATATATATATATATATATATATATATAATTTTAGAATGAAAATATAAAAAATATTTTAAAAATATTGAATGTTTCTTATATTGAAAGTTCTCGGTGTATTTTGACCTTCTTTGTATTTAAGCAAAATTATACAAATGTCTTTTTTAATTAAAAATAAATTTTAAAGGGTAAAAAAATTCCATTTATAAAATTTGAATTTTTAATTCAAATAGGGTTTTAATTAATTCAGTCTGATATGGGATGTGGCAGATCCAGAAACAGTGTCCTAACACATGCACATGCACATGCACATGCGCATGCACAGACAAATCAACAATGGAATGACAGGCTAGGAAGCTTGTAGAATGACCGATGAAATTAAAGAAGTTTAAGGCTTAACGCCGCAGCGCTAAAACTTTTTCTAAGCCTAATCACGCGCGCGCGCGCGCGAGAGTGAGAACGTTTTACTACTTCTCGAATCTCCATTTTTAAGTAAAAAATATACGAGCAACGGAAAAAAAAAGACTTAGATTAACCTTTCCTTTCTTATAATTTATAATTTTTTTAATTTAGATCTTAGAGTTTAATTTCATTTGTAATTAATTTCCTTTCATAATTAGTTTAGAGATTTTCATCTATAATTGTTCAATATGATAAATGTGTTGGAAGAATGGATCCCATAATTGCCAATTATAAGATCACATTCACCATATTATATAGCATATGATTTTATGTAAAATAATTAATCAAGCAATAATTATAATAAAAAATTATATCTAAATGTTAATATGATTGTTTAGATGATAATGTTAGAAGGAAGAGGAATATCTTAAGAGAAAATTCAGATTACTTGATTCAAAATTCTGTGTATATGAGAGGATATATATAGTCACCTAAGTAACTTTTTAACAATTGTTAAAAATTCTTTAATAAACTAAATACATGAACTTAAATATGTATAAATTGTATATACCTAGATGTACACACATTTTTATATGCATGTACTTTAATATTTGATGTACATGCTTAAACCTAATTCATAAAAATCTAATAGACACATGAGCCAAGACATCTAAAAATTACAAAATTATTATTTCTAAAGATAAATCTAATATATTTGCTAATTATGGATTGTTCTTCTATCTTAGATTTATCAACTCCTTTGAATATGAAAAGATAAAGAAATGATTGTAACGAATTAGAAGGGAGTTGCCCAACTCCCATTCCCAACACATTATAAGTCTTATATTTCAATAAGTTAACTACAAGTATATATAGGGTAAGACTTGGAACTTCTCCTTAATGATTAAACTGGATCAACTTGTCCATCATAGAAATTCCAGAAAAAAAAGTTCATAAAATAAAATATTTACACAAATCTATGTTTCAAAATAGGGCCCAATCATAATATGATTACCAACTTGATCCTAACCAAAATGCTTTACATTATTGTGCCACTACTATAGAATTGTTGATAAAGGTTGGGCATTTAGGAGATTGCACGTCAAAAAATAACCCACCTATAATCAAGTGTTGTAGTATATGTAGTTTCAACATTGGTTAGTAAATTATCATAGAATAGAGTAACCATGTTAGTTTTTACTTTGTGAAAATTGATGCCTTTTATGTTTATAATATTTTCAAAAATAACATAAAATATCATTTACATTTTAAAAACCAATGTCCAATAACTATCATACCATATTAATTTTTTAAATGACTGATATCATATATCTACCCACCCTACCTAGCTAAACTCATACCTAGTTCCTTAGTTCTTCCCATGCTTGGGCTTTTAGTTTCTTGTTCTTTCATCCTAAACCCTAATCTTATCCTTATGTTTCTCACTCTTTTTTCCCTTTTATTTCCTTTGTATTCTTAACTAGATTCAAAAAGCTAATATTTTCTATTACTTTATAGAATCCTAATTTAGAAAACTTTAAAGAATAAATTGAATAATAAAAGTTTGTATATAGTACCACAATAAAAAATAGGTGCTTTAATAAATCTGCCTTGATATCTATTGCTTAATATTTAAGGTTTGCATAACCTAAAAATGCCTTTTGAATATAATACTTACAAATATAATGAGTATTCATGAAAAATTAGTATATTACACATTTTTATATGAATAAATAATAGATAATATTGAAGACCACAAAAGAAAATGAATAAGATAAAATTTCCCACCTATGTAAAATGATAAAAGCTGCATCAAAATAATAGACAATAAAATAAGATCAATTAGAAACTAGAAATTAAATTACAAGAATAAATATAAAACAAAAAAATCCTCATATTTATATTATGTGATTTTATAGTGAGTGCTAAATCTCGCATATTTATTTACAAGTTAACTAAGTTTCAATCCTGCAAACTAATTAGTCCTTAACAAACATAAAGTCGAAAAGAATCATTTTAAGGTTAGAAGAAGAGCATACCTCATTAGATAAAGATTCATTTCAAGGTTGGAAGAAGTTTGGGATGAAATTTACAGATAATATTGTGTCTCACTCCCTTTATTTTTTTGCTCATGCCATGATTTATCCTTTTCATTTTCAATTCATGCTAGTGGTATTATATTACATGTCGGTTAGTACACAACAATTAACACCTAAAAATTATATTACACATTGATTTTGAACACTCACCATTGTCTTTAATATAGTTAAACATTAGTTATAGAAAAAAATTGATGTCATAATTGATAAATAATTAAAAAAAAACTTTTTTTAATTATAGAATTAAACAAAATAGCAAGAAATTGAATGTAAATGAATAAAAAATGAGAATGGAGATATTACAAACATATATTCTTCCATTTTATTTATTTCTATACATAAACATACATATAACAAAAAAATTGTTATTTACAATGAACAATAAACATAGATATCAACCTTACAAAAATTAAAAGGAAAAGTGGTTTTCCCTTGCTTGTAATTCTTTCAAATTGCTTGATGGCATCTGAAGTGTTTAATTATGTCCATTTTGTATATATTAACTTTAAGGTGCTTAATTACTTTTTTTGCTATAAACCCTTCAAGGCTTTTATGTTTCAATGTGAAAATCAGCATACTTCTTGCTCTACGTGTATTAAAGTTTGACACAACATATAGAGGAAGCAACATGTTAATTTCCACATTGAAACAAAGGAAGCATCATAGGCTTATAGAAAATGGAGAAATGAAGCACCTTAATGTCAATGGAAGGATTACATGACATCGATATTGCATAATTAGAAATTCTTTGAATCTTATAATCATGGCAATCATATCAAACAATGAATATGCTCATGACCATTTATTTAGGTGCAAAAGGTAACTATGATTTAATGTGATGCCCATAACTATAAGAGATAGCTTCTAAAATTTAGATAAAGGAAGTAAATTATAGTATTAACATTGAAAAGTAACTAAAATATCCAAAAATTCCTTTAATTAAAGGATTTACGTTTACATTTTAACAATGAACACAAGAATTTTACAAAGAATTTTCAAAGATTCTTCTCCAAGGTCCTTGCAAATGATTTGTAAAATTCCAATGTCTATGTTTAAAATATGGATATATTTCTTGCATGGAACTTAGATTGATTCTAGAAACTTTTAAAAGGACTAGTTTTTGCATCCATTAATAGAAAAGGATTTTAAGATGAAGAGTGCGAATCGTAATATTAACATAACCTAGGTTATTAGGAAAATCTAGGAATCTTTTAAGATTTCTTTCAAGGTGTGGATAAAAGTCCTTGTTAAAAAACTTTAAAAATTTTCTAGACCTTCCAAATGGCTATGGTAATGCCAAATAATAAGATCTACATCCCCTAAGAGATCTATCTTAAAAGATGACAAATTTGTTGTCAGGGAACCCTATTTATAAGATGATAAAAAATAACTAAATGCCAATTATTAATTTAAAACTAACATCTTAAGTTTATGACATAGGATGTCAATTAAATACAAAATTGATGCTGAAACTATTAAATGAATAGTCATGACGATTGAGATGGACTCACATAATGATCACCACAAGGAATCAACATTGTAAAATCTTGAACTATAGAATTGAAATTGACTTACACAACTATCACCACAAAAACCTAATGTTTTAAGTTATTCATTAATTGTAGTTAATAAAGTTATATTCAATTTCATTTATTCAGATTTCTTCGATTTCATTCATTCAAATATCTATATAAATTCATTATTTAGACTTTTTTAGTTTCTTTTATTTAAACTTCTTCATAAATTCATTCATTTATATGTGTTCAATTTTACTCATTTAATCTTCATCATAAATGACATTCAATTATATGTTCTCAAATTATGAGAAAATGCCATCATATTAAATGTCAGATAATTTCAAAAATTGACATTTTTATTTTTGTGATTTCCTCAGCTAATGCCTTTTAATTATTATAGATTTTTATTACATAAATAACCAATATGAAAAGAAATTTATTTTTAAACTAAATTAACATAGAAAGTTATATTTGTTTCGATATCTCTTTTCTTTGTTAATCTATGTAATCTAAATGACTACTATAGAATTTTAAATAAAAACAATGTATATATGAAGAAAGATAAACAATTATGCAAATTTTAAGTAAAAATAACATACAAATGAAAGTACAAATTGATGAGTAAAAAAAAATATTTCTACAAATTTATACAAAATAACTACACTAAATTATTAAAAAAATACATGTATAGAAAATAACTACACAAGAACAATGGGAAAAATAACTATTTATTAAAATTTTCATCCTCAATGCAAACTCCGATGTTATTGCTAAAATTTCTCTACTTTGTACATTCAATAGGAAATGAAAAAGTATTCAACAGGAGAAATGGGTGGAAATAGAATGAGAGATCAATCACAATTGTAATTCATTAGCTCTTCCATTCCACTTTCACTCCATGAGTAATAAAAGAGTATACTATAAGAGAGAAATAAAGGTTAAGGTTATTTCATTGTACACTCACTTGCTGAAAATGGAGTAAGAGATTAATAGTAACATTATATACCAAACTTATTATACTTGAAAGCATATTAGAGAAATGTTAGAAGAGTTCATATGGAAAAATAGAATTTGAATGAAGCTATAAAGGACAAAAATAGGCATTAGTTATTAAATAAAATTGATGTCTTATAATTTTGTAGTTTCTAACATAACTCTTTAAATACCTTTTAGATAATAACTATTAATAGGGACTGATATCTTATGCTTCTATAGTTTCCAACCAGACTTTTGAAATGCCTTTTAAATGATGGTTTAATCTACAATCGATGTTGAAAAGTTTTTGCATATGTTATATATGTTAATTATTTTCTTAAATATCGTCTTAAGTTTTTGTAAAATTTTAAAAATGCTATTATATGAAAATAAACGTTAGTGTTTTTATTAATTAATATCTATTAATAATTTTGTAGTAGTGTGCATTCATTAATCTAAGCCTATAAATTATCATTGATTATGCTAATCCACAAAGTAATTCTAATAGTCTCTTACTTAGACACTGTAATTAGAAAAACAAAACCTTGGATTACAATAATAAGGAATGCCAAGTAACAATCATGACTCTATTACAACTATGAGTCTAAAATGAGACCATAAGGATCATTACATCTAATAGGGATACTAATGCCACATGTATCAAGACTTACACCTTAATGACAGAAACACAAAGTGAATATGGAGTAACTAAGATATACGTAAGTGGTAAATGTGATGAAATATATATCTCAACTTTATAGTCCAAGTATTTGCCTAAGATGTGAAATGAAATTCAATAATCTTAGCACAAAAAATAAGACAAGGTCTAAATATTTCTAGATGTCAAACCATAACATGCATTTTTAACAAATATGATAACATTAGCATAATAAACCATATACATGTGTAACATGTATCACATATGTATACTCTTACTAATCCAATACATTATAAGCTAATCCAAGCCTATATATTTATAAAGTAATGGTTTACACATACATACTCAAAATACATGTAAATACCTGAAGTATTTATACTGTGGCTATACTTAATATGTGGCCACCTATAATACATTTAACATATTGTATAATTAGATTATAATACTCCTGCTAACACAACATATCATAAGGCTATATTATCCTATTTAAGTTGATTGTACTCTAAATGGTAAAAGTAGTGTGATCACATAGCCATCAATCACCATAACTATAAAATTTTATTACTTTTCTCTCCAATTATAATTAAGAGAAATAGATAATAGCAGTACTATAACATAAACATGTGATCATAGTCTCTTAAAGCAAAATGCGAGACCTATTTAAAATTATTACCCCTACAAAAATACAAAATTAAACTCTACTATTCTAAATTCTAACATCACAAAAATATTTAATTAATTTATTCCAATTAAGGTACACTATAAATTTTTATTTGATATTATTCATAAAATAATACCTTATCCTATTATCATTATAAAATTGTGATTCTACTTCAATAATAAGACAAATTGACATGTATGTAAAAGTGGTGACATTTTTGAAATTATAAAGATAAATAAGACGATGACTGGGAAAAAAACTAACATCTCTAGTTATATGGTGGCACTATTAAAATTTACAAAGGAACTTAAGATGATTGTTAAATTAAAAACTAATGCCTTTTCTTATGTTCAACAAGCATAAATGCAAAATAACTTATTGACATGAGGTGTTTAAGGATTACACATTGAAAAATGATCAACATTTAATTGACTATCATAGTAGTATGGTTTTCTCGATTTGTAAATTATTGTAAAAGAGAACAATAACGTTAGTTTTTATTTTGTGAAAATCGACATTATTCATATTTCGATTGTTGAACATTTATAACACTCTCTATATTTGGTTCCTTCTTCAAGAACATTGTCCTTCTATCTATTGAGTAGCCTTTTGCATTATTGATAGGTGCAAACTATGTTGTAAAACTATACTCATAATCACACCTATAATACAGTCTATCCTTATTTTCTTTTAGATTTGGAAATCTTGATAGGTGTAAACTTGCCCTCATTTCCATTTTTTTTTAAAATTTAATCCCTCATTTGTAACATTATTGGAAGATATCTTAACCTAAAATTTGTAAACAAGAAATGGAAAAATATTATCATATGGAAGAAAATTGCATAAACCCAAAAACAATGATAGCATAAATAGATTAACATGCAAAAACCCATAAAAATATAATTTTGTAATTTTTCAAAAAAAAGAGAATAAAGTGTAAAGATAAAGGAAGATATTTTGTAAAGCTAAGGGTTAAAAATATCTTATCTTATTTAAAATAGAAGAAATTTTTGTAGAAAATAGCTTGCAAAACATTTCAAAACTTTGAAAATAGTAAAGTTAGAGTTTGTAATGTTGGATTTCATTTTTAACAAGTTTAAAAAAGTATTTTTTTGATTTTTTAGGTCAAAATAACACTAAATACGCTAACGAGACGGTCCTAGACACCGTTAGTTCAAAATTTTTTTAAGTAAAGTGCATTTCAAAGTTTTAAAGGAGTTAGCATTTCAAACTAGAGGGCAAGCTTATGTAATTAAAGCAAAGTACAATGGAGGATGGTGTATTTTACTATTTGATTTATAGCATCAATTGTTTATACAATGACTAACATTATTTTATTTGTTGGTAAGATGACATTATTGTACTTTACATGTTACTTTTTTTTTTTAACAAATAACTAACATCTATACATAATATATTGGTACAAGTTAAAAATAAAAAGAGTAAAGTAATGACATTATTTGCAAGTTTCATCTTTGAACTTTTCTAACCCTAAAATAATTCTTTCTTTAATAGGATATGCTCTCTATCTAATTCAAAGATAATTTTCTTCAATTTTATTTAATTTTGCATTTTTTCTTACTAACTTTTCTTGCTAGAATAGATCTTTGTTGGCCCATCACTAAATTTGTGGGGTTGAGTATTCACTAAAAAAATTCATGATTCAAAAGTAAGAATTTATTTAATTTTTTTATTACATTTAATTCTTAGTTTTATAATCTATCATATTTTATTACCTTTTATTTTCATGTAACTTTTATATGTTTGTATACATAAAAAATTTAATTTCATTCATATTTTTTGATATTTGGTCATATTGTCTACCATTTATTTACCATTATTTTCTTAAAATTTAATGAATGCTAATCAAATTTACAAGGATTGGATTTAACCATATTTTTTAAGGAAGTGCTAACCTCACATATTAAGCAAAGGTAATCAATGATTAGGGCATTCAATATAATCTCTCATAATTTTTAAACTTTTTTTACAAGATTTGTTATTTAAAATGGCTATCAATGGGATTCTGTAGTTTCATATAAGTTATTGTGTTATATTTTTATCTATGATATTTTGGAATATAGAATACATGAGGAATATGGAAGATCTGAGAAAGAGGAATTAGTAGAGGAGGTTAAGGTTAGGAAAAATATTGGGGTGGAGGAAGTGTAGTAGGGTTGGTGGAGGTAAAATACACCATGTCAGTTATTAATATAAACTAAAGTGTTTTATCTAAATTAAACATCAGTTATTTTTAAAAAAACTAACATTGAATTGTACTTTACACATCTTTGGCAAAAGATATGTTGTTAATTTTCATATATCATGATTGATATTGTTGTAATTTTTTACTATCATTTTGCAATTGAGGTGAAATCTAATTTACAATAATGCTCAATTAAATGTTAATTGTAAACTAATGTTTAATCTTCTAAACACTTGATGTTAATAAACTATTTTATAGTAATGTATCATTGTCACTTATTCATAATGGATTATTAATTGATAGTTAAAACACAATCATGAGTTAGTACACTATCCTATTAAGGTAACTATGAATGTTTATTCAATATTAACTAAAAAATAATACATTTTACTGTCACTATATATCCATAATAACTTTTTTCAATTGACAGTTTCAACACAACAGAACTTTTTCATTTTAATTAGGAACCTAATTCCTCATTCCATAATGACTGAAGTATACATATGAGCATAAACATAGATATAAAATACTTAAGTACATAATATATTATTAATAGCAAAAGTACATAGGACCAATCAAGCTTTTAAATTTTCATATTATAATGAAAACACAATATTTATATTAGTCCTTACCCTTATTAAAACAAAAGAAAAAGAAGACAAAAAGGAAAGAAACAAGCATTTGTTTTGTATAAAAGAATCATATTTTATAAAAGGGGTATCATTTTAAAAGATTTTTATTTTCCTTATTTTAAAGATTTTATAACTATAGTTTATCATGATTGTCTTTACAATAGGTGATTATACAATCGATTAAATTGCAAATATTAGACCATTACACAAAATATTGATCAAGTTTTATAAAATATTTAATTAGCACAAAACTTGAATATAAGTTAATGTATAAACATTAACTATGCCAAAATGAAAGGTATAAAATTAATTAATTTTTATTTCATGGAACTTGATCAAAACAATAATTTAAAATTTTAATATTAAATAACTTCTCAAATAACTCTCTAAGAATAATAATTATCATACACAAACTTTCCCTATAATTGGTCCTATAATAGGCTAATACACAATCATAGGAAAATGTTCAATGATAAATAAAAATAATTTATAATAACCTAAAATAATTTTTTGAGACTTCTAGTGTGATGCTTAAAAATAATATTTAAATTCTTCAAAATTTTAAGTCCCAAAGCATTTGTTCTAATTATCACTATTATTAAAAATTTTCTTATTATTTTACTATTAAAGGTTTGTTTGTTTTATTATGCAACAAAGATCTAGAAATCTTGATTTCTTTTTTTTTTTAAGAATGTTACAACTATATTTACATAGTTAATGTATTGATTTAAAAATTTATTTACACAATTCTTATGGTGTTTCTCTTATAAATTTTAGAGTATTTGATAATAATAGATATGAAAAATATTAAAAAATCTGAGTATGTTTTAATAAACTATTTTCTTATGATTTATGAAATATTGAAATAATCACTTGTGAGCTCTAGTTTATTAAATTAGCAAGGGATTAATGGGAAAATAAGAACAATAAGATTAGTAGTGGTTAGTTAAGATTGATTTTTAAATTGAGATTACCATACTCCCAACCTTACAATAACCTTTATCTCATTTTTCCTTTTTGACTTAATTAAGATGAATGGTTAAGATTCATTTTGCGAGTGGCTAGATTGTGCTAGAAACATTGGATAAATCCCACTAGCTATATTTTTCTTCTTTTTCTCTCTTTTCTCTTCGACCTTCATCCCACTTCATTTTTTTCCTCTCTTTTTCATCTTCCTCTTGGTAGCTTTCTACCTTTCTTTTTCTCCATAGCTAACATCCCCTATCTCTTATGCTACTGTTGTAGGCACTACTTTTCTCATTCTCTGGTCAATAGTTGCACATTGGCAACATAAAGAGATCATAGATCATAGTCAGGAACAACAACAAGGTAAAAGTGTTTTGCCTCCATTTTTGCTAGCATTTTGGCATGATTTTGTCATCATTAAGCTTAGCTAATCACATTGGATATGGATGATTCCATCTATAACATTAAACTTTAACATTTTTTATGTTTTAAGTTTGATCTAGAAAACTAGATTTGTATAAATTCCAAAATATTTGGTTCTAGCTACAAAAATATTAAAGAATAAATGTCTAGTTCTTTAAAGTGATAAGATTAAAGAATCAAGTTGTAATTTTTTTGTATGGCTTTGATCCAAGAATCTCCTTATTTTGGCATATTTGTAGTTTCATGCTTTAACCTAAAAAAATGATAAATTTATGATCTAGGATGTTAGAATATTATAATTAGAATATAGAATGGTAATTTCTAAGAAGAAAATAAGTAATATCAATATGCTTATAATTTATCATTATAAATTGCTAAGCAGGGAGAAAAAGGAATGATAAGTATAGAATCTTTAAAATTCTTAGAGTGAATGGCATCATTAGTTAACTATCTTTCCCTAAATTAATGTTTTATTAGTATTTTATTAAATATTATATTTTAAATTTCCTTTATTGATTATAGTAATTGCATACATATTCATTTATAAATGCTTAGAGGTGTAACTATGTAATCTAAGTATACTTAGAAATAAATAGCTTAAACTTTGATATTTGCAGTTATTTACTTTATTGTGACTTTTGATGACATAATTAGTATGTTGATACGTGTGTGTGTGTGTGTGTATGTATTTCTTACAGATCACTATTAAAATATCTTTGTGATCACACAAGAAAGGCATGGACTTATTATTCTATAGTATAGGTGTAATTGCCTATTTGTGTTATATTTCCCATGGCAGTGGATTGGTATATTCCATACACATATAGGAAATACATGATTCTTTGAAATTGTTACTAAGTGTACTTTTGCAATCATGCAATGAAAGCATGATAGTGTTGTTATATATTTCATGGTATTTTTATATAATGAGTGTATAATTGTGGCGATGCAAAAAAGGCATGATGGTGTATTATCTATCATTGTTTAATTAATAATGATCTATAGTATTGATTAGTTACTTCCTATTGTAATTGAATTGTGAATGTGATGTGAAGAGCTTATACTCTAATGTATGAATTGTATTGTCAATTATGCTTAGAATGACATTAAAATGAGAAATGTAATGGGTAATATGTTGTGAACACTAAATAGAAAATTTCTAGTAATATACTTATGAAGGGTATAAGATAGGCTTTCAAAGGATAAGGATGAAAATTTTATGGAAGGTACAATATTGACCCTTGATTCATATAATGAATGTATGTATTTACTATAAATTGTTGTGTATTATGCTATAAAATTATAATATAGTTGTCCTTAGATATTTTTGTAGGACATGATTATGATGACATGGCTATGGTTAGGTCTTAGTAGTTATTTGTAAATGAAATTATTAGTAGGAATATTCTATGAGTGAAGTTGTAATTGTGCTATATAATTTGAGTGAATGAGGTTATTATAAATTGTAATGTGACATAAGAAATTTAAGGCATATGCAAATGAACATGTCAAACAAGAGACTTGATACTATGAACCATAAAATTTAAAAGCTAGGTTTGTAGTTGTTTTCTAATAATTCTAGTATTTAATTAATGTTCAATTATTCTTTTTTTAATTGATTCCAAGGTGGATATGGTAGATATCTACTTACTAAGTTCTCATAATTCATTCCTTTCATTTTCAATGTTTTCAAGATGAAATCAATTAATTAGAACCTTGCTACTTTTATAGAGATCAAAGACTACATTATCAAGAGATTTGACAATTGGATTAGAAACATAGTACATTTATATCCATGTAATCAATGTGTTGAGATTGTTTATTTTTATGTGCATTTTATGGTACTAAGTTTACACTAAGATATAAATTTTAAAGTTCAAAGCATATGACCGTTGGAGTGTACCCGAATATAAGGAAATCTCTATTTGTTTTTTTCTTCTCAAATTTTGTTAAGATTGAGTCACCATGGAAATGAAGGGAATTCATTTGGGATAAAGTCTATATAGTCAATATTGAGGTTAATGGAAACTTGGTAGCGAGATTGATGCTAGTCACAATCAAGTTGGGTTATGACATCAAGTCTTCATAATTGGTCCTAAACAATAATGACATATATAAGAATTCTTTTATATTAGAAGCCTTCTTTGTTGATGGGTTCTAAAAACTAGTGCTATTTGAAGGTTATGGAATAGATTAGATTTCCTTCCAAAAATTTGTACGCCTACTTTTAGCATTAAACATAAGTTATTAGGTTTATGCTTATTGCCAAGGTGAGGGTACAGTCCCTAAAAAGAACTTTGAGAGATTCCAGTTCCCTATCAATATATATTAAATATTACAATTTACACCTTTCATCTTAATTTTAGAAGTTATATTTTATGGTTATGAGCATACAATTATCTTTTACACTTAAATATATAGTCATGAGCAAAAGATATTTATGGTTTGATGCAATTATTATGATTATAAGATTTGAAGCATTTGTAATTATGCAACATTGATAGCGTGTGTTATCCTTATAATCCACTAGGTACTTATGCTTGATTGCTTATCTTGCTATGAGCCTTTAATGCTTCATGTGTTTAATACAAGAATCAACATGCTTTTTATTCTCTGTGTTATTTCAAACTTTGATACATATAGAGCAAGTAATATGTCCATTTTAGCATTGAAAAATAAGAATATTTAAAGGCTCATAATAAATGAAATAATCAAACACTTCAACGTCAATAAATACAAAATTAATAAAATCAAGCACCTTAAAAGCCATTAAGTAATATGAAGGAATTATAAGCAAAAGATGATTACTTTTTTTTTAATTTGTGTAAAGACGTCATATATATTTATTGTAAGTGGAAAATCTATCATTTATTGTAGCTAATAATTTTTTTATTGTGTATATATTCATGTATTGATATGGAAATAAAAAAATGAAAGAATATATTTTCATAATGGATTTTATACTCTCTCATTTGTTTCAATTAAATTCAATTTATTGTTATTCTATTTAATAATACAATAAAAATGTCATAATGTAAATTTTTTTTAATACTATTAATTTCACTTAGAGTAAGTTATGTTTTGATGTATATGTAAATTGTAAATTCTAATACATATGATATATATAATTAAATTAACTTTATTCTAATACATATGATATACATGTTTATTATGTTTAACCACTCTGGAATGATTTTAGAAAGGTTTTGATATTGCTTTAGAATGGTTATGGAAAAAAGTTACCAAAGTAAAAAGAAAAGGAGTCTATTTTTTAATAAAAGACACTCATTTATTATGACATCAATTTTTATTTAATAATTGATATTAAACATTACTTAATAGGATAACATCATTATATTAAGGATGACGGTATTTTTTCCCAATCGACGTGTATTATCATTTCTAATATCAATTTTTTTACAATAATTGATGTAGAAATTTAGTCCATAAGTGTGAATTGAAAATGAAAAAGTTAAAATATGGCACAAGTTGAAAACAAAAAGAGTAAAGTATGATGCCATTATAAATTTTATTCTAAAACTTTTCTAACCTTAAAATAATTATCTATCTAATAAGGTATGCTTTCTTTTCAACCTTAAGATGATTTTTTTGGATTTTATATTTTTGCTTACTAATTATTTTGCAAGATTAAAGCTCAATTATTTTATGGCTAAATATGTGAGGTTTTGCACTCAATGGAATAGTGCATAATATAAATGTGAGAATTTTTTTTTTTAATTTCGTGTTTGTTCTTGTAATTTAGTTTATATTTTAAATTTGGTCTCATTTATCTTTTTTCCCCATTTTATCATATTATCTACTATTTATTCATATGAAAATATGTAATATCATGCATCAATTTTTCATGGATACTCATTGTATTTGTAGATATTGTATTAAATAAATTTTTTTAGGAAATGCAAATCTCATATATTGAGTAATGAGTATGAAGACAAATTTAACGAAACACCTATCTTTCATTGAGATATTGTATGCAACGTTTCTTCATTTTAAATCTTTTGTTGTTCAATTTTTTCTTTAATGTTATTTAAATTAGGATTCTCTAGTAGGTGGTGTTGGCTTTCTATACTTGGTTAGGAATACAGGAAAAATAAAGAGAATGAGAGAATAAGGAATGTGAAGATGGGGTTAGGGTTTAGAACAAGAAAGTAAGAAATTGAGGGATGGGGTTGGGGTCAGGATTTGGTTTGGTGAGGTTAGTAGGACATACCATGTTGGTTATTTAAATTAACTAATATGGTATTATAGGAGTTAAGTATTGGTTTTTTTTTAAAAAAAATGATATTTAATGTTATTTCAAAGTCTATTGAAATATAAATAAAGTCATTTTTTTAGAATAAAAATTAATGTTATTGTTATATTTTATGATAGTTTATAAATTAATGTTAAACCCACATATATTATGATGCTCAATTATACATTAGTTGTTTCACGATGTGAAATTCCCTAAATGCCTAATGTCAATCACCTATTTTGTAATAGTGTAAAATGTTAGAATCATCTAATTTATTTGGCCCAAATACAAACATCATTAATAATTTAATTCCTATAATACTTTACGTAGGTAAAACCTGATTTCACAAATAATTGGGTAAATACCACAAATACTTGGACTTTAATATTTATAGAGAAAATTATAACAAAATTGTGCTTTCACAAAAATATCCAAAAATTGGATAACTTAGTTTAAAATATTTAGGAGACATTTAATTCAAAAAAAATTTTAAAAAAATTATTAAGGGTTTGTTTCTACAGATAATTGAGTAAATACCACAAAAACTAAGGATTTTAATATCTATCGGAAGGATTATAACAAAATTGTACTTTCACAAAAATATCTAAAAAATGAATAAATTAATTAAAAATATTTAGAAGACATTTAATTTACAAAAAATTTATACATAATTATTGAGGACAATTGTTTGAATAATAGACAAAATATTAATGCAAAAGTATAATTCTACAATTGCACATATAAACACTCAAAATTAATTTAATGTGCCAATGGTACCCAATTGTATGAGAAAAATTGTACAAGACACCAAGACAATACATAATGCAAGAATTTTATAGTAGAGTTTACATGCCAAACATAATACGAAATTAATATTAAAAGTGAAAGGCCTCAAATATTTTAATAAGATAAAATATTACTTTTAAATAGTGTCATCATTTTCTATAACTCATCGGTACAATAAACTATTTTTTTTTAATATTTCTAACAAATGCATTTTGTACCCCAATTAAACGAATTAATGCCAAATGTTTAATGTTAAAAACTTAGCATTTAAAAGGATAAGGATTTATTCCATGCTAACACTTATTAATGTCAATACAATAAATTTTGAATGTTAGCAACTCAAACAATTGAAATTAATTTCAATTTTTAAAATAGTAATAAAAGCATTATAATAATGACTAAATTATATAACCATTCACATTTTATAATAAATAATAATTAAGAGCATTTAATGATCAAAATGAATGCATACGTTAGAATGCTAACTATAAAAAATAGTTACAATAGTTCTCCTTATAACCTCAATTACTAAATTAATATCAATTGCCTATTGAAGGCATTCAATTCCAGCTAATCTATAGTATACGTACAAGTGACTACCAATCATCTTCTACATTAAATCAAATCTACAACTTAAGTTTTAAACCTGGTTCAAAATTACTTAGTTTTCAATTTTTTTTAAATTTTAAGGCTTTTGAATATAATCTAAATCCAAGACTAATCCATATGAAAATTTGAAGAAAAATGATGGATAAATTATTCAATGATCAAGAAATTTCTCAAAAACAAAATCTTAATATTTTCTTCAAACTTCTTGTTTCAGATTAATGCACAATCCAAAAATAATCAAACAATGCTTGAGCTACATGAGATTTATCATTTTTAGTTATAACACCAAATTGACTTGATGAAATATATCATAAATTTGATCCAAATTTTCAAATTCCTTTCAAAAAACCATGAAATTAATAATTTTTGGGTACCAATCCAAAAATAAAAAATTTATACACAAATTAACCAAATAATTTGTGAGAATTATATAGAGAACTCTTAAGAAATTATTCAAACAAATGTTTTCATTAATTTATCGCTATAAGATAAAAAGTTGTTATAGATTCTCATAGCATTTTGTATTTTCAAAAGCCAAAAACATCAAAATTTTCTAACAAATTTAATACAGTTCATGGCCATGTAATATGAGAAAACATGGCTCTAATACCACTATTGGAAGAATGGATTGAAGAATTTAAAAAAGGCAATCACAAGATCACACTCATTATATTATATAGCATATAAATTTATGCGAAACTATTAATCAAGCAATAATTATAATCGAAAATCATATTTGAACATTAATATGATCTTTTAGATGGTGAACTTGATGTATTTGTTGATCATGAAGTGTTTTTTATTTTAGATCTATTTGAGTTTCCTAAATATAGTAAAGATAAAGAAAAGATTGTAAAGGGTTAGAAGAGAGTTGTTCAACTCTCATTCCCTATATACATTTTAAGCCTTTTATTTCAATGGAATAACTATAAGTATATATAGGATGAAATTTGAAACTTCTCCTTAGTGGGTTAAATTGAATCAATCTGCCATCATAGAAAAATTAGGAACAAAAATTCATAAAATTGAACATCCACAAGTTTTCAAATATGGCCTAATTATAAGATGATCACCAACTTGCATCTAATAAAATACTCTAAATTATTATACATTCGTTAATCCAAGCCTACAAATTATTACAAGTTATGCTAACAAAATAATTTTAACAAAATGTTTATTAATTTATATATAGTAACGTCATGATATAAAAATAAAAAGAAATAGAACTCCAATTAAAATGGCTACTAAGAGAAGAGAGAATTAAAAATCATAAATATTTTCGATTCAAATGGATTCCTTCGATTCTACTGTGTTTGCATAAATATTTCTTTAAAAGTACAACAATTTGCTATTTCGATTAACAGTTTTGCCGTTTCAATTAATAGTTCTTTAGTGGTGTCACAATATAACTCTATAAATTCAAAAGCATTTTACTGTTGAAAATAAACTTTAAAAAAGTAATTAAAAATATAATGATGAAAATATTAATCGCAATCAATCATAGGGGCTAAAAATCTAATTTAACCAAGGTAAAAATATAAAGTTGAATCACATTGTTAGCGGCCTCTATTTGTATCATAATAATTTTGTTTTATAATATATACTTTTAGGATTTAAATTTGATTCATTATCATCATAAATACGACATCATCATTTACTTTTATATTATCGTAACAATAAGAAATTATTAAAAATATTTTATTATTGATAAAAAAATCTTAATTTCTATTATTTTTGGCGAGGCGTTATTTTTTATTTATTAATAATGTAAAATATTTTATACTAATTGTGTATTAAATTTAAATTCAAACTTTTATTCATATTTTTTTACACTATAAGTGCTTTGACAGATATCATCTTTTTAGTTTTATGCCAAATTAAATATTTTCCAATTCCATTTATATTATTTTAAAATAAAATATGTTTTTATTAAAAAAACTAAAATTAGAGGTTTCTGTTTTTGTCCAAATTTCACCGTAAATCACCCATTTTTTATTGTTTGCAAAACTAATTAAAAAGTTCATCTATTAATCCATTGCGCATTTGATCATTTTATGATTATTATAGGGAGTGGATTGTAAAAAATAATGCATACCATCTGCTATTATAATGTCACGAAGTCAAATTAACTGTTATAGATAACCACCGAGAGTAATCTCGATGTAAAGTTTTCATTTTTTAATATAATAATTGTTTGGAAGTTTGAATCTTAATATTTGTACAGAGTTCGTTATTCAAATCTCTCGTCATTGGGACCCCGCCAAATAACTTTCATCACAAATTTTGATGATACCACCTTAAATGATATAATTATAATTAAAAATTATTAAATTATTAGACTTACATATATAAAAATTAATAATTAAATTCTAAATATAGAAGATGATATAAATTTTTTAAAAAATATCAAATATAATTTGAGTTAAATTTTCTTGATTAATTTATATATATTTATTATATTTAAGAATTTATATGCTTTTTCAATTTTCATAAAAACATTATAAAATTTTCAAAAATACTAAAAATATTACCCATAAGAATAATGTAAACGTCCGTTATGTGTATAAAAGACATTTTTAGCTTAATCAAGTCTACAATATATTAAATAAAATTAAATATATGAATAAATTTAAATACATGAATAAATTAATCTTATTGATAAATTATGAACCATTAAATTAAATATTTTTATTTAAAATATAAAATTTAATATAAATTATTAAATATTCTATACATAAATAAATTTAGTGTATAAAAAAACTTGCCTCTTAACTTTATACTTCGTCACTGGCAGTTTATTAGTGTTTAGGTTTAGAGTCTTTAGACAAAAAACCTCACCATCTAAGCTTTCACAATGCACAAATGGGACAAAGCCTCAGGATTTGTTTGTTTGCTGGAAAGATATTTTTACTAAAATTTTATTATTTATATATAATTAAAGGAGTTTCATACTATTCATATTTTAGTAATTAAAAACAGTATATGATATTATTATATTAAAGAAAAATAACTTTTATTTTCCAAAACTGTTTTTAATTAAAAAAAACCTAATCTTGAATATAATTGATGGATGGGTAACGGGTGAGCATGCAAAATCTACGTTTGGCCTTGGGATAAATGGTGACCGTCACTTTCAACTTTCGCAGTCTTAATGGCACATTATTTGTTTGATTTGTTGACCACGTCAGTCTATTTTATGCCACTCGAGACAAACGGAGCCGCAATCGTTTATGCCCTATGATTTGACCCGTGAGCCTCCAAATTGCTGGAGTGGATTGAAGTTAGTCGGCCCCGACCTGCAGATATAATTAGAAGACTAAATCATGGTATGGAGTTAAATGATTCGAAGATATATATTATATCTTCTCACTCAAAACAAAACCCAGTATGGAATTTATGTTGGGTTTGGCCAAATTTTTATTATTATTAGTTACCAATTATTTTTATTGTAAATTTTCTCTCAATTTAAGTTAAAATTTTGCATTACAATGGAGTGAGATTTTTTATCAAATAAAATTTTTTAGATAAGCTTAAGATATAAGAGAAATAAGATATGAATTTTTATGAGAGTTATGTAAAAATTCTCATAGATATTTAAAAGAAATTTAAGGATGATAATTCAGAAGTTGTGTTGTTATAATTGAAAACTTTCATACATATTATTTTATAAGTTTTAATAATATAATATTTTTTCATACATTATTTTTCTTTTAAAATATGAGATTTTTTATATTAAATTATTTTTATATTTTATTGTGATATCCTAATTAATTTAATTGTGCGATATTTGTTTATTTGGATTGGGCTATTTTCCCAATAGATTAATGGTATTAGTTGCTTAAAACCTTATAATATTATAAGGTTAGATGTTTAGATCTCACAAATTTGATTTCTCTCTTCATAAATCTCTTTACTGCATGATTTCTTTCTTTAGTATATCTCATAAATTTAATGATTTAATAAAATTTGTGTAGATTTTTTTAATGAAATAAATTTAGATATAATGATTTGAAAAGACATAAAATATCAAAATAAATTTATAAAATTATTTGTATTTTTTCTCATGTAATTGTACTTTCTTAATAAATTATTTAATAATAATTGAATTTTACCATAAGATTATCATATTCAATATTTGATCTACAAAGTGTACTAAATAGAATACATTTAAACACAAAACTTTTTATATAAATTTGCAATTTAATTGAAGATTAAAAAGCTGTTTATTACAAAAATCAATGTCTAAAGGTAATTCCAAAAACCTAAGATGTCAATTTTATAAGTATATAAAGTCTAAAGGTATTCCGCAAGTTTAAAGGTATTTTGAAAGATTCACTATAAAAAGTTTACACATTGTTTTCGTATGCAATCGAAGTCTAATAGTATGATAACCACTAGCTTTCTTGGAACAAGGCATCATTAAGACACTAGTTGGTTTGTTAGAATAATTAGTGTCTAACATTTTTCAAAATGACTATCAATTCCACTCCCATTCCTATTTGAGACAATATCTCTACAACACATTTGCTTCTATTGTCTAATTCTATAATTTGGGTTGAAGAATGGAATAGGTTACCCATTCTTACAACACATTTTGAAGTCCTACTAGTTTACTTTAATCATACCATTTATTCTTTGATGAGTGGATTGGATAAATAGTTGAAAGGGGATTGACAACTTTTCAAAATGTTCTACATGAGTAGGTGAGCTATCTTTATCTATTGCTCAAACTTTAGAGTTAGTAATGGAGGCTAATGTATTGTGGATATCTTTAAAACATTTGCTAAATGTCAATCAATGTGTAATGAAATAGAACTTAGTATAACATACGAGGATCTCCCTCAAGGATCAAGATACAAATGTTAGCAATTTAGTTTTAGTTTTAGTTTTAATTTTAATTTTATATTGTAAAATACATTGATTTTGATGTTATGCTATAGTTTTGGTGTAGCTTTTTTCATGATTATGCTATTCTAATATATATATGTAATGAGACATGGAAAGTAATAAAATGTTAGAATAAATTTATAGAATCATTTGCTCTTTACTCATTTATTTGTGCTTTTGTATTAAATTATTCAATAACAATTATATTTTACGTTGTGTTTGTATAATCAACATTCAAATTACAAAATTTACTAAATAGAAAATATTGAAACACAAATGACTTTTTATTTAAAATAATTAAAAATAACTTTCTCTTTATATTTCTAATTTTTTGACATTGATTTGCCTAGATGATTGACATTTAAAAAGCTCATAACTTCGATTCTTTATAGAACAAATGTCTAAAGATATTCCAAAAAACTATGTTGAAGAAATAGTAAACTTAAATATGTCAATTTTAATCTTTGCCAGTTGATAATTATGAATTTGCGAGGAAAACATGAAAACATAAAAATATCTAATGAATAGCATTTATAAGGTTACACCAAAACCATGAAAATTTAAAATATTAATTTTTTTAATAATCATTATCCAAGGTCATTTCAATCATCATGACAGTTCATATAAAAAGTTTTCACGTTAATTAAATATTTCATCAATATTTTAAGTTATAGTAATTGATGCTTTCTCAATAAATGATGAAACCTAAGACTTGAATTCTATTAATAACTAGCATCTAATAATTATCTAATGCTTATAAATATTACTCTCCCTACTTATTTGAAATAAATAAGAGATATATTAAGATAGCTTACTTTCCATAAAAAAGAAGGTTTCTAATTTGGAAGGTGTAGATCATCATATTTGACTTCATCAAGTTATTGAAAAGGTTCTTGAATTAATTAAAGTTTCTTTCAGAGACTCGTACCTACATTTCAACCATGAAGACAAGCATTCTACAAGGCATTTAGAAGGACTTTAGACAAAAGTCTTTTCAAATGCTTTGTAGAATCCTTGTACTTATTATTGAACTTTGAGTACAAGTCTTTGGAAGTAACTTAAAAGATTCTAGGGCCTTTTAAATAACCTTAATAATATTGAATACAATGATCTGTGCTTTCTATCTTAGAAATTGTTTCTATTAATGGATTCATTAGAAGCTATTTATCTACTTCCTTTATTAAAAAGAGGGCTTCAAATTTAGAAGGTGTAAGTTATCATATTCAGCATTACTAAGGTTATTAGAGGTCATGGATTCCATTAAAATTCCTTTAAGGATTTTTTAATCAACTCCACAAGCTTCTCAATAGCTCTAATGAATGTTGAATAGGATAATTTACAATAATAGGTTTAAAAAATTATCGTTATACACCCTCTATCTCAAAAGTTGTCTTTGTTGGTCATTATAAATTATGTTGTAGTTTTTTATGTATATCTCGATGCATTGACATGAAAATGAATGAAATTGCATCTATATTTTTGTAATTATTTGTGTCTTTTCTAATTATTTATACATTTAGATTTAATATTTTGTTGTTTGTATATATTTGATCATATAAGAAAAATGTGATAATGAAAAAAGAAATTTCAATGCTATCAGTTTCATTTAAAGTAAGATAAATTTTAAAAAAATAATTAATTAGTTCATAAAATAATGTCAATATTCCTATAACTTTTATATTATAAATTTTTTGCTAGATATCATTAGCGAAACCATAAATCAGATATATATTTTATTTGTTTTGATATATGTTTATGCTATAAATGTAAATTAATTTTATTTTTACATGAATTGGTGTAAATATGTGATATATGTATATAAATAAATTGTGTTTTAAATTCTAGTTTGATATATATATATGTATGTATGTATGTATATGTGTGTGTGTGTACGCACGCGCGCGTGTGTGTGTATAATTAAATTAGTTTTATTTAAAATTGTCATCTAGTTCTGGCTTAATGCACATGATGTATATAATTAAATTAGTTTTATTTAAAAGGTTAGCCAAGTAATAGAAATTGGTTTTTTAAATAATCAATATTCAATTGTGAGGACATCAACTTTTGTTTGGTAATCGATGTTATATATTAGTTAATAATATGACTTTTTTTTTAAAGATGACAATGTTTTTATACATAATCAATATCTAATACCCAATGTGGTTTACTTGAACTAATGTTAGATGTTAGTATTTTGTAGTAGTCGACATAGAAACTTTTACCATTGAGCATGAGTTGAAAACATAAGTTGAAGAGCATGGTGCAAGTTGAAATTAAAAAGGATAACGTATACCATGAATTCAAAATAAAAAGAGTAAAATATAATACTATTTATAAATATCATCTTAAAGCTCTTTCAAACTTAAAATGATGCTTTCTTTAATAAGGTATGCACTTTTTCTAATCTTAAGATAATTCTTTTTAATTTTGTATTTATTCTCACTAATTATTTTATAAGATTAAAACTCTATTAGCTTGTCACTAAATATCCATGGTTATGCACTTAGTGGAAAATGTAAATCTAAATGTAAGGATTTGTTTTAATTTTTACACTTGTTTTTATAATTTAGTTTCTGATTTTATAATCAACCATATTTTGTTACTTTTTATTTTAATGTAACTTTTACAAGTCAATTTCTATATATAAGAAATTTAATTTCATCCAACTTCCTTCGCATTTAGTGGTATTATTTTCTATTTATTTATATGAAATATATAATATCATATATCAAATTTTCATGAATGCTTATGACATGTATAGGTATTGGATTCAAAAGTGCTTTTCTACGAATACAAACATCATATATTAAGTAACAAGTATCAAAACAAATTTAATGAAGCTTCCATCTCTAAGTAAGATATTAAATATAACTTTTCACTATTCTTAAATTGTTATTATTCAATCTATTCTTTGAAATTTTTGAAATTAGGATTTTATAATAGTTTATAAGATAATGGTTTCTATTTTTGGTTAGGATATTTTGTAAGAAAAAATACAAGAAAAATAGAGAGGATGATGGAGTAAAGGATAGAAGAAAGAGGTTAAGGTTATAAGGAGAGGTGGGATATACCATGTTAGTTATTAAATGAAATCGAAGTGGTATTATAAAAATCACATAATGGTTTTTTTAAGACAAAATGACATTTAAAGTTATTTCCACAATATTAGCAAAGGAAATGATATTGATTTCATTTTTTTAATGACATAATAACTGACATTATTATTATTACATTTTACAAAGGTTACAAAATCAATGTAAAAAATAGATATAAAATGACGCTCCGTTGAACATTAGTAAAAAACCACCATATAATCATCTAAATACTAGACATTAAGTAATTATTCTGTAGTAGTAAATTGTCATGACCTACTTGGATCATGATTAGCATGGAATCTCATTACTAAGGCCTTTCTAAAATAAATTTATATCATTATACGATTTTTAACACACTAATTATTTTAATTACTAATATTATATACATCTTAAAATATTTACAAATGAAAAATTAATGTCATAACATGCTGATTTTAATTACACAATCTTTAAAAATTTATTTCAATTCATATTTTATAATAAGACTATGACTATTTTAGAAATGAAAACAAATAATTCATTGCCCTTGGGATTTTTGGAGGTGGTTGAAGAGTTTTAATATGTGCATATGAAAACATTTTAAAAATTAAAATAGTGAGATTTTGTTTCAATAGTAAATAATTTACTTAAATACCAAATATTTAATCATACATTTTTGTCAAATCAAGCTTACCATCATTTCAACAACAATCATATTTTAAATAATTATCAAACAAGAGCATACATTAACATAATTAATAGAAATAACAAACAAATTACCTTTTATTTCTCAAATCATCCTTATCCTTGCCACCAGGTCCCACCTCATCCTTTTCAATAATTTTTCCTCTAATTTAGTTTTATTTCACATTCCTATTTCATTAGTTTCCCCTAATTATATTTTGTATCACGTCATTACACATTCTCAAGAATAGGAATTAGTACCTTAACCATAAATAAATTGGTCCCTAGCAACTAGCATCATAATGTGTATATATATATATATATATATATATATATATATATATATGGTTATGTTGGGCCCTATAACCAAGTACTCTAGTTGAGTATTCTAACCAAACATCTTATTAAGTACTTGTAATAGAATTTTATGATATTGAATTGTGTGGCAATAATTAAATACTATACTCACATGTGAAGTCCTAAAGATGAGGTTATCCAATGATATTCGAACACAATACTCAAATACAACTTCTTGAAGTTGAGTCCTAGGCTTGTATTCAAGTACCCCATTTAAATACATTTTAGAATTTTCCAAAAATTCCCTTTGAATTTTCTGGGTTTCATTCCAAAAACAACACTATTCTTTTCCTAACTCCATTTTTAATTCAACAATCACCATTCACTACATTACTTAACTACAATAACTAAAATTTCATTCAAGCAAGAAGGTTATAGTTCTAGATTATTTACAATCACCTAATACAACATCTAATATTAACTAATCAAATAAATAACATAAATCAATCAACTAAGTAGATTATTTACATACTTAGGGTGTGGAAGGAAATGAAAAGTGTAGTAAGATGTTAGATTAACCCTTGATAGAAAAAGAGTTGAATGATAATTCTTGGAAGTTCCTAGCTAAATCCCTTGCCAAATTGCTAAATTGGGAATAAAAATACTTAAAGAAGGAGGAGGTAGAGAGTGTAGAGAGTTTGGCTGAGTGGATGAGAAAAATGAAAGAAAAAGTGAGGGATTTTGGCGTTTAATGCCACCAAGGGTATTTTGATCATTTTGAAAGGCTCTAAGGGTAGAATAAAAAAAGTTATCATAAATCTCCTTCATATACTTCTACTTAATTCTAATTTTACACATATCTTTATTTATCTTAATCTCACCTATTTTTGTCATAAAACCACATTTTCTCTACTTAAAATATCATTCTAAACTTATCGATAACAATTCTAATTATCAAAATGTATGAAATTATTAATAAACTATTTAAAAATAAAATTCTAAAGTACTAAGGGTGCGACATGGATGTACATTAATAACTTAAATATACTTAGACAAAAAATATATATACAAAATTAGAATATAGTTTTGCTTTTCCTAATTAATATTTTCTTTATGATAATTAAGGGTGAAAATAGGTTAAATCACCTATCAATGGCCTATGCCCTACTTAATTTTAGCTTAATTTTTTTATTTAAATAGGCCAGCTAAGGTTGATAAATAAGTCTATTTAAATAAATAAGCAAGGAATATTTTTGTAAGCTTAGGTTATAAGTATATCAGATCAGCCCATTTAATAATTATCATATTTATATATAATATAATATAATATTATATATAATGTAAAATTTACGTCTATATGATATTAACTTAGTTTTAATGCATACAATTATTAATATAAACCTAATTTAATTTTTACATTGAAGGCCTTTGCATATTAGCTTATTTGAAGTTTTGTTTATGTAATTAGGTTTCTGAAAAAGTTAACAGATCAAACTAAGCTTTTTGAATAGGCCAATTGAGCTTGAATTTTAACTTTATATAAGTTAATAGGTTAGCTAGCTCAAGCTAGTAATTTACAAAATAAATCTAGCCTATTTAAAGAATTGTTTAGCTCGACCTTTCCTATTTTCACCTTTGGTAATTGCTACAACTATGAAATTATAATGTGCTTATTTTTCTCTTATAGTTTGTAATGGTCTAGTTATGTGCTAGCATACAACGGTGCAATTTTTTAGGTATTATCTAATATCATGCCTAAATTGTATGAAATTAATGTAATAAGAAATGTGACTTTTGTCTTAATTGAACTATTATGTATTGCATTTCCTAAATATTGGATTGCGTATTATAATATTAAATTATACATTGTTTTATTTTTCATTTGTGGTGTCTATGTATTTTAAAATTAAAATATTATATTTCATTTAGGTGTCTTATGTGGGTTTAGGATTGGGAGTAGTGTAGCAAAAAATGTTCAAAGAAGTTATACATCATAAAAAAAGTGTACAAAAGAGAAAGGGGTAGATGTATAGAGGGAAATGAATTTTTTAAAAATCTTTTGGGAGGTCATACAACATTGGTTATTTAATAAAACTAATATGGTATATAAATCATTCCATATCAATGTTAGAAGAAATTGATATTGAATATTACTTTTTAATAATGATATTTAATAATAATTAACGTCTTTAATTTAATAATAAACATTCTGCTTACCAGAGTTGTATATCACATGAAAAATTGATAACAATTTAATTGATAGAAGAACTAATATTACTTTAGCCTTTCCACATTAGTTATATAACTAATGTTATAATACATTTAAAATAATACCTGGTAAAATATTAATAAAAAATTAACATATAAATTTTTAAATAGATGACCACTATCGATGACTATGTAGTAGTAATAAATATAATTTGAATATTAGTAATAATAAATTCTCCACTAACAAGAGTGGTTCGATGACTGACACAAGTAAAGAAAAATAGGAGATGATAAATAATAATTCATTGGAAGATGCTCAAATACTTAAATCAATATAGGAGTCGGATATTGATAAAATTTTAGGGGAAAGAACGATGGTTTAGAAATCATATTTAATGTCTTTATATAACACTGCAATCTGGCATAGAATTGTTTGAGAAGAGGATAAAATTGCATGGTTGATGATAGTACAAATCGTTGACGTGGCAGGATCTTGGTACAAGTCATAAGGATCGGCACCAGGGAGGGGTGAACCCGAGGGGAAGTAGTGTGCTGCGCGTATGAAGGGCACATATAAGCGAAGTATTCTGTCGCCGTGAGGGAATCATGCAATTTGGTAGTAAATTGTTTTTTTTTTTTTTTAAATAGCTAAGAGCAATTTGTCACAAAATTACAATTGCATATGTTATCTCGTTTCAAAACTTCAAATTGATAATACAAATTGATCCAAAACCACATATGAAAAAAATTGTAACGCACCCTTCTTTCTTCTCATATGAAAACAACTAATTTCACGCACGCACGCATATATATAAATTAAAGTGAAACTCAAATTGGTGGATGCATGATAGTTTAATATTGTATTGAACATTCCTGATTTCAAATTATCAACAAGCGACTCAAGGCAACTCTTGGCACTCGGCCTACATTTCAGTTGTTGGTTCAAATAAGAGATTCGTGAGTGTCATTATAGAATCATGATTTATTGTAATTTCTTCGATTAGTTTTTTTATGAAATACATCTCACAAGGAAGTTATTTTAAAAATTAGAATATAATAAATTTTTTTTATGAAAAATTAAGGATTATTTTTGAGATTCGAACTTCTATCCACTATAACTTCTTAAATTGGTTTATTTGATGAGGTTCATTATTTTTGATAATCTATGTCTGAGATTTAAATTATATTATTAATAATATTAAAGCAATAGGCTAATTGTAAATATTATTATAAATAAGTATGCAAGTAAGATAGATAATATATAAAAAATATACAGCTTGATTTATTTTTGACATAATATAATTTAATATATTTATCTAAATAAGTTAGGTAAATGTTATATAAGCTTATTTATTTAAATAAATTAAATTTATTTTTTTAAGTTTGATTTGTAAGTCTATCACACACACATATATGATTAGATAATTTTAAGGCTTGAAAAAGTCTTAATTTATTAAAATATTTAAAATTTATTTATTTTTTGTTAGCTTTGTAAATATATTAACAGATTATATCGAGTTTCTTTAACAAGAGAAACTGATCCTAAATTTTAACCTCGTATATGATGAATTGGCTCTAAAAATGATCAATAGCATGTCAATACTTTGGTGTGGACCAATCAATCCACCTCCAAAGTTGCTTTGCGTCTGTGAATCCTGATTTACGGTCTGCGTTTGCAGTTTTCAAAAGCCATGGAGAAAAAAACAAAACTGGTATAGCTTCATTTTTAACAAAACATAAGAAAATATGGCCTTTGATTTGATCTTTCAAGTTGCAAGAGTGGGATGACGCACTGGGATCCGACATTTGGGATTTGATGGATGGATGAGTGAGTGAAGGCAGCTTTTGGCACCGGCCCTCCCTTACCTGATGTCTAACTTTAATTTCTGCAAAATATTTTAACTTTATCTTTAAATCTATAAGTCCATTACGTACGGCTCAAAACCTATCAGCTCCTTTATCATTAAATATATGCCTCTTTACCTTTTGAATCTTGCATTGGATATCGTCTTGGTTCATTAATCCCATGGAAAGCTCAGCAAGGGAGGAGAATGGATCGTTGAGGAATTCGAGGAGGACAAGGAATATGGTGACTGAGGAAGTTTAAATTTATTATTTTTTCGATAAAATAATGTCCAAATCATTACTATAAAAATTCAAGCATTTTTTTTATTTCAATAAGAGTCATCTTTAAAATTTAATTTTTTATTTAATAACAAGTAATTCGTTTTAAATTAACATATTTTTTTATTAAATTAATACTTTATTGTTGATAAGTTGAAATTTAACCTTGGGAACACAATAATTGAGCTATATATTTAGATCTCTATGATTGGTAATGCTTCTTCGAATCTAAATATGCTATGGTTCTACTGAAATTTATTTTTTTGCTTATTTTGGAGATTCTGTAGTTCACTTTAATAGCGAAGCTTGGGTGGAACCTTTTTTAATTATGGAGGCTATCTTGTGAAGGGAAGAAAAGGCAAGATAAAACAAAGAAACAGATAAGCTTGCAATAATGCTATTTCCCATTTAATTTCATTTGGCAAATGATAAATGAAGCTTTCTTGTCAAACTGATCCCCCATCTAATAACAAATAGGTTGGAAGCAAAATAAGGAGTCACTCCTTTCTTCATCGCAGAATATTTAGCTCCATAATTATTATTCTAAAAGGTGAATTTGTTGGATTTTTTAATATATATATATATATATATATATATATATATATATATATATATATATATATATGTATGTATGTATAAATAATAATAATTATATATTATCGATTATCATAAAATTTGATAATTAATTTGAAAGATTAAGAATTGTAAAACTATAATCTTATTAATTTTTATGTACGTTTCCATATTTAATATATTCTTTTTTGTAATTAAATATGAAAGATTTGAATTTTAATGATGAATTTTATATTATTATAATTAAAATTTTTTCTACCACTAGTATTAAAACCTTCTTGTTCAATTATAGAGGAAAAAATTCATTAATTTGATTTGCAATTCTATTACTGTTATCCAATCAAAGTTTGAATTGCGATTTCAAACATATATATTGTCTAGATTAACGCCAAATCAGAAAACATGGGTAATGTATATAACGTGGTGTTTGAAACATGGTCATTACGATGTTTATCACTGTCTTGTTGGTGTTTGGTTAATGTGTTGTTTAACGTCAAATTCGAAACATATGTTATGTAAGTTTGGATTCTAGTTCCCCCCCCCCCCCGGGAATCGTTTATATACACATTATATTTGAATCGTTTGTTTATATATAAGCGATTTGATGTTTATATATATGGGAGATTCTGCTTGTTTATATAAATATATTTTGATTGTCCAGATTTTTTTTTTCTTTTTGGGATATTGTCTTACTGAAGTTTAACACGTAATGCTTTATATGTTAAAGTATATATTTGCTGATTAAAATTGAAATATATATATATATATATATTTATGGATTCAAATTCAAATTTTGTCACCTTTTACGCTTTATTTTTTTTTGGTGTTTGATATTTTAAATTAATTAATTGATACAATATATTATCAAAATAACATTTCTTGTGTAAATTGATTAATTTGAAATATTAAGATGATTGTATGTTTGAGATTCATGTGGATAATAACCAATGCAAAAGAAAGTCATTATTTGGCTGAAATTCAAACATACCTATAATGATAAGTATGTGATAATTATCAAGTTTTTCATGTAAATACTAAGTCAGTCCCAAAAAAAGGTTTATTATTTGATTGGAATTTATTATCAATATTTGATTATTATACTAAAAGTACCACTTACAAATTGATTTTTCTATTTAAAGATTAAATTTCAATATTGTGCTAAATATCTTGTGGTGGAACTTGCCACTATTTGAATTTGTTAATCATATTGAATTTAAAATTTGACTATGAGCTTGTTGTTTTGCTTATTTTATTCTTTATTTAGTGAATGCTTTTGTTGCTTTAGTATATGTGAATATTAATTCCATCCTTGTGCTTAATGGCACAAATTTTAAGAATTGGAAAAAAATGTTGTAATCATTCTTGGTTGCATAAATCTAGACCTTAATCTTTGGGTTTGGCAACCCCTTATTCTTATGGATTCAAGTTCCTCTTATGCCAAAAAAGATTTAGAGAAGTGGGAATGTTCAAATTGCATAAGTTTTATGATTATAAAATGTGCAATTCTAGGATCTTTCAGGGGCTTAATGATCAAGAAGAATGATATAAAATTGTTCCTTAAAGAACTTGAGAAATGTTTTGCTAAAAATGAAAATGCAAAAACAACTACCCTTTTAGGGAGTCTTGTTTCCATGAGGTATAAAGGCAAAGGTAACATTAGGGAGCATATTTTGGAAATGTCTCATCTTGTATCAAAATAAAGCACTAAAGTTAGAGTTGTTTGAGGACTTGCTTGCACTTTTAGTTCTAATCTCTTTTCCTACACAATTCATTTAATTCAAGGTTAGTTATAACTGCCGAAAATAAAAATGAACTTTTAATGAAATTATTTGATATTGTGTACAAGGAAAAGAGAGATTGAAGCAAGAAAAAACTTAAAGTGTTCATCTAGCTTCAATCACTTAAACAATAACAAGACAAAGAAGGATAAGGAAGTTATGATTATTCCACCATAGAAGAAGCAACAAATATAAGGGGTAAACTAAAGAATTTGCTTACTACGTCTTTGGAAATACTTCTTATAAGAAGAAATAATATACCAAATATCATGCTTGGCATGTAAAAAAAAGGTTAGTTTTTTATTGGTTTATTCTAAGGTTGATTTGACTTTAGTGCCTGAACATACTTAGCCGATAGATTTTAAAGTTATTACTTGCATAAATATGTCTATGCAAGGTTGCTTGGGTTGCCACAAGCTAATTAATGGTCAAAGATATATCTCTGTGGGTGATAGCAAGTTAGTTGAAGTTGAAGCAATTAGGACTTTTAGATTATTATTAAAGACTAAATTTTATTTGAATTTAAATTAGATTTACATTGTACCATCATTTAAATGAAATTTGGTTTCTATTTTATAGTGGACAAATTTGGTTACTCTTGTTCTTTTGGAAAGAGTCAATTTAGTCTTTTGTATAATTCAAAGCTTGTTGGTTCCAATTCTTTATTTGGATATAATAATATTTATATGCTTGATACAATTGCCTTATTTAATGAAACCTTGCATGTTAATTCATGTGACATTAAAAGGAAATTAACCCATAAGAATCCTACCTCAATTTGGCATAAGCGCTTAATACATATCTCTAAATAAAGAATTAAAAGACTTGTGTTAGATGGAATTCTTGATCTTCTTGATCCTTAGACTTTGAAGTCTATGTTGAGTGCATTACAGGAAAGTAGACAAATATAAAGAGATTAGGTGTTGAAAGATTTTTAGAAATATTAGAATTAATACATATAGACATTTATGATCCATTTCCTACAGCTTCTTGGAATAGTCAATAATATTTTATTAGGTTTATAGAAAGTTTTTATGTTATGGATGCCTTTATCTCATTCATAAAAAGTCTCAAGCATTAAACATGTTTAAGGTTTTTCAAAGATGAATTTGAAAATTAACTCAATAAAAAGATCAAAGGTGTTAGGTTTAATTGTAGTTGTGAATACTACATTAGATATGATAGATTAGGTGAACAACATTTAGCACCATTTGCTAAATTTCTAAAGAAGTGCGATATTGTCCCATAGTACATTATATTAGGAGCCATAACATGAATGGTATTGCTGAGAGATGAAATAAAATCTTAAAGGATATGGTCAAGAATATGTTTAGTTTTACTACCTTATTGGATTCATTTTGAGGATGGGCATCAAAGACCAAGCTTACATCCTTAATAAAGTTTTAACTAAGATAATGACTAAAACCCCTTATAAATTATGGACGGGTAAGAAGCTTAGCATATTTTTTAAGGTTGTCAACTAAAGCAAGGCCTTACAGGCTAATTGAAAAGAAACTAGACTAAAAAATGGTTAACAACTATTATGTTGGGTACTTTGAATGGTCTCAAGGATATAAGTTTTATGATCCCATAACTAGGTCCTTATTTAAGATAGGAAATGCCTAATTCTTTAAGAATATTGAGTTTGGGTTGAGAGATAAGGTTAAAAACTTTATTTTTAAAGAGGAATTCATTCCTCTTCTTATAGTTATCATTGACCATGATTAGATTTTTATTTTTAACATTTCTCAAGAATTAATTCTAAAACGACGAGACAATGTTAAAAATCTCCTTGATGCCATGAATAAGGAAATTAAGTCTACAAGAGATAATAATGTTTGGGATCTTGTATTATTTCCTAAAGGTGTGATTGGTTGCAAATGGATATTTAAGATCTAGAAGGATTCAAAAGGCAATATGGAAAGATATAATGCACATCTTGTCACCAAGGGCTTTACTTAAAAAGAAGACATTAATTATAAAGAGACTTTCTCTTCGATTTCTTGAAAAGACTCTTTTAGAATTATAATGGCTTATGACACATTCTAATCTTGAGTTACATTAAATGGATGTTAAGATAATATTTCTCAACTGTAACATTGATGGGATAATCTATACGATGCACCTTGAAAGCTTTGTTTTAGGAGATTCAAAGCAAATGGTTTGCAAATTAAAAAAAAAAACTTGCATCTATAGGCTAAAGCAGGCTTCCTATTAATGGTATTACAAATTTCATCAAATTGTCATCTCTTTTGGTTTTAAGAGAAATGCAATTGATAACTATAATACCATAAGTTTAGTAGGAGTAAGCATATTTTCTAGTTTTATATGTTAATAACATATTGCTTGGTAGCAATGATATATGCTTATTACATGAAACTAAGAGATTTCTATTAAAGAAATTTGAGATAAAAGATCTTGATGATGCCTTTTTTGTGTTATGAATATAGATACATTAGGATCATTCTCATGACACTTTTAAGTTATCATAAAAGAGCTATATTGAGAAGGTTCTTAAGAGATTTAGCATGCAAGATTATAAACTAGGTGACACCTTTATTACTAAAGGAGATAAATTTAGTTTGGACTGAGGCCTTAAGGATGGTTTTGAATCTAAAGAAATAGAGAAGATTCCTTATGCTTCAACCATAGGGAGTCTAATGTATGCTTAGGTTTTGTATGTGTCTAGATATTATGTACATTATTTTGATGTTAGGCAGATACTTGAGCAATCTAAGAATGGATAATTGGAAAGTAGCTAAAAAGGTCATATGGTATCTTTAGAGAATAAAACACTACATGCTCACATATAAGAGATTAGGTTAATTAGAGATCATTTAGTATTTCGATTATGATCTTGTAAGATGCCAAAATAATCATAAATCCATTTCAGGCTAAATCTACCTACTTGTTAGAGGAGCTATTTTTTGGAAAAGTGCTAAGCAAACACTCATAGCTTCTTTCACCATTATAGCTAAATTTATAGCATGTTATGAGGTATCCAATCATGGGATATGGTTGTGGATGTCATTAGGCTACAAATTATAAATGGTATTAAAAGATCATTAAAGTTATTTTGTGACAATTAGTCAATCATGCTATATTCCAATCATAACAAAAGTTTATCAAAACAATAAAAGTTCATGAAAGTTAAAGAATATAGAAATTACTTTCCTAGTTGTTAAAGAAAAAGTTCACAATGGTCAAATATCTATAAAATACATTGGAACAAACTTTATAGTTATGGATTCGTTTACTAAGGGTTTACTACCCTAGGTTTTTTATGAGTATACTACTAGTATGGGTGTAGTATCACTTGATGATATGCTAGTTTAGTGGGAGTTTATAATTTTAAGTGCTCTTATCTATAGATATGTTTATGGATACTTAATGGTTATTTATTGCAGTATAAAGACTTTGTATAATTACACTTTGATCTTGTGTGGTTTGATCTCACTAAGAATAAGGTGAATTAGTTGGAAATAGACATGTTAAGATCACATTAGATGTAATTTCCATGCTACACATCCATACTTAATCAATATCGTTAATTGTATTGATATATATGACCATTGATGGATCTAGATACGATAATTATACTAAAAGTCGCTTTGATCCTATATTTATATGATTGATAAATTGGATTGATTAGAGATAATTTTAGTAATGATAGTAATTTTTAAGTTCAGAAGGTTATATAATAATATACAATTATAAAGTGTTATGTGCGTGTGCGTGTTTGTGTGCGTGTGCGTGCTTGTGTGTATATACATATATAGTTCAAGTAGGAGATTGTTGAATTTTTTAATGGATATATGCATTGTATATATGTGTAACTAACAATAATAATTGTATATTATCAGTTATCATAAGGTTTGGCTTAAATTATAATGATCAAATAAAGTTAAAAGTCAAATAGTTCTAAATCATTTCATTGAGTGTGGGCTTTTATGTGTAAAGACCTAAAAAGTCTTATTTCTTATTTATAAATTAGGAATAAAAAAATAAAGAAAATAAATAAGTGATTATAGTTTCCAAATTATGTCTAAAAGTTTTATTTTTTGATATTTTATCATTAGAAAATAGAGAGAGATTTTTTTTTTTTGAAAAACTAATGCACACCAATTTGAAAGAACAAGAACTGTGAAACTACAATCCTATTAAGTTTTATGAATTCGGATATGCTTTCACATTTAGTATATTCTTTTCGATAATTAAACATAAAATATCCTAATCTTGATAATAAATTTTGTCATTATCATAATTAAAGTTTTTACCAACAAGATTCATTATTATAATTTCACCATGTTAATAATTTCAAATTGATATAAAATTTTCTTTCATCAAACCCTTAATTTTAAGATGAAGGAATCGCCTATATTTTCATCTAACAACCACATTTTAGAAGTAGTTAACTAAGCATAGTGTTGATTAAATATGTCAAAACTGAGAATGATTTTAAAATTTTTTAAGATTATTATCATCTAAACAATGGCATAATCAAGAATTTTAGTTTGGAGCAGACTTGGTTGTTAATCAGTTATATTTTTTAAGATTATATTGAAAAATTTATAATTATATAAAATAATTATAACCTTTTTGATAGTTTTAATTTAAGATTTTTTAATTTTTTTAAAAATTAAATATAAAAAAATTATGAAAAATTAAATAAAATTGTGAAAGTTTTTTTTGAGAAAATTTATGGACCTTTATTTATGAAGGTTGTAACACATAAATTATTTAGGATTTTACAAGAAAGTTACAATAAAAATTTATATAAATTGATATAATTAATTTAATAAAGTTCATATATATGTATACATTTTTTAAATGTATATAAATATTTTACTATAAAAATATTGGATGACAAAATCAAAATGGAAGTATGTGGCTATTCTATTGGGATCATATCATGTGTATAATGTAAATAAAAATATAACATCAAGCTTAGAAAAGTTGTAGCACACATATAAGCTATTCAAAAGTTTATAAGAAAAAATTATGTCAAAAATCTATAAAATTTGCAAAAAGATAATTAATGTAATAGAGTTCATATGTATATATACTTTTTTATACAGTTTTATTCTAAAAGTTATAATAATAAAATCGAAATAGATAGCAAGTAGTTGATAATTCTAATGTAATTATGTTGTGTGTGTAATGTAAATAAGTGTATATGAATTTTACTGCATGTAATATATTTTTTTAAAAGGAAATTGAAATAAATAGAAGTTAGACAAATATTTATGAGCCATATAAGTTTTTTGTTTCAACTAAGTATATGCTTTTATAAAATATTTTTAAGGTATAATATAATAAAAATATTTATATTTAACAAGAAGAGAGAAAGGAAAATATTAATATATAAATTATTTATAACTTTTAATTATAGAAGGATCATAATTTTACAATTTGTATTTGTATCTCTGTATATATTTTTTATAAAATATATTATTATGATATAGGTCTATAATTTTCATATCATGATTATATGTGTTTTAAAATTTTAGAGAGAGCAAGTAATATATAATAATACACATATATAAAAGAAATATTAAGCTTTGAGGGGTTAGGATCACCCCAATCCCCTGAATTAGACATTACAAACTAAATATTGTAATCACTAAAACTTAGAATTAGTTTTTAATCCATTACTGAGTAAAATTAAAAAGATACATATTTATGCGAGAAAATGAGAATGTTTCACAGCACATAATGCAAAACTATGAGTTTAAGTTAAGTATCAACATGATAAATTAACGTAGTACCATCTTTTAATTAGTAAGGTCACTTAAACAAAAAACTACATGAAATTTGTATATCTTATAATTTCTTGATAATGTGTTATTTACAAAAAGGAGAGATACAAAATCTCATGTAAAAAATATATAAGTCAATTTTTTTTCCACAAAATTACGACCACTTTAGATTTTGAACTAATATTTTGTTATAGTATTGTAAATTTTGAAGTTATACTCACTTTACAATTCACATCAACAACAATTAAATGGTTACTTTCAAGACACATGCATCCGTGATCCATCCCTCAATACAAAGAGGAAGAAGAACTAGTATAACCTCATTTTGCGATGGTGATTTAACAATATTTTGCATGAATAACTTAAACAATTAAATTTTATAACAATTTTTTTTTATTTTTTGGGTGTTTTCTATGGTGCAGAACACCAAAATAATGGATAAATGGCAAGAGGATATATTAGGTCATATATGCAATGAGTAAGGCTAAGAAAAGCTTCAATTTAACCCTAATTTTTTTTTTTGTGAAATCACAAAATTATCCATGGGTGATACTACTTAGCCATCGTGGATTTAAGGAAGATGATATGAGATGCCAACTCATAAGTTAGTCTATTTCACCTAGAAATCAGTTTAGCGATTTAAATGGAGCCCTAGAAGAATGTCTCCTTGGAATTAATTCTATAGGTTATTGCATATATTGACTGTCGTAGTTGGAGGGCACTATACATAGATCAGGAATTGTTGACAACTAATTTGCAGGGACACGTCATCAGAAATCCAGTTGCTTGTGTGGAACAGTCTCCGGGAAGCAATAACATTTCAATATCTTATTTAATAAGACAAAATTTCAAGGCCTTTAATGTTCTTGGATGATCTTGTGGCTAACCAATGGTATCGTTATCATAGGCATCGAGAACAACAAATCTATATTTTGGCACCAGCAAAAAATCATAGTAAGCATAATATCGGTACTTCCAAATCATTAATAATGGAAGCAATTTGCTATGAGGAAGATTGTACAAATAGTGATTCTCAATCATGTGGTACATAGGTCCCTCAAAGTCATCAAATCCATCCACGAGTTGCTTTACAACATTGAAAGATTGGTCTTTGGGTGCAATGGCTATTAACAATATCCCCAAAATTCATCACAAACCGAAGGTTCTGATGAACATTCCATTGTTTAATTGCTCTCGGAAATAAAGCTGACGGTTTATGGGCATTAAAGGCATTTTGAGTTGATGACACAAATTCGAGTCATTACTATTGGGGTCTTGTTGACAAATTCCAATCGTACAGACCACCTTTGGAATTTTCCCTTCTCACATTTATGGCATATCCAATTAATGATATATTTTGTATAGCTTAAGATCTGACGTTTCCCAATATGCCACGTCATGCATTGCATCAGTGCATGAATTTCAGCCCCATACAGATTTCACCTTTTTTTTTTATATATTCATGAAATATTCTAAAAAAATAAAAATAAATAAAGTATAATATTGTAATATTTATATGAATCTTCTTCATAAATTGAGTCAAGTATGATAACATTTGTATATAATCACATTTCATCAAATCAAATTCATGAAATGTTATAAGATTTTTTAAAAAAAATAAATTTGATTCATTATTAATATATTTTTTAAACTATTGTTTAAAAAAAGATAGTACTTCATTAAGAAATTAATAATTTTTATTAATAAAAAATATTTCAATACTTTTTATTGATATAATAATAAATAATTATCTAATAGTCAGTCAAATTTAAATCATTTTAAAATTGTTCATTTCATGAAGCAAAATCCTGTAAAAGCAAGTCCTTAACTTGATATGCCATTTCCAGACTTAATGAAGTACTTTAGCGTGGAAGCATAAAAACATTATATTATAATATGAAGAAAAAGTCGGCATTGATTTGTTTGACCATTTCCATTTATTTGTTCTATGGAATTGACTTGCGATTTTTGTTAGCTTCTTGAGAAATTCGGTTGTAAACGTCAAATGTTTGCATGAATAATTCAATAATCATTTAATATATATCGAAAATACTATTCAAAATTAAATTTTAAATATAAATAAAAATATTAATTGACAAGTAATAAATAGATAAATTTATAAAATTTAATTTAATAATATAAAAAAGTAAATTCAATTTTAAATCTCATCTTAAATATATATAGTATTTTTATAATTAATTTAAACGTGAAATACTTAATTTATCCATTACTTGCACATTGTGCTTTGCACAATTCTCTTCCTTTTAAGTTAGCTATAAATTCTTTGAAATAATATTATACAGGGCGACAAGTTAGATATATTCTTGGCTGAACCACAAATCAAAAGCATTAGGCAGATTCTGTGTTATTATTTTTATTTTGATGACTATAATACAAGTATACTCCTTCACTTTTTTTAATGCTCCTAAAATGTTTGTAGAGCTCCAAGATAATTTCTACATCTATTTTTCAGTTATATTACAAAAGAAATTGAAAGAATTTATATACATTTTTTATAATGTTAGGAGTAAGAATTCATTTAACATACACAGTGCAAAATCCTTGATTTGAACCCAAATATGACTAAGAGTGATGTGGAACTTTTATTAATTTGAATCTCTTATAATTTATAAATTGAAGTTATTAATGTCAATATTTGGAAAGCTAACAAGTGATATAAAAAAAGTAATGGTACTTGCTTTATAGGCCTAACCTAATTTTATAGGTATGGATCTTGTAATAAATAAGATCTATAAACTAATTAACTAACTAAAGGGTCCTTACCTCTCTAATCCTAGCATGCAATTTGTTAATGTTTTGTCAATTTATAAAATTAATGATCCTCTCTTTCTAGAGAGAAGAGCATGAGATTTTTGTAGAAAGAGTAATTTTCCTATCACCAATTTTGTTGTTTTGTGTTGTTTCATACAAATTCTAAGGTGATCAAAGGACATTAATTAGGAGAGTACAAATTGATTCATCTAGTGATTTTGTTGAATAGATATTATATTATATAATGGATGTCTTTAGGTCAAATGTTTAGTCTAATCCTTATTTGCTCTTCTACCCAATTTTCAAATAGTGATATCATAGTCTAGTTAAATCATATGTCATGGTTGATTTAACTAGAGAAATTTTGGGTAGATTTCATGGTTTCTTTTGCAGCAATTAAATGATTAAATGTATAAGTTATTTCACATTATTTCTTCCATATATGTTATGCTATTTGGTTTTTTTTATGTGTGCTTCTACTAATAAATTAGTGTTTTGCATTTGATTGTTGATGTTTGCCAAATCATTCAAATGCTATTGTGCACTTATATATATATGTGTGTGTGTGTGTGTGTGTGTGTGTGTGTGTGTGTTTTCTATTATTAGATGCACACACTCTTTTCATCGATGCCAAACATATTGTACAATCATGGAATTGTGTTTATTGGGATTCTGATGTGCATTGCTCTTGTGGTAGTTCATTAGAAAAGAGTCTTTATGTGAGCATATTTGTGGTGAAGCGTTGATGGTAGAAACTACATATGTATATATACTTTTTTTATGCATATATAAAGGTTTATTCTAAAAACTTAGAATTATAAAATCAAAATAGATAGCAAGTAATTGATAATTCTAATACAATTATATTGTGTGCATATGAATTTTAATGCATGTAATATATTTTTCAAAAAGAATTATAAGTAAACATAAGTAAGAAAAATATTTTGTAAGCTATATAAGTTTTTGGTTTCAATTAGATATGTGCTTCTATTAAGTATATTTAAGTTATAATATAATAAAAATATTTATATTTAACAAGAAGAGAGAAAGGAAAAAATAATATATAAATTATTTATAACTTTTAATTATAAAAGAATCATAATTTATATTTTGTATTTATATCTTTATATTTTTTTTTATAAAATTTATTATTATGAAATAGGTCCATAATTTTCTTGTCATGATGGCATGTATTTTAAAATTTTAGAGAGAGTCGAAGTGTATAATAATACACATAAAAAAATTGAGTTTTGAGGCGTTATGGTCACCTCTAATCTCCAATCTTGGACATTACAACTAAATATTGTTAATCACTAAAAATTAGATTAGTTTTGACCCTTTACCAAGTAAGAGTAAAAAGATACATATTTATGTGAGAAAATGAGAATGTTTCATAACACAAAATGCAAAACTATGGCTTTGAGTTTAATACCAACATGATGAATTAATGTAGAATCATCTTTTAATTAGTAGGGTCACTTAAATAAAAAACTACATGAAATTTGTATATCATATAATTTTTTTATAATGTGTTATTTACAATAAGGAGAGATGCAAAATCTTATGGAAAAAAAATAAATCAGTTCTTTTTTTCACAAAATTACAAGTACTTTTTAATTTTGAAGTATTATTTTGTTACAAATCGTAAATTTTGAAGTCATACTCGCTTTAGAATTTATATCAATAACAATTAAATAGCTACTTTCAAGGTACATACATCCGTGATCCGGCCTTCAATACAAAGGGGAAGAACTTGTACAGCCTCATTTTTGCGATGGCAATTTAACAATATTTTACATGAATAAATTAAACAATTGAAAATTATAACATTTTTTTTATTTTTTTGGGTGTTGTCTATGGTGCAAACGAAGAAGATAGAACACCTAAATAATGGATACATGGCAAGAGGATATTGGGTCGTATGTGCAATAAGTGAGGCTAAGAAAAGCTTCAATTTAACCCTAATTTTTTTTTGTGAAATCAGAAAATTTCCCATGGGTGATACTACTTAGCCAACGTGGATTTAAGGAAGAAGATATGAGATGCCAACCCATAAATTAGTTCACCTAGAAATCAGCTTGGCGGTTTAAATGGAGCCTTAGAAGAATGTCTTCTTGGAATTGATTCTATAGATCACTGCATATGTGGGTTGTCATAGTTGGAGGGCATTATACATAGATTAGGAATTGCCGACGACTGATTTGCAGAAAGACATCATCAAAAGTTCGGTTGCTTGTGTGGGGCAGTCCTTGAGAAGGTATAGCATTTCAATATCTTAATTAGAATTGGTAGACAAATTTCATGGCCTTTAATGTTCGTGGATGATCTGGCAGCCAATTAATGGCATCGATATCAGAGCCATCGAGAACAACAAATTTACATTTCAGCACCGGCAAAAAGTTATAACAAGCACGATTATCGGTACTCCAAATAAAAAAAGCAATTTACTACGAGGAAGATCGTACAAATGGTAATTCTCAATCATGGGATACATAGGTCCTTCAAAGTTATCAAATCCATTCCCGAGCTCCTTTACAACATTGAAAGATTGGTCCTTGGGTGCAATGGCTATTAACAATATCCCCAAAATTCATTACAAACCTAAGGTTCTGATGAACATTCCATTGTTTAATTGCTCTCTGAAATAAAGCTGACGGTTTATAGGTATTAAAGGCATTTGGAGTCGATGACGCAAATTCGGGTCATTACTATTGGGGTCCTGTTGGCAAATTCCAATCCTACAGACCACTTTTCGAATTTCTCCTTTTCACATTTATGGCATATCCAATCAATGATATGGTTTGTATAGCTCAAGATCGGATGTTTCCCAATATGCCACGTCATCCATTGCATCAGTACATGGATTTCAGCCCCATACGGATTTCACCCTTTTTTTTAAGTATATATTCATGAAATATCCTAAAAAAATAAAAATTAATAAAGTATAATATTATAATATTTATATGAATCTTATAAATCGAGTCAAGTGTGATGGTGTAACATTTGTATATAATCACATTTCACAAAATCAACTTCATAAAATGTTATAAGATTTTTTGAAAAGCTTAAATTTGATTCATTATTAATATAATTTTTTTAAACTAATGTTAAATAAAAAGATAGTAAATTATTAAGAAATCAATAATTTTTATTAATAATAAAAATATTTTTATATTTTTTATTGATATAATAACATATAAATAATTATCTAATAATCAGTCAAATTTAAATCATTTTAAAATTTTTCAGTTTCACGAAGCAAAAACCTGTAAAAGCAATCTTTAACTTGATATGCAATTTTCAGATTCAATAAAGTACTTTAGCGTGTAAGCATAAAAACCTTATATTATAATTATTATATGATGAAGAGTCGGTATTGATTTGGTTGACCATTTCCATTTTATTTGTTCTATAGAATTGACTTTGCGATTTCTGGCAGCTTCTTTAAGAAATTTGGTTGCAGCATCGCATGTTTTGATGAATAATTCAATAATCATTATATATATCTATATATATGTCTAAAATGGTATTCAAAATTAAATTTTAAATATAAATAAAAATTATTAATTGAAACATAATAATTAAATAAATTTATAAAATTTAATTTAATAAATATAAAAAAATTAAAATTTAATTTTGAATCTCATCTTCAATATTTTTGATAATTTAATTTAAACATACAATACTTAATTTATCCATTACTTGCACATTTTGCTTTGCACAATTCTCTTCATTTTAAGTTAGCTATAATTTTTTTGAAATAACATTATACAGGGCGGCAAGTTAGATACACTCTTGGCTGAAATTATTATTTTGATTTTGATGGCAATAATGTCAAGTACACTGATGTCATGTTAGTTATAGGATAGGACGGGGGATATACTTTTATTTGGGTTTACCAAAGGACTTCATGCTTTTGTAAATTTTTAATAATATTTTATAATTTTTTCATAAAAATCTGCCACTCTTTTATAATGCTCTAAAAATGTTCGTAGAGCTCCAAGATAATTTCTACATCTATTTTTCAGTTATATTTACAAAAGAAATTGGAAGAATATATATATATATATATAATGCTAGAAGTGAGAATTTACTTAATGCACACATGCAAAAATTTTTATTTGAACCCAGATATGATTAGGAGTAATGTTGAAATTTTTATTAATTTGAACCTCTTATAATTTATAAATTTAAGTTATTAAGGTCAATACTTAAAGAGCCAATAAGTGATATAAAATAAGTAATGGTACTTGTTATTTAGGCTTAACTAGATTTTATTTGTATGAATCCTATTATAATAGGATTCATAAACTAGTTAACTAATTAAAGGATTCCTACCTCTTTAACCCTAGCATGCAACTTGTTAATGTTTCATCAGTTTATAGAATTAAAGGTCCTCTCTTCTAGAAAGAAGAGTATAAAGGTTTTGTAGAGGGAGTGATTTCCTATCACCAATTTTGTCATTTGTGTTGTTTCATGTGAATTATGGGTGATCAAAGGCATTTAATTAGAAATACAAATTAATTCATTTGGTGATTTAGTTGAATAGATATTATTTATATAATGGATGTTTTTAGGTCAGATGTTCAATCTAATCCTTATTTTCTCTTCTGCTGGCCAATTTTCTAAAAGTTTACTTAGATTATTGCTGCTTATTGAATCATGCTATGATGCATGATATGATTCAGGACATAATATTAAATTATAAGATTTTTTCAAATAATGATATCAAAGTCTAGTTAAATCATATGGATGGTTGATATAATTAAAGAAATTTTAGGTAGATTTTGTAATTTTTTGTGGGGCAATTAAATGATTACATGTATAAGCTGTTTCACATTATTTCTTTCATATATGTTATGCTATTTGGCTTTTTTGCCTATGTGTTTTTCTACTAATAAATTAGTGTTTTACATTTGTTTGTCGATGTTCTAACAAATCATTCAAATGCTACTGTGCACTTTAAAGTCTGTATATATATGTTCTCTATTATTAGATGCACACACTCTTTTTATCACTACCATAATATTATATGATCATGGAATTGTGTTTGTTGACATTCTAATGTGCGTTGCTCTTGTAGGAGTTCATTAGAAAATAGTCTTTATGTAAGCATATATGTGGTGAAGTAATCATGGTAGAAACCCTAGATTATTAAGGTGAAAAATTCTTTCAAAAAATGAATTTAGAACTAAGATTTTTTTATTTGTTGTAAATTAAGCTTTTTGGCTTATTTCTTGAAGAAAGGTGTTTGAAAAATTGCTAGGATATATCCTTTATTGAAATTTTAAGTATTCTAGGCTTGTTTTTAAACATAAATATCAAAAAAGTGATCATCAAATTTTCTCTTTGTTGTTGACTTTTAAGGCTATTGAACTTAATCTTTTTTATCAAGGCAATGGTTATGTAACTTTTTAAACTTGATTTTTGAGAGAATGAGAGTGTTTTCTGAAGATAAAAATGCAAAGAATTCTTAAATTAATTGGTAGACTTATCCCAAGTTTTGGAAAATTTTGGAAAATGATTTTTATGTGCTTTTGTATTGCAATTTTTGAGTGGGTTAGTTAAAAAATGATTTTTTAAATGATTTGGAATGAAAATCTAGAGAAAATCACATTAAAATCATAGATAAATAGCATAGGTCGAACTAATCTAGTTTTAGGCTAAATAGGCAAGGAAGATAACCATGGGCATCACATGTAATGCTTAGTTGCACCTGCTGCACATATAGGCCATGCACTACCTTCTTAGTGTCAAAAGGTAGTGTTATTAGTACTAGTATGCTCCACTTTCCAAGAACTATTTGATGGGTATTTTTTCAAAATTTTTAAAATTAAAAATTTTAATTTTAAAATTTATTGATTTTATTTAAGTATGCATCTAAAATTACTTTAAACAAAAAAAATTTCTTATGTAGTTCCTATTATGTAGGCTACCTTATGAAATATTGTATCAATTTTTGGACATTATTTATAGGATGTAACAATTTTATTGAATATTATTATATTATGTAGGAATTACTAATTACTTATATTATGTCATGAAATTTTATGTAACTATATACCTATCTTTAATGGATTAGTTATAAGGAAATTTTGTTCAAGGTTTTGGACAAATTTTTTTTTAAGGTGTTGAAAGGAGAAACTGTATTAGAAATATTGAATGCTTCTTGGTATTATATTATTAATACAGTTTGTTGGCAATAATATAAGCTTAGAATTAAGTGTTATGCTTTTGGAATTTTTATACACTCTTCTAGTGTTAGCTTTTAAGAGTGTAATATTTAGTTCTTATATTGTATTATAATGTATTAATACCCTTTAGTATTAGATCTTAAAATATTGAGTATGGTTGCATAGTTTATGATGTGAGAAAAAAATGTTAGCATGATTAAAGTGTTTACGTGTGTTAAGTGGTTATGTTTTCCTCAGTCACTATATTTATGTAATAAAAATTCTATAAAAATGCTAAGTAAGATAAACTACGATGGATGCACCAAATTCTAGAAACTATATTTGACAATCATAAGTATGAACATTGTGAAAACCTACTATTAATACAAACTCAATTACAGAGCAAAAGAAAAGGCATGAAAAATGGATATACTCCAATAAAGTCAATCTGATGGCTATAAGGTATACAATGGATCAAACCATTAGATAAAGCATCCTTGAATCTATGAATGTTTTGACCTTTTTCAATTCCATCATAGAAAAAAATTGTAAAATTTAATAAAGTAATAATAATCACTATTTCTCATTGTTTGAGAAAATGATGTATGATGGAATTTATGGAGTACAAGAGCATATCCTAAAATTAATCGATAATTATACTAAGTAGAAGAGCATGAAAGTTGAACTAGGAGATAATTTTCTGATATAATGTGCATTAGAGTCATTGCCTTTAGAATTTATTATTTTGAAGGTCTTATATAACACTTAAAAGTGTGAGTAAACAACCAATGGATTGGTATCTATTATCAATCAAGTGTTGAAGGACATAAGAAAAGGAAAGGTTCAGATGATTCACCTTATTTCTCATGGTTTGAATTCAGAATAAAGGGTAAAAGAACATTTTAGAAACAACTATGGAAAATCTTCATATCAGGGTTGGCAATCCATGTCCATATTGTGTTCATATCGGATAAAGGTATGATCTCAACCTATTTATATTGAAACCAAACATGACACATTTAAGTAAACGGTTCAACATGACATAACCCATTTATTCACCGATTGACACAAACATAGCCTGACTAACTTAAGAAATTTACAGCCTATTTAAAAAAGTTGCAACACGGCTTGATTAACTTGAAATTTCATAACATGACCCATTTGACTTGAATGCATTTACTAACTTGTTTATCTAAAAGCACACCCCCTTGTAAGAGTAAATGGAAATTTTAATTGTAAAAGCTTTCTTTCATAGTTCTAAGCTTTAACTTAACATAATTAACATATCCATTAAGGCTTTAACATATATATGTAAATAAAACATACATCTAAAAGAAAATCCCACTAATAAAAACTAACAAATTAAATAATAAATCATTGTAAGTTATAACCATTCATCATGAATGTATAATGACATTGCATTCTAGAATTTTTGAACAATCTTTGATACTTGGTGATTCTTTTTTGCAAGGCACTCTATCTACAAAGGAAATATTTATACCATAAATTTAAACTTGCAAATTACAATAGAAACATTCATAAGAAAATACAACAATGTGTAAGGTGATCTTTATACCATAAATTTAAGCTTTTTTAATTTATTTCTTGTAAATTTGATTTGTATTAATCTTGTACACATCTACTTTAATTAAATAAATTATCATGTCATAATCCTTTAATAAGAAGTTGATAAGGAAACAAGATTGAGTATAATCAATTTGATCAAGGAATACACACTACAATCCTTTAAATGACTTGATTAAATGCAATCAAACAACTAAATAACTAAAATTGTTAGGTGATAAATTACTACAAATTAAATATTGAAGCATCAAAATGAATGTTTAGTCCTATTAATTTCTTTATGTTAAACACAATTTTTTAAGTCATCAAAAAGTTGTATTTCACTAGAAATAAAATGATTATTTCTATTTCTCTTTGAAATTAATATGACTAATGATATGGCGAAGATACAGATTCTTTAATATTGAGTAAGATGCATGTTCAACAATGATGATTTTAAACACACTAAACCAATTAGACCAATTATGGTCACATATAAAGATCAAGTTCTATTTAAAAAAAAAACATATCCATCCATAGTGAATCATAAAATTAGGCATACAAGCATTGCAAATTACATATTGCTTTCCATGCAAAACACCTTAGGCATATTTGCACTTGAGTTACTTCATATATTATTGCAAGAACGTGTAAGAATAGTATACTAAAGCAATCAAGCAAATGTAAAGATTAATTGAGGCAAGATGAACGTACATTATAAATGTAGAAGGACACTAAACTTTCCACTTCTATTTGTTGCCTAAGAAATTAAGATAAAAACTTTCCTTGCTCATTCTTGTCCATATTCCATAATTTATTGAAAATGAAAAAAAAAAGATGGCAAGAGTTAATCAGTCTTGAGGAAGAAGTAGGCTTTTCTAAGAATTTTTAGTAATAGGAAAAATAAAGGCAATGTAAGAGAGAATTTAAGAGTTATACTATTATATCTTTATTAAAAAATAACTATATTGGATACTTCTTTTGTTAATAGTTGTATAATACATTAGCTGATCTAAAATATGCACATTCCATAAAAAAATCCCATTAAAATTTCAATTAGAATCCATTAAATGAAAGAATAATTATTGAATAAGAAAACTAAATAAAAGAAAAAGAAAAATTACTAACCTTACACTAAGGATTAACATGAATATTACTTGAGCATTGTCTTGAAGTGTTTTCTTCTTTACTAGTTTCCACATCCATTATATCTTTAGTGAGCTCATCCATGCTTTGTTAGGAAGATTCTATAATTTCATAATTAATTAAAAATTTAGTTAGAAAATAAAAACTAAAGCAAGTTAATATAAATTCATATTTTTAGATATAGCCATTGTATATCCATAGAGCCAATCCCCAGTACAAATTAATGGTTCAACATATTTAGCTTTAAGTTTACTTTTAAATTGATCAAGAACATGTCTTTCAACACTAAAAGTTGATTTTGAGCTAACTATTGAAATAGGAATGCTCAACATATCACAAGCCATAGAAGAAAGCTGAGGGTATCAAAATTGATTTGCTTTCCACTAAGAAAGGATATCTATTAGATTCTTTCTATCAATTCTTTAGTCATCCAAATAAAGCTCTAAGTTTGACTTTTGAGCATTTCCATAAAATTCCTCACTTTCAAATGAATCAAATTCCTATATATAAATAGAATAATGTATGAGAATAATAACCAAATTGAATTTACAATAACAAAAATTAACTATAAAAAATAAGGAATAATAACTTACATTCATTGCATCTCTTGTTTCTTAATTGAAAGACACCTATCCATTTGAGATACCAATACCTTTATCAGAAGTTGAAGGAGAACTTCTTATAGCTAAATTTTTCACATATTCATTAAAAAGGCAAAAAAGCTTTCTCGAACAATTGAAAATTCTAAAGAATAAGCAATATTATAAAGATTTTTATAGCAAAAGTCCATAAATTATATTTTGCATTGAGGATCTAATATGACAGTAATAACTAATATTCTTATAAAATTAGCCTAATACTTCTGAAACTTTTCAAACATTTGAGTAGCCATTTTTTCAAGTACTCATCTTTATTGTCCATATATTGCTTCAATATCAAGTGAGGCATGAAAACAGAAGGGAAATACAAGTTTAAAGTGACATACTTAGTTCCAAAAAAAATAAAAGTAATTTTATAGAAAACTTCAAGAAATTTATTAATCTTTTCTACTTTATCTAATTCATTTCTAGATGGATAAGAAGTATAATTAGAATCACTTATTTCCATATGTTAAAAAGCATACTTATAAAATAGAGCATTCTCAATCATAAGGAATGTTGAATTCCACTTAGTGGGTATATCTTGAGCCTTTTTTCCTATCTAATGCCAATTGCTTAATACAATCTAACCATTTCTATTTTTTGACTTATGAACCTTTCATATATTTAATGCTTTCATAAATCTTGCACATAAATTCATCAATTTCTTTTAATCCGTCTTGCACTATAAGATTAATTACATGATCACAACACTGAATGTGAAGATATTCACTATCATAAGGAAGTCTTTTTGTTGCATTCAATTATTCTATCAATAGGTTAACATAGGCTTTATTGGCACTAACATTATCCAATGTAAAAGCAAACACTTTCTTCTAAATTCCCCATTCATATAATAAAGCATATATTTTTTCAGCCAACTTTATGCTATTGTGTGGAGGAGGCATGAAAGAAAAGCTTAAAATCTTTTTATGCAATACCCAATTTTTATCCATGAAATGAGCAGTTAAACATATGCAACCACCATTAGTAATAGAGCCCCATAAATCGGATGTAAATGAAATTCTTTCGAGAATTAATTCTAGCAAAAATTTAATCTTAGCATTTTCCTTTGAATACATTCTCAAAACATTAACTCTACATGTATTTCAAGACAAAGATTTTATCTCAAGACATGCATAATTAAGTATCGCCTTAATGCCTTTGTATTCAATAAATTGAAAAGGCTAATCATGCATTATAATTGTAGCAATCCATAATTCTTTAAATATGTTAGGATCAAATTTACTTGTAACTAATCACACTTGCCCATGCTTTCTACTAATAAGCATTTAGCCAATATTGCGTGTGTCTAACCTTAGACATTTTGGTATATGTCACTTCATGTTATTGGATCCATATGTTCCTTTAGTTATATATACTTGCCCATAGGCTTTATATTTTTCTCTTTTCTTTGCATTTAACCCATGATATGCATCAAAAAATGATTAAACAATAGAAGTTGTGCTTCCTTTTATGCTTTTCTTTTCCTCCTAGAATAGTTTCCAAAGCCTCAACTTCCTCTGGTTCTATTTGTTCTTGATTTCATTAATAGTTAGAAGTGAATCATCTAACTTTAGAAATTTATCAAAGTCCTCACTTGTGCTTTCTAAATTCATCTGTAAATAATGCAAAAAGAAAGTGTTAGTAAGCATGAAAATCCAAATGACTATATAACCAAGACACACAAAAACTATCTCACAATCATTCTAATGATATCTTGCTTAATTAACAGTTCTACATGAATAAACAAATATGAAGAAAGAGTAATCCAAGGCAAAGTTCTAGTTAGATATGTAATATAATATGATATGATATATACTTGAACTAGAATAGAAGTATATGTAATTTTGATTAAATTTAAAAGGGATATGTATATTTTGCTAAACAATAAACTATCAAATTTATATTTGAAAGATTATAAAAACATCAAGCTAATATTAAAAAATATTTTAGCATCAATTTACTTCATGCTATTGATATAGGTTTAGGGAAGAGGAAAAAGAAAGAATTTTTTTAGGATAAATCTAAAGGTTGAAATAAGAAATAGATGTGTGTTTTTTTTTTTTTAAGATTTTAGACGAAAATATGAGTAATATAGATGAGTAGATGTAGGTTTGGGAGAGACGAAAATGAGCAAAATTTTCAATTTTTCCAAAGATTTAAATAAGACTAAACAAAAGAAAGCCCAAGGTTTAACCATTAATAACATAAGCACTAGCTCATTTTGGTTAGAGAAAATAGTTAGGAACATTTGATAACAAAAAGAAAGTGATATACACTAAACCCAAGCTAACATTTCATTTAATAGTAAGAGAAATAAAACTCATAGAAGATTTGGAGAAAGAGTTGTGCTGCATCATCGTCATTGATAAGTCTATTATTACCTTGTTGTAGCTACTCTGCTGCTACATGCTGTTTGCCAATTTTCAATTGTAATTGCTAAAGTTGAGAGTTGAAACTTGAAAAAGGGATGAGAGAGGGACGAGTTTGAATGGCTAGTTGCGGCTTAGGGTTTGTTTACTTTTGTTTTATTTGATTGTCTCTTTATGATTCTGTCAAGTGGAGACTCTATAGTTTGTACTAGTGTACTTTGTAATTCTATTTCATTTTAGTTTATTATCTTTTTACTTTATGACTTTATTAGTATTATATCATTTTCATCTTTTCTATCAGACTAATGCTGCTTTATTTTAAAATTTAAAACAAAAGGTTAAATGGGTTATGGGTATATAAGTTATGGCATATATGATTTTATAATATTTCTTAATTAATCAATAATTGATAATTTTATATTATTTATTAATACGGATTATGTGGGTCATGTCATTTTAGGTTGACTTGATGAATAACATGTCTAATTAATCAGGCTTAAGCGGATTAAACAAGTTAACCTAAACCTAACATGAAATTTATTCATGTTTAATGAGTCAACTCGTTTATGACTTGGACTAAAATATGCTTGACCTAAACTCGCGTAAGTCATGTCATGTTCGTGTTGTGTAAAAAATTGCTACCCTCACTTCACATGATAAAGTCAAAAGAAAGGTGACCTTTTCAATTCTAAGAAATCAAAGGAAGAGGTTAGAATTAGATATGGTTGTTTACATTTGTGAGTTACTTTGTACCAAAATTGCAATGTTTTTCATTGAGAGAACTTATTCACAATTATCATATTTTATAGATGTGCAAGTTATTCTCAATTGTTATGACAATTTATCAATAATTGATACATTATTTTAACATTTAATTAACATTTTAAGTTATTACAATTGTAGAAATGGCCAATTTTATGATGTTGCTTTTAAATTAATAACCAAGATATAATAATTTGCTCTTACCTTAGAAATAGGGCTCTTTCTATCTGTTTTTTAAAAAATGGTAATCTTTGAAAATAACTCTCTTTCTATTAAAAAAAAAAGCTTTTAAGGTGTTTCATTCTATTAATTTTATGCCAAGTAAGGTGTTCGATTTCTTCATTTGATATATACCTTTGATTGTTACTATGTTTCAATGCAAGATTGAAAACATGTTACTTACTTTATGTATTATCTTAAACTTGGTAAAACAACCCTATTTGTGCTTTGCCAATTGGTATTATCTAATGTAGAGCTATTGTTGTGAAATCTCTTACAAGTATAAAGGTAGAATATGGTTGTATAGAAATTGTGTGTTATAGTAAGATTATAAACCGTTAAAACTTATATCTTTATGAACCATGTTTTTACCCATTGTAAAAGATATGGTTTATGAAGGTGTGAGTTTTAATGCTTCACATTCTTACTATAACTCATAATCTACACCACTATATTCAACATTAATGCATGAAACTTTAAGAGATTCCAAAATAATAGCTTAGTGATATGACCCACTTTACTTTTGTCATGATTGGCGTAAAAATATCTACTTGGACTAACTTCCTAGATAGATATTCTTACAAATAACTTTATATTTACTCAAATAGATATACATACAAATACATAGATAAACAAAGTATGATTATTTATAAAATATGAGCAAAATACAGTGATGACATTGACTTTAGAACAACCTATTAGATTTCTCCTCCTTCAGATTGGATTTAGGAGGGGTGGAACTGGAACCATTACCCCCGTGACCTTTCGAAGGAGTAATCCTATGCAATGCAAATACAATAAAAGCATTAGACTCTGAATTTATTGGTTTGAAGTCTACACTGTATCGTAAGCCTACTTCTAACCCGTCGATTTAAATTTCAAACCAAAATACAATCTTGCAGATGCTATAAGGGGTGAAAATGTAGCTGCAATAAGTATCATCAGGCCTTTTTGAATCCATGCTCAATTCTTGTAATTTCGATTTTAATAAACAGATGATTATAAATCATACTAAGTGAGTAATAACTTGTTGAAGTATTTCAATCCTTCCTTTAAGAATCTTTCTCATGTTTTAGGATTAACATGTTAGATTTGCAATTTCCTTATTTATATGATTAGTTCCATGAGAAATGGCAATAGTTGGTATGCAGGTTTCACCTTGTATCTCTGGTCCAACCTTATCTTCTGTCATTCTAAGCCCAAGGCCACTAACCTTTTCCCTCCATTATTAGCCACACCTTTCCTTCTCTGCAAAGGATGTTATGTCTTTCCCCTCCAATTATTTTGCATACATAATAAATAATAGTGGGATGCCACCCACATCAACCACATTTCCACGAATTTATACAATGGAACAGATTAAAATACCAACATTGCCATGAGTGTCTTATACTATTTTACCTTGAAAATTTTATGCTCTTTTGCCATTATAGCTCTATTACTTTCCAATTTCACAATAAGGTTTCAAATACGTACTAGAATGAGTCTCCTTAATAAAAAATCATTGTTAACTTAGTAATATAATTTAAAAGGTAGTTAAGTCTAATATTCCCTCTTTTTACTCATGTCACATCCCATATTTTCTAATGTCAAATAATAGCCTTTGATATTCTAAATAAAAATTAATTTGAGTGGAATAACAATGTTCCTAGCTTGAATTTGTTAAATCTCAAGAACTTCTTTTAGTTTTCTTCTATTTTGGGTACCATTGGAGCAATCTTAAGGGGTAATTTGTTTAAGAGATCAAATAAATTTTAAAAATCATGATATTTTATATCAAGATTACTTACACCTTAAGTGATTCTTGTAAATTTTTTCAAAATTTTTCTTGATCATTTGGTGCCCCTAAAAATTTCTTGAACAAAACTAGTATTTCTTAAGTTCCATCTTAAACAATTTCGACTCACAATTTTTTTGCGTAACAAAATCAGCTTCGTTGGTCATGAAAGTTTTACACAATTACAATAACACCTTAATTGACTACCATAAATTTTTTAAAAATTTTTTCAAGGCCATGTGGTAGTAGCGTAAGTCTTATGAGCCAATCATAAAGATGATTAATAATGCACAAAGTATTATGTTTTATTTTAGACAATGTAATTATTATATTTTATTTTCACTTTTTTATTTGCACAATTTATAACTTAATATAATAATTATTTTTAAAATAATTTTACTATTCTTAAAATGCTTGTAGTTAAGTATTATTGCAAAAGAGATAGTAATAATGTATCAAAACTAGCATGTATAGTGACTGATGATTATGAATCATGGATATGTGATATCAAGTCAATACATGAGTATATTTTTAGTGAACAGATGTACTGCATTGGCCCATAATGAGAAAAACTACATATATTGTCATATGTCATTAGTTATTCTTATGTGACCACAATGCACATAATCTTTTGACTTGAAGTCACTACAATTTCCTATATGAGAAGTCACATACTTTGATGTCGTCCTGTATCACCTTTAATTGAGATGTATTGTAGGATGTTAATTGAGTGTGTTATGAATCATGTGGAAGGATGTGAGTGATATAAATGGGAATTTTGTTCGTATTATATAGTAAGAATGATATCCTTGGGCTCCTTGATTGAGTGAGATTAAGAAATGTATGGCCATGCTCAAATGGATCAATATAAGATATTAATTGTTTGTTTAAGTTAGTCTACTTGGTATTAAGAAACATAAATTGAACATAATCAAGAATGACGCATTCTATGTCTCTAGTTCAATTTGGATATCGTTATAAAATGGACTATGTTACAAAGTGTTGTTCATACATTAAGTGAATATTGAATCAAAGATATTTTTACTACTTAGGTGACAGTGATGTATTGCTAGATATCGCTTACTGTCTATGGTTCATAAGTGGGTTATTATCAATATAGTAAGAACCTAGAAGGTCACATAAAAGGAGTAAGAATGAGATAATAATTAATTAGGCTTTAGTTAGACTAAAATCTAATTAATTGAGCTTATTTTTATGCATATAAATATTATTAAAATAATAATATATTTTTACATAATATATATGGTATATTATGTGATATTATTTCATATTAAAATAATATCAGATAATTATATTATTAGATATTACATAATTATATTATGAGATAATGTTATTATCTAATATTAAATAATTAATAGATAAGTCCTATCTCTCCTCACTCTTCCCATAATAAAGATAAGGATAAGGATAAGATAATAGTTGTTAAATGAGATTAGAATTTTGGAAGTATTATCCCAGTAGAACTAGGAATGTGATATACTTTAGTTCTATAAAAGTAACTTGAAGGTAGCACTTTAACATACACACATTAGCTGCCATTAAACCCTAAATCACTTAAAAAAATGCGCTAATCCTAATCCTAGTGAGAGAGATATATCCTAACAGATTTGTAAAGGGTGAGAAGTTATTGTTCACTCCGTGTGGATACTATAGAGATACTGTATTTTTTAGTCAGCGTTTGATTTGTGATTTATCTCAGTCTCTCAAAGTTTTATTCAAAAAGAAAATGAGCGCACAAAAAGTAAACCCCTAACATTGATTTATACCTTTTTGCATAGATCCTTAGTAAGATTCGGATAAAAAATTTTAATTTTTCGTTACATATACTGATTTGAAACCTAACAGTGGTATTAGAGCCAATTGCAAAACCATAAATCTGATTATGTATTTTATTGCTTTTTAATGAATATTTATATGATAAATAAATGTCAAATTTATTTCGATTTAAATCAAATTTGATGGATGTTTATGTGATAAATAAATATCAAATTAGTTTCTATTTAAACCAGATATATATGTGATATATGTAAACTTATGTTTGGTTCTGATTTCATAGATATATATATGATATATATAATTTGTATTTTGATTCTGATCATATGGATATACATATGCGAGACGTTCATGGTATTGGTTCAATAAGATGTGTAATTGAATCAATTAGTCTGCTGTTATATATATGTGATATATATATATATGTTCTGCATTAATATTTAATTCGAAGTTTTCACACATATCATGAATCCTTGAATCTGCACTGAATTAATGTGATTAGTTCTGAATCTATCTTCATTCGTTTAGTGTAATTAAAATAAATCTAGACTTATAGTAGGATCGTTGTGCTAACTTTACGTAGCATTCAAAAATCATTTTTGTTCATAAAATGTTATTCTAAAATAAGATTTTTGATGATTTATGTTATGAAATATATATGTTAATTATCTTACTTATCTTGTTACATATATATTTGTTAGCAATTATTACATATGATGCATGATTGTATTACATAGTATGGCCTTTAGAATTTTTATGGATAGATTTTAAATACGACCTGCGTATCATGTCTTCCTCTATTTTTTTACGTATATTCTCTTCTCATCTCACTCACCCTGAATGTAACTCGGGGTTTCGATTGTAAAATTGTAATCACAATGGAGCAATCTTAGCCTGGAACGAGGAGAAGCTAATGAGTTAGTTTAGGAATATCATTAGAAAATAGAATTTTGGGAGCCATACTATGTGACATTTTGATTTCTTTGTTATGTGATGATATTGATGAGCATGCATTTACTATGTGTCCTAACTATATAATAGTTTTATCCATTGCTTGATATATGATATGCAATAGTCTATTTTATTCATTTACTTTATATGATGTATGCTAGATATAATGCATGAATAAATAGGCTAATTATGGTGAGATATGATAATAATTAATTTAAATCCCTCATTTGAAATATTAAGTTAGTAATAATTAATGATGGCTTCTAATGCTTGGCACTCGTCAAGGCCTCGATCAACATAAGGTAGATTTACCAAAGCAAAGTACCTTATTTATCTTAGTAAGATGCAACTGGATAATAGTGATATTTTAATGTCAAACATTAGGTTCGACTCAACTATGATATCTCAATAAGATAAAGACCTAGAGGTATAAAGTTAGGCTTTAGTTCATAATGGACCAAAACAAGTGTTGTTCACCCAACTATCCAAGAGTTGTATATGATACAATTAGTAAGTGTTGCCTACCTAAATAACTAAGTTTTAAGTGATTAGCCAAAGCTGACTTAAGGCTTGGTGAAATATAGATCTTGGCCCACTGGAAAGCCTAGACAATGTGACTTTTCAAATTAATAGTGAGGGCTATTAATTTGACTAAAATAGTGGGAGGTGTATTTAATAAAAGACTTTATTAAGTATTTGAAACTTAATACTTACTTTGCATATCTCTATCATAGATCACCAATAGCTAATATATCAAATAACTTATCACTGTAATTAGTCCTTAAGAAGGACTAATTGAATGGGATAAACTTCCTGAATTGGTACAGGAATTTGAGGATAGTCCTAAAAAATAAGCAAAAAATGTATGTCCTAGAGGAAAATGTTTCTCAAGAGCTTGAAGCTAGTACCCCTTGAGCTCAAAAGGATGCTTATAAGAAGCATCATGATAATGCATTAGACATCAGTTGTCTCATGTTGGCTACCGTGGACTCTGAGCTTCAGAAGCAACATGAGAACATGGAAGCTTATAACATGCTTGAGCATCTTAAGAAGCTTTATAAAGGCCAAACTCAACATGAGAAGTTTGAGGTAACAAAAGCATTATCTCAGTGCAAACTGGCAAAAGGAAATCTTGTTAGGCCTCATGTACTCAAAATGACTGGGTATGTTAAGAACCTTGAGAGATTAGGTGCTCTACTAGGCCAAGAGTTGGCCACTGACTTAATCCTACAATCATTGCCACAGAGTTATGATTAATTTATCATGAATTACAACATGAATGAAATTGACAAACCACTGCTAGAACTGTTAAGCATGTTAAGAACTACTGAACAAAATTTGTAAAAGACTAAACCTAATACCATAATGATGGTTTAAAAGGGCAAAGGTAAGGGCAAAAACAAGAAGGATTCCAAATCCAAAGGCAAACCCAAATCTAAGTCTTCTCTTAAACCAAAAAGGGGTGTGGCTAAGGAAGGGACATGCTTTCATTATGATCAAACTGGACATTGGAAGAGAAACTGCAAGGTTTATCCAGAAGATTTGAAAAAGAAAAAAGAAGATGAGACTTCCACTTTAGGTATCTATATTATAGAAATTAATGTTTCTACTTTCACATCTTGGGTATTAGATACTGGATGTAGTTCTCACATTTGTACAAATATGTAGGAACTACAAAGGAGTAGGATTTTGGCTAAAGGCGAAGTGAACCTACGAGTTGGCAATGGAGCAAAAATTGCTACCCTAGCTGTAGGAATATATTATCTATCTTTATCTTCTAGTTTAGTAACTGAATTAAAGGATTGTTATTTTGTTCCTGCTATTAGCAGGAATATTATTTTTGTTTGGACAAGAAAAGTTTTTTATTTATAATAAAGAACAAAAGTTATTCAGTTTATTTAAATGAAATATTTTATTACAGTGCACAAATGTTCAATGAACTCTATATTCTTGATCTTGAAATGCTTGTCTATAACATAAACACCAAGCGATTTAAATTAAATGATTTAAATTCAACTTATCTTTGGTATTATCATTTAGGCCATATAAATGGGAAATGGATATCTAAGCTCCATAAAGATGGAATCTTGGATTCACTTGATTTTGAATCATATAAAGTATGTGACTCTTGTTTATTAGGTAAAATGACTAAAACTCCATTCACTAGACACAGTGAAAGGACTAATGATCTATTAAGTCTCATACATACTGATGTATGTGGGCTTATTAGTTCATTTTCTGGAGGAAATTTTCAGTATTTTGTTACATTTATTAATGATTTCAGTAGATATGGATATGTATATCTTATGAAACATAAATCAGAATCCTTTGAAAAGTTCAAAGAATTCAAGAATGAAATGCAAAACTAACTTAGCAAAAGTATTAAAACACT